>JAPSGF010000003.1:17648768-17709016 GCA_035772895.1 Perdix hodgsoniae
ACATGGTAATTTCCTTTTTGATAGAGTTAATACATGATTCTGAGTTATGGCTTAAAATGTGCTGTTTTACTAGAAAATGATCAAAATGAGCAATGAATTGTTGGGATAATTGCTTGCCTCAACCATCAGAGCTTAAGTTCAATACTCTTGACAAACTAACTATTTGCAAATCAGTTCAAAACGGAGTAATTAAAACAATTATCTTGTACGAGGTAGCTTTGTACAGTTTTTATATATTTGAATCAACTTTGTTGTATTGACGAAGGCCCTGAACATGTGAATAGCTATGCGCATGTTTATATTTATACGTTAGTGGATTTGCAATGTATAAAATTAGTTACCTTGGCAGGATCAGTCTTGAAATCTTGAAAGCATAAACAATCTTTACCTATCACATATTAGTCCTGTGTACAATCAGAACTTGAAACTTTTGAGCTCTAAACTGTACAAACCAAGAGAAAAAAAAAAGTACTTGTTCTCAAAAGCAGAATTCAAAGCATTTGGAAACAGCTTACAGTAAAATACATTGCCATATACTGTGTATGTTTTTCAATTAAAATATGTAAACAATGACAAATAATTACAAAAATACCATTTGGCTAGTTGTCAGTGCAGTTTTAGGAAGCAGGAATGAAAATTCTCTTCCTACTTCTATATCCACTCCTATATTTTTTTCAGGACATTTGTAAAGCTGCCAGAATTTACTTTATTTGAATGTTTTTACCTCAGCTTTCTTTTTTCTTTTTACTTTTTTATTTTCTTTTTAAATAATTACATTACATTATCTATGAGATTCTGTGTTCTACATAACTTCAATTTTAGATTTTATTTTTGCCCAATTTTTGGCTAAGCTACACCTAAACTTTGCAGGTCATGAATCTTCTTTGAAAATTTATTCAAATGAAATTTATTAGAATTCACTATAGAGAAATGAATTCCTCCTACTTATTTCCATGGAAACTACAGCACATGTGAAGAGCATAATAACACTATCTGATAGAGCAAATTCTCAGATACGGAACATTATTTTTTAATTTAGTCATCACCATTTTCTATGCATTTTCACCAGTGATGAACAAGAGACTGTATGCTGTGTTCCATGTGCAGGAATGCAGTGGCACACCTTTGCTCCACACATAATTCCATGTCAGACACCAGTCTTTCAGACTGCCCCTTTGCTGCCATCTGTCACACAGGAACATGTAGCAGGTTGTTGGTGGGAAGGTTCAGACTCTACTGCCATACCAGCAACACCCATCTCTGGCATGGTAAGCCTACATCATAAAATAGGAGGCATTATTTTTGGAGCAGCCCTTGAATATTTTTGATAATTTTCTTTATTTTCCAATTACTATTATTATTACTATTAAATACTAACTTTCGACATTCCTTTTTTCTGATTTTCTGTAATTTGGACTTTTGTGAACATTTACTCTAAACTACATAAACTTCTGCATTAGCTACAGGCATTACTTGCAAAGCACCAATTTTTCTTCATCAATTTGTTTTCAGAAGAACTAATTTTTGCAGATAGTAGGGCTGTCCTCAGTGTACAGATCTGTACAGTGGTTGTGCTTTACTACTTCTTGATTTGGGGAACTTGCCTTTCTGTACCACAATCCATCTGCTTCTATTGAGACGCCAGATCTATTTTACTTCACACTTTGCTTGAGGGTATTTCTTAGTCACAAAGCATAACTGTTTTCTTCAATCCTGCTGAGCTTACAGTTTTTAGGGAAACAAGTACATCTGAATCCTGTGCAGTGCAAGTGCACAACTACAAAGGCAGAAGCAGCTGTCATTTTAAAAACCCCAGTGAAATTTCAGATTCTGAATTGGATGTTCCACACATCTCTCAACACATTGACAACAGTAGGAATTCATAGTGAATGTTTTAGGTGAGAATGTTTCTAACTATTGTGCTAGGTTTACCGCCACCACCCCATAAATCAAAATTATGGTAAAAGAGTAAATCTGAACTTCAGGCACAAAAGTCTGAAGGTAAAAAAAAAAGAAGACAGCTTCTTAAATGAATAATATTGGTTTTGGTTCATTAGACTGATGCTTGTCACACGTTCCTGCATTTTCAAAAGGCTACATGTACAAAGTCAAACAACCAGTGGCTTATGAGTTTGTGAGACTTTTTTTCAGCAAAATTAAATTATCAGGTTTATTTTTTGGTGAAAAAAGTCCTTACTTCCACAGGAAATACCCATGGTATTAAACATCTCTGGACTTGTAAATACCCTATAACAGATTAAATTTAGGATTTTTTATGCCTTGCAAATGTCTGCATAATATAGCTATGCAACTTGGTCAAACTTTGTATCTGAAGAGCAGATCATTCATTGGAAGTTTTTACTTAAATTTTATTCCGTGGACTGTGAAGAACACGTGACAGCTTTAGAATGTATTAATGATTTTGCACAGAAGCTGATAGAAAATGATGGCTACTTTTACTCGTTACCGTGAACAGCATTCAATTGATAGTCCTTGTAATTCTAGACCTCATTCTTTGTTACCACAGTTCTTTGTCACCTGTTTCCCCTTCTCTATATTGTATGAGCATTCTGAAGGACGCTTAAACAATGCATTGGCACAGACAAGGACTTTATTTTGGGTCAGGAATTGAGGAGACTGAGGTGAAGTTTACTTTGTGTGATTGGTATACCTATAAGCTGTCTTTTCCTCCAGACTTGTTACAATCAGATGTTTATTGAAATACAATGTGACTAGTATTGCAATAACCACAAATACAGAGTGGTTGAACAGCTTTTGTTACCTCCAAAACAATATTTACATAGTTTTCCCATGAGCACAGGCTGACAGTCTTAATGAAAGACGCCAAAGCAGCTTGTTCTAGTACTGGCAACACAGATTTGGTCCAGATTCAGTGGCAAAGTAATAGAGGAGACTTCCTCAGTACAGCAGGGGACTGATGGGGTACAATGTATTTGAGAGTCCTAATTAACTTTGTGGAAGTGCCCAATAAAGCACATCAGCTGTGTATGTGGAAAGCTGCTTTCAAGGATGTCTTATGGAGTGCTCTTTGCTTCATTTCCCAAAAATACCTAGATATGAGAATTTGAGTATATTGGGTCTTGACACACTTCTGCAGCTTAGAGGAATAAGAGGGCTGTGAATACAAGCAAGAAGGATCAGAGTTGCCACATTGATATATGTAAGAATTTTAGCCCTTGCACAATGACATCCACCTGTCATAGAAATATGCTGTCTGTTCTTGCTGTACAACTTAAAAGTCCTTTCTCTTATCCTCAGAGAGTCTAAACCACATTTTAAACTTCTGTTCATTGTGTAACAAGTCAATTGCAGTAGGACATCTATTTTCTGATTGTCTAAAAAGACCTGCCTACTTGACTAAATATAAGCCAACCATCTCTAATGCTCCAATAGAAACTTTTCAACATAGGAGTAGTAATAAATTAAAACAAGAAATTGCAACTCAAAGTTTTAGATAACTCTGCATCTTGTAAAATGTGAAGTAGCAAAAAATTATGAGGTATATCCCTCGGATCTCTCATTATAACAGGCGCAGATATTTAACATAAAGATAAAATAATAATAATAATTTAAAAAGTTAACAGCTTTTTTCATTAGGTAGATCTGTGTCACTTCCTGGTTTATCCTTCGATATTTGACTTGGGTGAATATAGAGTGTTCTCATACACTGGCATACACAAATCTGTTAATGTACAGAGTTCTCTTAGTATGTTGAGTGGAGGACACTCAACATCTTTGGTTATCTTAGGCATTTTCTGTTCATGACTAGATTGTGGAGAAGTCTGTTAAATTTTAATTTAGCAGATAAAAGTAAGCATTCTGACAACCATTTTCTACATGTGCCATCCCATGTCATTATATGACTGAATAGTAATTGACAAGTGTGATATAAGAAACGTTTAAATTATTTTAATTTTTTGATCAAATTCTTACAAGCTAGTGTTACATGATCCCCTTCTGGTTAGCTTTTTATTCAAGACTGTCATTGTTCCATGTAGCAGAGAATGTTAAGTAGGCAAGAACATTTGTATTTATATTACGGGACGAAACAAGACTTTCTAGGCTGCTTTTCTCTCCTGTCCTCAGGTTGGACCGCAGCACCCACAGCCTCAATGATTGTATTGCCATAGGTAGTGCTTCCTTAAACATAGTCTCTAATGGATAATCATCAATACTCCTGCGTGTAACTACATGGAAACAAACATTGTGAATCTTGTCTATTCATTTTGTCCAAACACATTTCAGTGGATAAAAATAAAATGTATCCTCTAAAAGCATGAATTGTTTATATTTTCTAAGGTTGTGGTCTGGCTTTTGTTGCAGAAGATGAGGTGCATTTCATCTACTTAGAACAAAGAGCTTTCAGAATAATCTGTGACCTTCCATTGCTCTCAGTTGAATTCCAGTTTCTTTCTCAGTTATACACAGTCGCACTCATTTTCTAAATATATATAGAAAAGAGAGTCATGCTGACAGCTCCATCTACTTCATTTGAATATAATGATTTTTTAAACAGAATTTGGAATGTTTTTTGTAAACCCTTCTGTCTCTGCTTCACTACTGCATTTGTTATCTAGATCTGCTTTTTGTAGAAACTTTTCTGTATATTTTATGTCATTATTGCTTCATCAAATGTGATTTATATTGATTTGTTTAATAAATAAATCCATTGGGATAACTAATGCATTTATTCTTTCACTAGCTTGAGAACCTGCAGTGATAGAGTTGTTTGCCTGTTAAAGGTACTTAGCCCATCAATTACTTTCTTATGTACTGTTTCTTTGAATAATGTTCCATGGGGGAAATGAATTACAATCTAAGAGTCTCATTCAAAGATACAATAATTTTTAACATCATTTCACAGAAACACCCTATCATCTTCATTTTATTTGCTCTCTGTCCTTCTTTTCCCCTTTACTCTTAATTTTGTATCAAACCTGAATTTTGACTTGCTTGAAGTTATACATTTCAAAACAGTACTTTCAGAGGTTTATTACGTAGTAAAGGAAAATTGTGATAAGCTGTCTAACTTGACTACCTTTAGAAATACTCAGTAGTCTGAATCCCTCCTCCAAGGGTAATTGTGTTATATGAGGAGTCTCTCTTAATTCATACTGATAAGGAGGTACAATAATAACTTAGTAAATATGACTTATACTTCAGAGTATTTCAGACAACAATGAAATGGTGTCAATAAGAATTAACTTCCTACCTTATTATTCAAATATAGGCTGGGTAGCTATTCTCAAGGCAGTAATTGAGACTGACGATCTCAGACGTAAAACATAGCTAGAGAAGGAGGAAGTGTTTTGAAAGAACAGGTCAGACAATTGCTGTGGATGTCAGTCAGTTTGATAGATTGTCTTTGACTCACAGACAGGAGACATGATAGTCTAGGTCTGTCTGCTTCACCTAAGCACAGATGAGTTTAGATGGGGGGGAAGGAAACTGTTGAAGTAGTCAAGAAAAGTTTTGAAGATGTAAATAAAATCCAAATGAGAGTTCTATGAATTTTTGGTCTCTCTCTTTCTCTCTCTTTCTCTTCCTAAGGATTTTAAAGTTTTTTCAGTAGACATCAGGTATTTTTTTTTTTAAGTGCAATGGGTGTAAATAATTCAGGTTCTCAGAGGTAAAGGGGTGTATAGATGTCAAATGAAATACTTCTCACTAAGTTGGTTTACTTGGAGAATTAGCCTGGACATGTCAAAAATGTTTGAACTACAAGGCTACTAATCTGCTAATATACAGGGTACTCCTAAAAGCAGTTCGGGTGTGTTTTACCCTTTTGCCTTAACAGCATCTTCAGAGAATCATAAGCAGAGTAACTGTGGCTGAATAGCAGCATAAGGTCAGTTGGCAAAGGTTGCTAATGAGGGTGGTGAGAGCAAAAAGCAGAGGGAAAAAAAAAGTCTGGGAGATACTTTTACAAACTGAAATAGATGAATTTTGTGTTGTGTTTCACATCAGAAATTGAAAATATATGAACATATTACATGCTCTGCAACAGGGAGATGTCCCTCATCATTCTCCACCTACTTCAGAGCTTTTGTAACTGACTAACAGAAGGGTTTTATTTTGTTGCTGCACTGAAAGGTAGGTCAGACAGCTGGAACACTAATTGGTTGGGGATAAAAATGTGGGAGTCATCAAGGCTGTTTCTCCCATCTCACCAAAGAATATATCTCCAAATGGCAGTCCTGTCTGGTACCGAGAGATTATTTTGCTTTGAGGAGGTGTGCCACTGATTGCCCTGATGAATAGCTGTCAGATATGGCAAAAATTGAATAGCATAAACACACCAAGAAATATATCATTACTAGGGTGCTAGGTTTCACCATAGCCTTACTGCTATGAGATAAATAATATAGTGCAATTACTTTCCTATCTTTATAAGTATTAATTACATAAAAAGATGCACGCAGAACTGAAAATATCAAGATAAAACTTAATATTTTCAACCCTTACCTGTTGAAGTAATATATGGCTTTTCATTTTGATTTCATGGGCTGGTAATATCACCATGGCAATGCCCTGAAAACATCTTCTATAACTTCTCAAATAACACCAACCTGATACTATTCTAAATAAATTAGCTATTCATGACCTTTTCTTCACATATGAATTAATGATGTAATTTCTTCTTTGTGAATGACAAAGGAAGAAAAAAATGTAATATTTTTATTATCTTTTAAATCAATTGTATGTCCCTCATTTTCCAAGCTATATATTCATACCAAGCTAATATGAGTGAGAAGGTAATCTATAATTTGCTGAAAGTTGATTTTAGCTCTGTCTTGTTCGTGTTATTGTGGCTGGCACTGCCTTTAGAAAATTATTCCCCCTCCTCCCCCCAAATATTTAAAATCTCATGATACGAAACAGAAAAATATGCAGTTTTCAATTTCTTTGGCATTTTGACTGTAGACATAAACTATAGCCTATAATGAATCTGCCTGTATCAGAGATCAGTTTTACTATGGATTTCGTAGCTCTAAAGAAGATGTGCTGGAGTTACGACACCACTTATCCTCCTAAACAGCGTGTTTCTATTGAGCTGATGAACTCTTTAACATCTAGCTGTATTTGAATACTGAGCGATAGTAATTTTTGGTACATAACTTTTTCAGAAAGAGTGTAACACATTTATATTACACTGAGCTCTCAGAATAAGGAAACTCAGGTTGTGTTGCTAAGGACACATGTAAGAGCAGAATGCTGCTATCGCTGCTGTTCTGCAAGATTAACTCTATCATTATAAAGTGAAAACAAGAATAACCAGTTTTGCTTCACAGTTTCAAGTAACTGTCCAACCATTCACTCAAATATAGTGACACAGGTTTAAAATTTTTACATTAACTAATTTGCACAGAATACCCTCCTACGGAGGAAGTCAGATAAAATAAAAATTGTCTGAAGTCTAATACAGTGTAATTAAAAAAAAGACATTATTACTATTTTTTTCTTCCACCAAAAAGCAGCTTTTGCAGATGTTACACTTTGAAATCTACAAATTTAGCGCCTTTAAATTCCACTAGTTCTAGTTAGCCTACTCTGGCTGTCTTGTTCAATACAAGAAATGTGAATTATAAATACAGATAATACATTAAGAATGTAAAACAGGCAGTTTTACAATCCTTTAGCAAGGCGTACTTTGTGATTCTGATTCTTTAGACAAAGAACATCAAGACATCTTCTCTGTGAGTAGAATACTGATCTGATCTAAGTTCAGATATAAAAACCTTACTGATTTCAAGAGACAAGAATCTCATCTTACAAACAACACTGCAAATATGTATGATGCATTCTCTATGCTAAATCACCACTGCAGGAATCTTTCTGATGGTTATAATATTTTTAAAGTTTTTTTTAATGTTTAATCTGTTAATAGCAGCATTTACAAAATACACTAACATGCAGGCAGCTAAGTCTGTATCTAAATTATGACTGTAAGCGACTTCCATATCCTTCAGGTTGTCCCTATGGAAAGGAAAAAAGAACAAAAATCCACAGATGTTCTTATTGTGAGAACAAATAAGCAGCAATATCTTATCATTTTATTAAAGGCATAAACAATCATAATTCTGAGTATTTTTGCTTTCTTAGACATAAATGTCTAGTCAGGCTTCATCACTGCCTACATTAAGTTATTCATTATTTCACCTGAATTTGAAACATTGTCTAGTGGCCTCTGCTCTGGCTCATAGCATCAGATGTCTGGTGCCAGTGGCATTTTAATTTATATTCCAGAAACATCAGAATAACACGCATACAAACACAATTCAGACAAGCTAAAACCAAGAGAATAGAAATAAGAAGTCCTGGTAGAAGAGCCCCCAGAGGAAGCGAGAATACTGAGAAATGCCATTAGATGATTTTAGAACTGAAAACAATTAATTTTACTGCAGAGGTATAAATCAACACCTGATAGTTGGATAGCCATGTTTTCTTCTTGTGTCTGTTAAGTTGCGGCTGTTCTTAAATGGATGACCAAATGTTGTCTTTTTTCCCCCTTCTCTTACTGAATTAGATGAAAGACATCGAACTTCACAAACACATACAATTTCTGATAATATCTCTTATTTGTGTTTATTTATGTGATTAAATGGTTGTATGTGAGGGAGCAGAAGAAGAAACTCACCATTAAAAACAAACAAGGTAGTGTTTTTCTAACAAAAAGCGCTAAAATAATTACACACTACAGAACTTGTAGTTCCAGTCTTCTGTGCAATGAAAGGGTGAACTCACAGTCAACTCTGAAATCTTATTTTCAGTTGTAAAATCATTTTTAATAATGCATTTGTGATGCATTATTATTCATGGAACTCACTAAATATGAGTGTTAAAACTTTTGTTATATGCCTAGCAGACGTGCAACTAGGCAAACTGTGTTTCAGAGGTTTACAGATGAAATAACTGAGTTTTACAAAATCTCACTGTGCTGGAGGGTTCCGTGGGTTCTCTGATTTATATAAATTCTAGGAATGTTTCTGGATCTAAGGGAATTGGTATTAACAACTAATGCTACTGTTTTGAAAACTTTGAATATGAACAGTAAATCAAAGTAAAAGTCCTCAGGTCATTGGTACATTGGTCTTGCAAATGCAATAATTTTACTGCTTTTTAAGAAGTATGACTACTTTTTGCATATGCTAGTTATGCAATATTATTATAGGTGTAGGGACGCAAAAGAAGAAAGAGTATTCAAAAGACATTCAGGGAAGATAGGTTAAATATTATTAATTTGTCTTTTTCTATCTTTTTCTTTCTTTTCCCACTTCTTTATGTCCTTTCTTATACTGTAGTTCTGCTTTTAATTTCTTAACGCGTATTTCTTCTTTTCTTCTCGGCATTGTGTCACTTTCAAGGGGTATGAATCTCCAGCAACAATGGTATACTGATACCCTATATTACTATGAGTATAGTATATCTTGTTGAGACACCTATGGAAACCTGGTTCAACACAATTGGAAGTTGTTCAGGTTCAAAACCACAGCAGCATTAGAATACGAGTGTACTCCATGTTCTTTTGCCTCTGCGGAGTATTTTCACTATGCCGCTAAAATAATAATTTCTTTATGTGAATTGATTCTATAATAAAACAGAATGTTGATTAAGCACAGAGCTCTGCTGTTAAAAGTCTGTTCATTTCAAATGTATTTTTTTCTTCACAAGTTGCTCTGATTTTGGAGGAGGTAGACTGCCAACAGAAATAGTAAATGAACCAATAAAAAACAAACAAGCAAATCACATATGGATGAGTATCTCCTTTTGTCTTCTGTTGATTTTACCATAGCTCTTTCTCCCAGGCAGTAATGAGCATTGCTGCATTCATGTTAACGTAAGATAATTTTATTCCACATGTTCTAGCTCTTATTTTGTTATAGTTACACTGGCTGTTGATTGGGAGAAAAATACTGTTGATGAATCAGATTCATTATTGTTTTTGTCCCATGTTCAATATTGAGTATCAGCATATTAATTAGTATGTAGGTAGCACCAAAAGTAATGCTGTCCATTCAATTCCCTGGATACAGCACAATAACACTATTTGACAGAGTAAATTCTCAGCAACAAAACACTGTTTTTCAACATAGTCACCATAATTAGCATTTAGCATTTTCACCAGTGATGAACAAGAGCCTGCATGCCACGCTTGTAACAATCTGCAAAAAAAAAAAAATTAATAATAATAAAAAAGAAATCTGAACCAGCAGAGGTGGTCCACTATCATCATCACCACTACCATTCATCACTGTTGAAAAACTCACCCCTCACTGCCTCGCTGCTGATGGGGTGTTCATGAGGTAATGTGGCAAGGTTTTCTCTCCAGGAGGTCAAAATTTGAGTGTCAGCAAGGAACAGCAATATGCTAAATAAACCTATCAGTGTAGTTCTATCAAAGTTTCCTTAAAAGCAAAAGATAATCATGCTGGTAACATTCTGAAGTATCAGCCACTTGCTTTCGCAATAGAGTGCAAAGCAGGGTGCTTTCATCCTTGGTTAGACTGAGAAAGGTGGGAATGCTGTTAGCTGAAGTCTTGCCACGTTTCATATATCTGAAGATAGATCTTCGGTTTGCTGGTGGCCTGTTCCTACCTACCTCTACTTAATAGGAAACCTGGGCAGAATGACCAGCTGACAAAACAGGCAGCAGTGTAAATCCCGGTGAACGCTAATGAAGAGAAGTCTATAAATAGGAATGTTCTGCTGAATACAGCTTCTGAGCCTGATGAGAATGAGTGCAAGGTGAAACTGTCAAGGAGGGGCACAGAGCAGCTCTCACTTTGTGCCCTTCCTACTACACAACTTATTTTCCTTCTTCCTGACTCCTGGTGCAAATTATACCTCATAGGCATTCTTTCCTTTAGGAAATGTGCTGCAAAAAAGTGGTGGGAAAGAGAAACATACATCCGAATAAGAAGTTGAGCTCTAACATAAATTGAGTCCCACTTACATAGAAGCAACTCATTTTGTTTATTCTCTTAAGAGTAAACACACAATCATAGTAAAGCCTTCCAGGAACCTCAGACCTCATAAACGATTTCATATGGGATCAGAGGTATTTTTGTCCTCCATTACAGATATTGTCTAATTAGTCCTTAAAGACTTAAAAAAAAAATCCTTCCCAAAAGATCAGTTCTTTCACTTCAGTGCTCCCAGTTTTAGTAACTTTTAGTAACATCAAATAAGCCTGGCATGTAAGCCTATTCCTTTGCTTTCTATAACAATCCAAACTTACTCAATCTGGTGCCAGATATCTTTTTTTACATTTCTTCATGAACTTTTATAGACTCTTTTCTGCTGATCTCCACATTTCTTGAGATGTTCTGTCCAAAACTTGTTTAGCTGAAAAGTTCAAACATGCAGCTGAAGCTTTATAGATTTCTGAATTGAAGACAAGTTTTATTTCATATTGTCCAAGTTATACCTTCTTATCTAGCATTTGTCTTTTTCAGAACATTTGCCTTTTCCATAACAGCATGGCTTTACTGGCTTTTGTAAAGATTGTAAATCATTAAGATCCGCAGATTTGTTCAGTAGAAATGCTTCCCAGACTTTTATTTTCTAGCCCAAATGTATTTAAATTGATAATTTCTGTCAATGTACCTTTCAGTTGTCCCTGCAGATTTACAGTCTCTTTTAATTATCCCAGTTCTCACACCCATCCGGATCATTCCAACTTTATCCTGTCCTCTGGCATGCTTGCAGGTGCACATTGCTCAGTTATCATCTCCAAGCACACTCATCAAGTTCATTAAGGAAAATCATAAGTAACACCAGGACAAACATTGTGAAACTCTGGAGTTGCAATACAATTCACCCACAGACTGCTCATGTATT
The DNA here is from genome assembly GCA_035772895.1 of Perdix hodgsoniae. NCBI lineage: Eukaryota > Metazoa > Chordata > Aves > Galliformes > Phasianidae > Perdix > Perdix hodgsoniae. The sequence goes on from JAPSGF010000003.1 coordinate 17,660,631, forward strand.
TTCTCCAAATACAGTTTTCCAAACTGCTTTCTAATTCCCCTGTTATTGTTTCATTAATTCTGTACTTCCCTAGCTTGTTTATGTGGTTGTTCCGTGACAAAACATAATAACCATTGTTAAAAATGTGATACATATGTATATCCTCCCCTAATCAGAAAGCTTACTATTGTCTTCTGAAAATGCATGAGTTGTCTGAGATGGTTTTTCTCTGGCAGCTCTTCAGTGGCTCTTGGCTCTCCTTGTCTTTTTCAATGTACTTAGAGCTAGGTTGTTAGCTTCTTTCCTGCAGTAATTTGCCTTTCTCCCCTTTTTATGATAGATGCTTTGTTACTCCTTCCCCTGTTATTTGCATATGTAGATTTCTGTGAATGTTTCCTTACAACAAGTAAGTTTCCTTTTTGTGCTTTTTGTCAGATTTTGTAATCTCTGACATCTAGGCTAGCTGAGACATTGTATGACTTGGAACAGTTTTATGCTGAATCAAACTTCTGGGATTTTTTTGCAAGTAACCATAGTGGTGAAGGCAACACAAAGGCAATTTTCCAGGTTCACTGAGCTTTTCCTAACATTTTGTACATTGATTGAAACAGAAACATTTAATAAGAACAATCTTATAAACCACAAGAATAATACTTTCAGATTATACTCAAGCATTACTAAGATTCTTCAAGTACTCTGGTACAGTGTGGTTCTTAGGATGTCTGGGACAAAGGAAGTAGACAATGTTCCCAGTAAACTGCATAAGCTTCATTAAAGAAAATTTTCTCCAATATTTTTCTTTAAAAGTTTCATTAATTTATAGGGAGAAAAAAAATCCAGTAAACTGTAATGAATCACTCCTTCTTTTTGTAGCTTCTAAACTGTTCTCTGTTTTTTCAGGGATGGCATCTCCACAGCACACAGTTTCTCAGAACCTTGATAAATGTTAGCTCAGATACTAAATCAAGGGTCATTATTGCCTGACAATGCAGGGTGTTAACCTTGTCAGTATTCATCCCACTAAGAAATGGCATTCACCTTCTGTGTCTTCAATAATTAAAATGCTGTTATTCAATTAGTCTCTCCTAACTTTCCCTCAGAAGTCATTGTTAGGAAGTGCATTCTCAGTGCATATAGCATGCAAATATTATCTGGTCTTACACTCTCTGTGGCTAAGAATCTAGAGCATCAGTGAAACAGAAAACCATTACATTAATGTTAGAGTTATTGTTTCTACTTCCTTTTGAGTGATGAAATGCAAGTTCAATCTCAGATTTCACTGTTAAACGAATGAATTAATGAATTAATAACTGAAAGGACAATTGAAAAGTTTCATTATTCAAACATCTTATTTTCAGATATCTATCTATGAACAATCAACTTATGAACCAGTAACAGTGCGCCACTGTCCCCGCTATCTGGGGAAGGCCAGATGGTATGAGGGAAATGATCTGCACCAGAGGGCGGTGGGCATAGAACAGGCTGCCCAGGGCAGCGGTCATGGCCCCAAGCTGCCAGAGTTCAAGGAGTGTTTGGACAGCACTCTCAAAGATAGGATTTGAATTTTTGTTGTTCCTGTGTGGAGTGAAGAGCCCTATTCAGTGGTAGTTGTGTGTTCCTTTCAACTCAGGTTATTTTGTGGTTCAGTGATTAAAAATATGAAATGTTGCTTGCAAAATGATGTAACTACAGCAAAATGCAAAGTCAGCTCGTGCAGACTGACAGTAACAGTTACATTGTGGGTGTCCAACCTTTTGGATTGCCTGGGTCACACTCAGTGAAGAGGAATTGTCTTTGGCCACATAAAATGTATAATATAGTTAATATGCATAGGTAACAAAACATATTTTTAATGCTTGTTATTAAAATGTAAAAAAGAGAACAATAAAATGCAAAAGTAGTGGCATACTTGACCTTGTTCTTTTGAAACTAATGCATCATGCTGGTTTGATGGCAGTGGCTGCAGTTCTCCGTGAGTTCTAATGTGTATGTCAGAGAATTCTGATGAAAATTTATTTTCCCTGTGCCTCATCCTTGAAATCAATTGTTCGCAAATGTATGTTCTGCCAAAAAGCAGTGACGTGAATATGGCATGATTGTGAAGTGAGGGATATTTCTCTCTGTAAAAGAGATGTGATCAAATGTTTGAGTTGAATATCTGATTGCAGCTCTGTATATTCTATTTGAAAATGAACAGGTGATATATTCATGTCAACTGAAAATGGAGGTGCAAATACGTCAAAAAATGATAATATTTTTAGCAATCTTTAAACATCTTCTCAAATCCCTTTATCAAAACAGACAGCATGGCTGCATTCTTTTTGCAGTTCATAGGACTGTGTTTACCCAGTGTATCACAGTGCATACAATTATTTGCTATAACTTCACTTAGCACTGCACTGTGCCTTCCTTGTGTCCTGGTTTCAGCCCAGACCGTACCGATCACACAAGAGATGTTTGGTTGTTGCTGAATGATGAGTGCACATCTCGAGGCTGGGCTGGGCTCCTCAGCAGGGCAGAGCTGCCGCCATGATGGAGTAGAACAGGGTGCAGCTGCAGGACAGGCTGGTCTGGGCCGCATGAGGCCTGTGAGTTGGACATGCCTGAGCTGCAGCATTCTGTGGCACTCCTACTTAGATCAACTGCATTTGATGTAAATGATTTAAATAAGCAACTTATGGGTGAAAGCTTATTTTCCTATTCATCACTTCAGCTGTCCATTTCACTTCAGTTTAGGCATCTTCCTGAGTGCTGCTTTTATCTGGAAAAGTTACTTCACTCAGGGTTTTTTTTCTACTCATAATACTGAAGATTTGTAAAGAAAGTCAGTAATGTTCAATGATTCCACACTCCAGGTCCAGTATTTCAAGCAAGGGGACACAGAGAGCTGTGGAAATTTAGGCGAGAAAAGGGAGAGAGCTGCTTAAGGACAAAAGGCTTTGGTATGTGTGAATAACTGAGGACTTATATCGACAATGTCAAACTGATTTAGGTATTTAAATACAGCACCTTGCATCATCTACAAAATTTCCATCACATGTATTTTATCACAGTGAGAATTCAGCTTTAGATTCCATCCCTCATTTTAAAACACTTCAGTGTTTTTCCCAGAACACTTCTGAAAATGTTTTCCTCTCGCATTTTTCTCCCAGTGTTATTTGCAAGACAGTATTTTTTTACCCAGTTTGCATCCTCCACAGCACCTTGACATGTCTTTCAACTTTAGAAGACTGACCAGCCTAATAACAGCAGGTTCTAATCTCATTATTATATATGAACCTTTGGAAGTTAAATAATCTCTTCTGGCGTCATTAAACATACCCCAAGAATCCTGATAAAGCTTTCTCACATTTGCAACACAAGTCTGAGGAGAAAAATAGTGCAGCTCTTCCCGTTCCAGCCATCGTGTGCACAGTGGACAGTAAGACACAAAGACGTCTTTGTGCCATGAGATCATTTATTCCTTATGTTCTGAGAGCACTACACTGTCAGACAAACTCCTTGAATCATCCGTAGTGCACAGAGGAACAGAAGTGTAACAGTGCAGGAGGGAGCATTGTAAAGCACAGTAAAGCAACCTCCATTTACCAACATGTACTACAGATAATCATGTCCATTTTCAGTCCCGCTTCTCACAGTCCCATACTAAGTGTTGTGCTGTTTCCCTGAACAGTTGAACTGAAGTTTATGAAGTGCTGAGTCTTCTTGATGCCAAGTGACGCTGCAAATGCCTTGTCTTTGTGAGCCATTTATTTATGTGCCTGTGTTCAAATTTTTGTCTCACTCAGGTATGAACATTGTACTTAATTAATTCCTCCCCTCCCTCCTCTCTCCCCCCTGATGATACGTGTATAGAAGCCTATACACATGGGTATATATGTATATATGTCTGTGTATATATACATCACATTTAATGTTACATTCACACAGGAGAACAGACAAGCTGTCCGAAACATGTTCATCCCTGCAGTAAACTCTTTGAGTATATAGAATCATACCTCTCTTTGCTGGAAGGAACACAGTAAAAAGGTGCTTTGTATCTAAATCTTATTCAGTGTAGTATTTGTTTTAATTATGTTTTTATGTGGAGTGCCTTGGGACATATGTGCTGTAGACACTATAAAATAGAGATTGGGTTAGACAAGCAAGGAAATGACAGTAGTGTCATATAGCATCTGTCTAGAGTCAAATAAGTGCAGAAAATGGCTGGGACAGTTCACTTTTGTTACTGCCTCTTTTATCTGTGTTAACATGGGAGAAATATGATTAAGTTCCTTTATTTTACAGAAAGTGTCATACAGTGGAGTTTTATCCACGATCCAGTGGTGATTTCTCATTAGGGGCCTCATACAAATCATTTCACTAATATAAATCAGTGCAGTGAGCTCTCCGATTCTGCAATTTGAGCTTGTCATTGGGAACAGGACGAGCAGTAATGAACTCAAATTATAAAAAAGCAGAATTTTCTTAGACACTTGAAAGAACTTTCTAACTGTCCAGAATTAATTGTATCAGGAAATTACAGCAATTCTAAAAATGTAGTCAAGGTACACATGCTGCCAGTATGATGTAGAAATGCTTTGGTGTGGAGTGGTAAATGGGATGATCTACTAACATCCATTGAATTTTAATTCTTATTTCTAAGTAGGTTCTTTAGGAATATTACATAATATATATACATATATATTATAATAATATATATAATATATATCATGTATATATTATATTAATAATATACAGGATATATAGGGATTGATCTGCTGTCCGCTGAAGTTTCTATTTGGAACTATTGTACCATGCCACCAACCTAGAACCTGGAAATCATAATGAATAAATCACCTCTATAAAACAATAAATCAATGCCAGATTCTGCTGCTCATTCTCTGGACAGTTTTTTTTCTGTCTAGGCTTGCTCAAGGTGAGGATACTCAGTTTTAAGTCCATCAAGATTTCCTTCAAAGCGCAGCATCAGCCAGAGCCATGTCTTAGAGTGAACTGTAACTTTGATACCTCTGCAGCTGAGGCTTCAAACTGCACAGGACTAATCTTCTATACAGCATACTGGAATATTTTGTTAACCAATGTAAGTTAATTATCAGACACTTAAAGAATTCTGATTTCGCTATACGGCAATGAGAGAGAAGAATTTACTCTGTTCATCTGTTCCATCGTGAACATTATAATTTCCTCTTTAATAAGATGGGAAAACGGTTTGATTTTTATTTAATATTTATTTAGTTATATGTTTTAATATTAGTAGAAGCCTGCTTGGGACAAGGATATTTTCAAACAGTGAATCTGTTTGTATAAATTCTTCCAGTGGCTTTCTTTTGTACTGCATTTTAGTAATTCACAGGAACTGGTCACCTAAAATCTTTTCAGTTGCTCCTGTATGAGAGAGTTTTCCTTTCTCCAGAGTCCTTCTCTTATTTCCAGGGTCTGAGATTCCTGAGAGGCAGTCTTAGCAGTAAAGACTGAAGTAAATTATTTGGTAACTCTGCCTTCTCACTGTCCTCCATTAACAGGGAGTCCATCTTATTCAGCAGCAGGCCAATGTCTTCCTTCCCGTATGATTATATGTAAAGAACCTCTTCTTGTTGTTCTTGATGTCTCTCATCAGATTTAATTCCAAGCAGGCCTTAGCCTTCCATGTTGCATGCCTGCATGCCCTGATAAAACTGCTATATTCCTTCCCACATTCTGTAGACTTTGTTTTTTCCTTAGAGTTCTTTCTTGCGCTCCTTGCTCATCCATGCAGGTTTCCTGCCACCTCTGCCTGATATCCTGCTCTTAGAGATGATCTTGAGCTTGGAGGAACTGGCGCTTGAATGTCTAACAGCTCTCTTACACTCTCTTACCATCCAGTGTTCTAACCAATGGGATGCCTCTAGGCAGGTCCTTGAAGAAGTCACAGGTGGTCCTGCTGAAGTTCTGTGTTGCAACCTTACTTATCACCAGTTGGTTCTGCTGAAGTTCAGTGTTGCAATCCTACTTATCATAGAATCATTGGATCATAAAATCACAAGGTTGGAAAAGACCTACAAGATCCAGTCCAACCACCATTACTACCACAAGCTACTAAACCATACCCTGTAACTTCTCATCCAGGTGCCTCTTAAGCACTGTCAGGATGGCGACTCCACCACCTCTCTGGGCAGCCATTCCAGCGCCTGATCACTCTCTGAGAGAAATTTTTTTTCTCCTCAGAGAAAAACTACTCTGGCACAACTTGTGGCCATACTTATCACCCTACAGCTTCTACACAAAATTCTGAACTCCACTATCTCATGGTCATTGCATCCAAGGCTGCCTCAGCTTTCACAGGACTTCTTTCTTTGTAAGAAGGTCCAGCCAAACATCTCTTCTCACCCTCCACCACCTGTGTCAGAAAGTTATAATCAAAGCTCTTCAGGAACCTACTGGACTGTATGTAGCTGGAAGTGTTGCATTTCCAGCAAATAGAGTGATTGAAGTCCCCTATGAGAACCAGTGCCTATGACTATGAGCCTACGTTAAGCTGTCTGTAGAAGGCCTCATCAGCTTCCTCCTTCTAATCAGGCGGTCTGTAGTAACATTCACAATGGTGCCAGAAATGTGAACCTGCCCCTCCATTCTCCCCATAAACTCTTCGCTCCTTCATCGTTCACCCTGTTCAGAGCTCAGTACAGTTTTTCAGTTATATACAGTTGTTCTCTGACATGAAAGGCAACTCTACCACTTAATCTTGCTGGTCTGGCTTTTCTAAAACATACATAACCATCCATGACAGCATTCTACTCATGTGAGATGTCCCACCATGTCTCTTGGACTGCAGTGAGATCATGGCCCTTGTGATCACACATAGATCTCTAGTTCTTCCTGTTAGAAGATAAGTAAGATACTATTATCTGTAGATATTATTAGATTTATTAGATATTATTTGAATTGATTGCATTAGATATTTATTAGATATTATTTGTGTTGTAGCAAGACTAATTTTTTTCCTGAAACCACTTTCCTTGAAATACTGTTTTAAAATCAAATTATTTAACAAGAAAAAAAAACCACCAAATATCAATGCAGCAGTATAATTCAATAATTCCAGCCACTCCACTAGAAGATAGGACAAAGAGAACTTTCATTCTTTTTGAAATAAGAACAAAAATATCAGCAGTAATGCAATTTTTTTTTTCCTGCAGCTTCAAATAATCTGAGAATGTTAAAAATAACAGCAGCTTTACAAGAGAATGCAAATGAGTTTCTGTTTTCGTTTATCTTCTTTAAGTCTCTGTCTTTTTACAGGACCAGAAGAATTTTTATAGCTCAAGTATTGTGAATTCCATAAGCTAAGCAGTATTATTTCTGTCAAGTATTGCAAAAGACTCACACATCTCCTTACGAGGTTCACAAAATTCATGCTTAGGAGCAGTTTTATCTTGGTGTGGGCTTCCCTCACACATAGTGATTAGTGATTCTTATATATTTTTTCCCAATCCGGCTTCGCACAGAGGCAGAGTTATTTCAGTGATGACTCATAATCAGTTTTGCCTTGTCAATTTCTTACTGTGTTAGTGCAGAGAGAGATATTTTTGGTAATTTTTTTCTCCACTTATTTAAAAATGCTGTTCTTTCTTTTTTTTTTTTTTTTTCCCTTACATTTTTGTGTGTAGCATATCGTATCTGAATTTTACCTGCCACAAAATGCTCTAGAGTATAATTCATAAAACACATGGGACATTTTCTGATGTTCTTGTTTGCTAAGGTTTCTTTTCATTGGCTCAACAGTCTATTTTTATGAGAGTAATTGCAATAGTTGTGTCCTATAAATGAATTTTCTCAGGCTGAAATCAACTCTTCCTTTTGCAAACTTGAACATGGGATAGTGTCACAACTGTTTTAGTTCAGACTTGATTCCTTCATTTTTGCTTAATACATCTGTGTTATCATCCCAGTGGCACTCTTTATGAACATTTCCTCCCCAAACTGCTGTTCAGAAGAGGCCATATTATGTTGCTGTGTATGGGGGAATAAGTCAGTTGAGTCCTACTAGTCTGAGGCAAGTTAAAATAAAAGGATAACACAGTATTCAGATGACAGAGGATTAGAATACAATTATCTCCATAATTTTAATTTAATGAAAATAAATCTTGTTAAGCAGGATTTTTTTTCTGAGAAGGATGTAAGGTAAATTAATCAAAATTATGGTATTGTTTTAATACGTAGGCTTTTTTAAAAGGTTAATTCACAATCACATAAAATTCAGTTTTAAAATATTAATATCAATAGAATAATGTCAAACAACATCAGGAACTGATTGATGATCTTGAAAAATTTAGTGAGATTCATCACCAAAAGCATTCATTTTCTTTCAGTACTTCTGCCAGTGTCCTGGAAGTAGGTTATAGATGTTATAAAATTGACATTATGGTATTATTTAAAGTGAGTGGAAGAGTAAATAATGAGAATAGAGTCAACTCCAACATTAGATAAAGCAGGTTCTTTAAAAGAAAATGTGTCATGCACCCAATCACAGTGTCATAGAGCTGGACATAAACAATGGTTTTACATAAACAATAGTACATTCAACTGGAAGATCTGTAAAAATCTGGAGACAATACCTGTATATGAACTCCTAGGATGATAACAAGGCAGCAAATATAAATTTTTGTTTATTAGGTACGAGAAAAAGGGCAATGACTATGTCTGTACATGTTATTGTTGAGGCTGATACTGAAATACTACAGTACTTTCCTCCAGAGATTTAAAAGGTTGGAAGCTTCACAAAAATAATTTATGAGTTGAATGACAGCTGTCAAATGTAAATGTATTATAGGACACATCCTATATAAAACAGACAGTCAGACGAAATGCCCTGGTCCTGTCAGACTAAATTGTAAGTTGTGATTTCTTCGCTGGAGTAAGATATAGTTTTGATATGAAATAATTTCTCTTTAAACTCATTTGTTTGTACAGAACATCCTACCCTTTTGAAGTGAAGACGTGTAAGTAAGACTGCCAAAACAAATTGTTCTGCTTTTTCTTTGCCTAACTACTGGTGATCTTAGTGGAGGTGGAGGCCTTAGCTTCAGTACTGAGGTTTTTGGAGGCTTGTATTAGGCCAGAGGACAGAGAGGATATCATGCCAAACCAGTGGACTGTTCAAAACATCTTCTTTCATTACAACTGATGAGATTAGAATAGTTTCCTCTGCTGGCACTGTAGGTTATTATATGAATAACAACAATAATATTTGTTACCTCTGAGCTCTGCCACCTTGAATCTGTCTCTGAGCAAAAGAATATTTTTCTTTTAATATATTTTCCTTTTCAAATGCAGATTTAATTTTATTTTGCATCACCTAAGCAGTACCGATGCTAATATTTAAATTCAGTTCTCTGGCTGCTGACCTATTGAATCATCTTTACATTAGGACAGGTTATTATACTGGGCTATAAAGTACAATCTGCAGTCCGTTGTCAGTCGCTTATATCAATGAATCTAGTAACTCTAATTCAGGTTCTATAGTCTGAAGTCAGTCATGCTCCTTAATCTTTTAGAACAGCTACACAATGAATCCTTCTCAGCCTAATGGATTCAGGCATATCTTTCTTTGGCTGATACCCAGAAACTGATTTTTTCTTCTTTTCTTCTCCGGTTAAATGAAAGAACTGACTTAGAACAAAAAACCCTTTTCCATCCTCGGGGAATGCTGACTTTATCCATACAAGACCAAATTCCCCAGCTGTAGGTACTGATTGTACTAGCAACGGTTAGAAGGAGCTAGCTCTTACTTACTTACTGACAAACATCCTTTAATTCTGCAGCCTGCAATGCCCAGAAAAATCATGCCTGTTTTTGTCAGTTCCCAAACAAGTTCTGTGATTAGGAACACTTTGCATGATTAAAGGAATACTTTTTAAAAAGAAATCAGACTCCTCTTCCTAACAGTAAGTGTGAGCTAATGTAAGTGTGCTCAAAAAGAAATTCAGATTTCTTATTCCAAAGCTTTTGGGGAAGGGCAATACTGATCTTTAAAAGACAGAGGTATGCAGAAATTATTGCAGATTTTGGCTGAACATTAAGTTAATAAGTTAATAAAGTCAAGTGTGTGTTTCTCACCTCTCCTGCACTGAAAAGCTGCGCCTTTGACCTCTGTTCTCCCTTTCACTGGGAGCTATTTCTCCTTCATTAAAGAGAGAGCACTTTCTGGTATTAAAACCACCCTCTCACCACTATCGAAGTGACTGATGTATTTTTTCCTCCCTCTCACATGCCTTCATAACTGACACCAGATTCATGTTATTTCTTTCTATATATTTAGCCTTACTGTCATTATCGATACTGAGATCCAAACACAAAATTTAGGTGCTCAAGGGCAAACTACATATGTTTCTGAATTCATGAGCATTTTGTGTACTGGGTCACAAATGTTTTCCTCTAAAAATGCTAGAGTATATATTAATAAACATGCACAAAATTAAAATAGATCTTACTGGGGGAAGCAGTTCAGGTTTTGGCTCCTTCCCAAGTACACTGAAGTTCAAAAGTAAGAATTTGCTTTTAACTCCACCTCCTCTTCCGTGCTCTGGAGAGGCCACACTTAAAATATTGTGTCCAGTTCTGGGCTTCCCAGTTCAAGGACAGTGATCTCCTAGAAGGAGTCCAGTGGAGTACCACAAAGATGATTAAAGGACTGGAGCTATCTCCCATATGAAGAAAGGCTGAGTAACCTGGATCTGTTCAGCCTGGGAAAAAGAAGACTGAGAAGGGATAAGATAAATGTTCATAAATATCTAAAGGGAGATGGAAGACAAATGGATGAGGCCAGACTCTTCTCTGTGACACAGTGACTGGACAAAGAGTAATGGCTAAAACTTGAACATAGGAAGTTCTGTACTAACATGTGGAAAAATTTCTTTATAGTAAGGGCAACAGAGCACTGGAATATGCTGCTCAGAGAGGTTGTGGAGTCTTTTTCTATGGAGATATTCAGAACTTGACTGGACGCCTACCTGTGCAACCTACTGTAGGGTTCCTGCTTCAGCAGGTGGTTGAACTTGATGACTGCTTGAGGTCCCTTCCAACCCCTGCAGTTCTGTGATTCTGTGGTTTCTCTGCACCTTGGAGTACACTGCACTGATTTAACCAGGAAAAGCATTCGTACTTTTCCACGAGACGCATAATCAGATGAACTCTCTGCCTTTATGATTGGCAGAGTGTTTTACTGCAGATATCTCTAAATCCTTTTCACTGCTTCTCATGAAATAATAGAACAGCTAACTGCAGAAGAAAGGAGCTGTCTGAAACCCTTCTCTCCTTTCTGAGCCACAAGCGTTTAGTAACAAACCTATTGTCTCACTGAGTGAAGACACTTCTGAAGGCATAAGAGATTCCAAGCATGAGTCCAAATTCATTCTCACTCTAGTACCAAAACCACTCTTCGCAATTGTTCCTAAAACTTATGTACAATTTCAACTTACTTGTCCAGGAAAATGCAGCACTGAGGACTTTTCTTGAAGTAAGTGAAAAAGGAACAGTTTGAACTCGAAGACTGTACAATACAAACATGAAAACGCAGCTCTGGCATTGAGGCTCTAGTCACGTGCTAACATTTCTACTTTGGAATTAACAGTCCTTGCTTTAGTTTGATAGGCACCAAGTGTTTGCACTTAGAACTTCCTTCCTTTCCCTCTCCTTTACTTCAGACTGTAGCACTGATGTACTGAGACTGCTGAGCTGTAGAAGTGCCTGAAACTGTCCACAACACAAGAAACATTTTGAGAAATTTGAAATGATCAAAGTATACGTAGGAAATTCACAAATTTCTATAATTTAAATGTGTATCCTTCTACAACAGCTTTGTGAAGAATAATATTTAAAAATTATTACTCTTACTATTGATGTGTGGGCTAAATGCGTGCAATGACTTGAACTTTTTTGAGTTTTGACATTTATAGTTTTCAGGACAATTAAAGATATATTACTTGATTACTTAATGCACATTTTTTTTACTCATCTGTACAAAAGGCAGCACGGTATAGTTTGAAAATAACTTATTCCAAGTACTCAAGTTTCTATTATATTAACATAATCTACCGTTTACTTATTTAAATATGCATTTATTTGTTTGTCTGTTTATTGAAAAGCTAACACTGGTAAATAGCATATTAACAAACCTAGAAGTTTTTGAGCAAGAATTGACTCAGATTAATGTGAGCTAAGTATATTCCTTGTTGTACTGTGTATTCTTTCTAGATACAAGAAATGTAAGACTGCCATCTGGAACTGCAGAAGAAAGAGAGAACTGATGAGTTCTTCTGCCTTTCTTTCTTTATAAGTAGTAAGCATAAGTATATTAAGGAATTTAGGAATGGAATGAATAAAAAGCCGTATGGGCATAATAAAGACTTATGTCTTGAATTATTGTAACATATAAATGTGCACAGTCTCCAGGACTTGTTCTGCAGCTTTTCTGATATCTTGTAGATATCAATTTACTAAAGTAGAAATTGTCTTTCACAGCATGGATCCTTTAAAACTTGATCATTTGTAGGAAAAAAGAGCCATCTTAAAGGGGTATTTGAGAAGTGAGAGATTTCTCTACTTCCTATTCAAGAAGGGATAAAATACATTGTATTAAATCATTATTATTATTACTATTTTAATTCAGAAGGAATTATTCTTACCTGGCAGGGGGTGAAGGGTAGTGATCAAAAGTACTATTTATTCTTCTAATGATGATGACTTTGACCTAGTTTTTCTATTTTGTACTTTTATATGGTGGCAACTGGAGCAATCATTTTGTGTGCTTGTGCTCATGTACATTTACATACACATAAATGCACAATGTCCCAGGTGAATTAATCTAACTTTTAGGAATTTAAATGCAAAATTTAGAGTTAGCAAGATTTAGTGTTCTAAGACTTTTAGGTGAAATATTATCATTGAAACTTTGAAAAATTTTAAAATATCCTCTCTTCACAAGTTTGGTTTCATAATGTGAATACTGGTAAGGAATTACAGTTTGTAGGGTGTCCAGCTGATTGCTGTAACAGGTGGTCCTGCTATAGAGGGTATTATCATTATGCCTAGGTTTCTCAGGAAAAGAAAATGTGAAGAATTCAAGGAATGAGATATATATATTTCCCAGTCCTTCACATTATTTGGAGAAATGACAAAGTGGCAAAATAGGGCACTACCACCATTGTCTTTAACAGCTGTTGACTGCTATCAATGGATGGGTGGGTTTCGTTACTATGAATAATAAATGTGTTCTGATTCTTGATTGCAGAATACTTGATTGTGTCTGGGAAATGAAAAACCACCAAAATTACACTTTTAGATATGGTTAGATTTATTTTACTTCTAGATAACTAAGGTAGTTTAGTTGCTGTGTTGATCACAAGCCAGCAGTTTGCCCAGATGGCCAATAAGACCAATGCCACCCTGGACAACAGGACTGGTGAAGTTAGTATTACTTTGTTCCCAGCATTGGTGATACCATATCTTGAGTGGTGCAGACTGGTGAAGGAACTGGAAAACTGGACCTAAAAGAAGCAAATAAGAGAACCAAGGTTGTAAAGTCTGAAGAAGAAGAGGTGGAGAGGAGACCTCATCAGTCTTTGCAACTACTTCAAAGCAGGTTGCAGCTAGGTGAGTGTTGGTCTCTTTTCTTAGGTGACAAGAAAACAGAAATGCTAAGGTACTAACAGGCTGACTGTTGTTCATACCTCACTATCAGAATGGTTCAGAAGAATGTTTATCGATAAGGTGATTGGTGCTTTAAGTATAAAAATATAGATATGTAAAAAACATTTTGAGGCAATGGCCTCAAGTTGCATCAGAAGAGCTTTAGATTGGGTATTAGGAGGAATTTCTTCACAGAGAAGGTGGTCAAGCACTGGAACAGGCTGTCCAGATAAGCAGTAGTGTCCCTGTCTATGAAGGCATTTAAGAGACATGTCAACATAGCACAAAGAGACAAGGTTTAGTGACTTACTAGGTCAGTTTGATGGTTGGACCTATTGATCTTGTAGGTCTTTCCAGCTAAGATAATTCTATATTTTATTCCACATTTTCATTCCACATGTTCTTTATAGACACTTAGTTGATTTGAGGAACTGCTAAATAGAATAAATTAGAGACTACATACATGTCAAATCATTTTCTGACAGATGAAGAAGTTAATAGTACAAATCCTAGTTATAATTAGATTTCACTCTTCCAGATAACACATTCTGTAGTAATAAATATCATTACATATTGTTACAGAATCACAGAACTGTGGGGGCTCAAAGAGATCTCTAGAGATTGTTGAGTCCAACTCTGCTAAAACAGACTCCCTGCAGCAAGTGGCACAGGTAAAATCATATAATCTGTTGTTTATTTTTCAATTTACAGATTGTAACTGATACTAATGATGATCATTAGAAGAGGATTTCCAGAGAAATGGAAGATTTGCCATCCCTGGAGGTATTTAAGCAACACGTGGATGTGATGCTTCATGACATGGTTTACTGGTGGACTTTGCGGTGTTAGGTGATGGCTGGACTTCATTTACAGCCTAAATGGTTCTGTGATTCTAATTCTATGTTCCTTTTTACACTGACCAAATTGAATAATAGAATGCAATAGGTAGTCCGTGCAAAGTATAATCTCAAATTATATGTCTTGTTTCCCCCCTATTGTTTTTTGATATTCAGATTTATTGCACTCACAACTGTGCAATTAAAGAGTTCCAAACAGTTTTAGCGATCAGCCTCAAAGGCTTCTAATGAATGGCACTCTTCCTCAGTTCTGGCTTCAGATGAACTGACATGACAGTGAATTCATAAGAATAATGAAAACTTTCATCAAGTTATATTAGTCCATTTAGTTGAAGGATACAACCATTTGCATGAGTGGTTAAAATAAAAGTCACTGATAGAATGTTTTCAGATAGTAGTTCTTTGGGAGGAAATGAAGTCTGATGATGCAGCTTTGTTTATAGAAAATATGAGGAAAATCTTTCCAAATTAATGGAAGAGCAGAGATGGTTGGTCTTGATGATCTTAGGAGTTTTTTTCCAGCATAAACAGTTCCATGATTTTATGTACTACTACAGGTATCTGTTCTAGAATGTGTCCTGTTTAACGTCTGTGTCAATGAAGAGGTGGTGACAGCAAACACTTGTCAAGTCTGCAGGTGTCACTGAGCTAGAAGACCTACTGATACGCTCAAAGGCAGAGCACTCATTCAGAGATACCCAGATATGGCGGGTTCAAACTAATCATCACAGTAAGTTCTATCATGTTACTCGCTTACTTGCCCTTATCAAAAGAACAGTGGAAGAAAATATAATGAATACAGGCTTGTTTGAGATAAAAAGTAGTTCAGTTAAAGAAAAAGGGAAAATAGCAAAGGCCTTGTGGAAGCCAAATGAGGAAAGAATTGTTCTTTACTTCCCATCAGCAAGAGCTGTTCAGACACACCTTGGGAAGCAGGGCCTGAGTGGTTGCTTGGGAGGACCAACACTTCGGTAACATAAGTCTACCCCTTGCTCCTCTTTGGAAGTTTTTCTGAAAGTAATGCCATACAATCTCAGATATCCTTTTGGTTACTTTGGACTGTCTTGTCCCAGCTTTGTGCTCTACTTACCTCCTGTCCACCCAAACCTATTGGCTTTGGGAAAGGTTGAAGAGGCAGCTTTGTGCTCTGCCTTGTTGCTGTGCTCAAACACAGACATAACACTGGTGTGATATCAAAGCTGTTATAGCCAAATTATAGCCACATATAGCATGGAGTACAGCACTGTCTTCTGTGGGGAAAGTGAACTCTGTGCCAGCCAGACCCAGTTCATCAGATAGGCTAAA
This sequence comes from Perdix hodgsoniae, assembly GCA_035772895.1. NCBI lineage: Eukaryota > Metazoa > Chordata > Aves > Galliformes > Phasianidae > Perdix > Perdix hodgsoniae. The sequence goes on from JAPSGF010000003.1 coordinate 17,676,440, forward strand.
GGGGTAGGTGGACAGAAAATGCATAACATAAAATTCAACAAAGAAAATTACAAATTTCTCCACCTGGGAAGGAAGAACTTCTTGCTACATTCCCAAGACAGACAGGAGAGTGACTTGACAAGGAGCAGCTCTGTGTAGAAGGCCTTGGAAGGCCTAGTAGACTGCAAGCTGAATGTAAGCCAGTAGTGTAGTCTGACAGGGAAAAAGACCCTGTATTAGCTGGAGCACAGACAGTATATCAAGGAAAGCAAGTATCCTACTGCTCAGCAGTCACTGTATTTACTTAGAATACCATATCTGGTTTGAGCCCTCCTATGAAAGAATTATTTCAGTAAATGAGGCACATCAGCTTATTGGTGTGTACACTTCATGAATCAATCAGCATCAAGCTACCAAGAAAATGGAGATATTCCTGAATATCTTTTTTTTTTTTTTCCTGTCTACAGGGTCTTGCTCAGGCAGAGTTTTGATAAATGGAGTTATATTTAACTGCTCACCAAACACAGGAAGCAGGATTTTATTGATACTTTTCAACCTTGCTGAAAGTACTCTCCATCCTGACATTTTCTGTTCCTGCTTGTATACTTTAGATTTATTTTTCTTTTATTCACTTATGTTTTACTTGATCTTTTGTGGCTGTTACTCTAATAACACACACAGCATATACATATGTTGCTCTGAAAGTAATGCCTCCTATTTATTTTAATGGAAACAACAACATACAAATAGCACAGTAACACTGTTTGATAGAGCAAGTTCACAGGTGCACTTCACTATTTTTCATTATAGTAACCACTTCTATCTATGCATTTTCAAGAGCAAGGAACAAGAATCTATATGTTGTGCTCATAAAAGTCTGCATTACTGGAGGTAACCCACAGTCACTGTTGAAATGTGACAACCACAGTCTCACTGTGCTACTATCCGCTGTCTGGTCTGCAGAAACATTCAGCAAGTGTTGATGAATATCAGTATGGGCCATTTTTTTTTCAGCATGGAGGAATTCAATGATATACCTTTGCTTCTTGCATACTTCTGTGCCAGATGCCATTTTGTCAGACTGCCTTCTGTAACACTGCAATTAAATGTAATGAAATATTGGTGGCAAGGTTCAACTTCTGCCATGCCTTACTATCAACATCTGATGTTGGGGACCAATGGGATAAAATAAGACAGATTACTTTTGGAGAATCCTTCCTATCTCATATCTCAGACTTCAACCATCTACAGAAAATTAATTCAGTATCTGCACAATACAAAGATTGGAACAGTCAGAGATTATACAATCTGAGTTGTGTTAATTCCAGACTCATCCTTTTATTTATTTTATATTTTTGGTGACTTTCGGCATTTTAGCTTTTTAACACCCCACAGTCATTAAGGTTGATGTCTTCATTCACTGCAGGAAGGCAGATAAGCGCTGTCATCTCTAAGTCTCTATCAGTTCTATGGCAGCTGAGATGCAGGTCTGGGACATCTGCAGTCCAGTGAGGATTTGGTGAGAAAATACAACTAACACCTTAGTTGTCTCTTGCATTTAGAGCTTTAAAACCACATGGATTTGAATTGCATCTACTGGGGTGCAATATTCACCCAATTCAAGAGAGAACAGAGGAGGCACTGAAATCTTGTTCCTTGCTCAGTTTGTATCATGTAAATATTCTGAGTTCAAGAAATACTGCTATGAGTTTTCCTAAGACTTGCTGTAATTGAAATTAGGTCCAGTATTATTTGAGTTACCTAATCTTGCAATGAAGACTTGGATTGACCAATCTTGAATTGGTAGCAGCAAAATACTTGTTAAGTACTGTTCAGTAATAAAGACAGAGTTAATATTATTGCCATAGGATAGATATAGTAGGATATCATTTATATTAAAAGGCACTAGCTATTACTGAAATCTAAGCCTTATTTAGGTATACAATTTCACTATATGTGTAATAATACTTCTCATATTCACTGTTTTTAAAATGAAATTGCTAAAATGTGTTTAATTGAAGTTAAATGATTCAATACTTCTAAAAATAATTGAATACATATTCATGGAAAATAAGACAGCTTTGAGCTGATGGAGCCCACGTTTTGAGTGAGTACATGCTGTTCTCCATTAGCCAGATACAGTATGACCTACTCTGAGGCAATAAGAATTTTAATTTTAAATTATTTTTTTTAAATTTTAAAACTGGGAGAAAAATTACTGGACAAATATGTTTGTACTCAATCTTGTCCTGAAATAAATGGAGGTAGCTTACCCCTCAGTGTGCATGACTGTCTGAAAAACAATTTTTAGTTGTGTTAAAAGCCAGCTGATCTGAATCTTTTGTGAGACAGTTTTGCTTGAAATGACTGAAACGAACAGTGGGAAAATAATGAAAACTAAACAGAGATACTTTCAAGTAGTTTGTCTAGTCCAATAAAAACTTAAGTATATCTCATTAGTTCTTTTTAGTCTTTTCACATTTTAATTTTTCAGAATTTTTCTTAAGCTTTATTGATTGGCATTTACATTATCCTTACTTACTGTTAACATATTCTGTCAAAACCCACGTGGCAACAAGAAGTTTAGAAGAGTATATGAATAGAAACAGTTTCACAGAACTGCAAAACTGTTTTTTTTTTTTTCTTTTTTTTTTTTCTTTTTTTTTTCCAGATAGCAATTACTGTGAAACAGGCTTGTTTCTGAAACATTTCTTCTACTAAATTCTTAGACTCTTCTATGTACCTCCTCTAACAGTCAAAGACTTACCTACCTGCCAACTATTTTTTATTTCATCTTTGCCACATGCAATTGGCTGTTTTATCAGCTGGAGGTATTTCCCCTAAATAAAAATGATCTGGATGTTTTTTTTTTTCACTGGGAAATTCATGAGCAGCAAGAAAAACAGAAGTCTTTCGTAGTCCTCTGATAGTTCTTCTGAGTACATCCCGAACTCACTGTGACCTTGAAGTCCTTAATTACTACAATTGCTACCTCAGTCAAGAACCAGTAACTGTATGATTACATTTGTTTCAAGTAAATGAAGGGCAAAATCATATGTCTTACTTAAAACAGAGAAAATATCAAAGTGAGATTGAATTTTTCAGGGTTTTCAGGTATCTCTAAAGATTCCACAATTAGTCTGTGGACTGCATATCCTTCTGGTGAAGAATATGTGAAATTCTTATGTGAAATATGTTTGTTAATTTACAGCCTGATACAGAGTCAAGATTTTGTGGAAGAGATATTTCTTTCTTAAATGTGGCAATGACACCCAGAATTCTCTTATTTAAATTCTATAATTTACTAAAAAATAAATTCGTCAATCAAGTACAACCAAGTACATTTAGTGATTAGTGTTCAGAGGAGGGCTACGAAGCTGGTGAGGGGCCTGGAGCACAGGCCTTATGAGGAGCGGCTGAGGGAGCTGGGATTGTTCAGCCTGGAAAAGAGGAGGCTCAGGGGAGACCTCATTGCTCTCTATAACTTCCTGAAGGGAGGTTGTAGTGAGCTGGGGGTCGGCCTCTTCTCTCGTATAATTAGTGATAGAACTAGAGGGAATGGATTCAAGTTGCGCCAGGGGAGATTCAGGCTGGACATTAGGAAATATTACTTCTTGGAAAGGGTGGTCAGGCACTGGAATGCACTGCCCAGGGAGGTGGTGGAGTCACCGACCATGGGAGTGTTCAAGAAACGTTTGGATGTTGTGCTGAGGAATATGGTTTAGCTGGGAAGTATTGGTAATTGTTGGACTAGATGATCTTCTAGGTCTTTTCCAACATTGATAATTCTGTGATTCTGTGAAAGACTCTGATTTCTCCTTATTGAACTGCATAAGGTTGCTGCCAGCCCACCTCTCCAGCCTGCTGAGGTCTCTCTGGACGGCTGCACAGCCCTCTGGTAAGTCACCCATTCCTCCCCTCCTCATTTTTGTGTCATCTGACTTCAGTAAGGATGCACTCCAGTCCATTGGCAGATCATAAATGCAGATGTTAAACAGGACTGGACTCACTGTACTTTGTGCCACTGAATGCTACCCTCTAAGACTTGCCACTCATACAGTTTTTGATCCGCCTAACTGACTGCCCACACCTTTGTTGTACCCAAAGTGTAACAATTATCTCTACTTCATCTGCAGCAGCTGGAGAGAGAAGCAGATGATGCTGGGGAAGCAAGAGCAGAGGAAAAAAATCGTCTTATGGTCATGAAGAGTTTAAGATGTTGTGGTCACAATGAATGTTACTGGTCTCTTTTTGGTGAAAGACTCTGCACTTCTTATTGAACTGCATGAGGTTGCCGCCAGCAAACTGGTCAACTTTAGGCAACAGCTACAGTGAGATAAATCCCCAAAATAAGTAGGGAAACATGACAGCTGTGTAATTAGTTTATATTTCTGTATGCTACTCAGTTAATTAGGAATCTTCTACACACACACACAAATATTCTGTAAGTTTAAATCCAAAGCATCTAAAATCAGAGGTCTGTGAAACTGCTTATGTAGAAATCAGAATCAAAGCTAATCATGCTAATGGTTCATAGTATCAGTGAATGTTTTAGTCATTATGCTGCAATTAATCTTAAAAGACATTATCATCTTTATCACAAGATCTGAAAAGAAACAAAATATTCTTTTACTGTCTCACCACTTCTCATGAATTTCCTGTCATACATATATCTGTGTATTCTGCCCAGTGTAACATGCCATTATATTACATCTTTATATATAAGAGCCCTTTGTCTCCCCACACCCTTTCACTTGAACAGCCACAGTAACTTACTAATCTCCTCCAGCTATAAGAAGATTTAACAAGTACCTGTTCTTGGGCTAAGGATTACATGAGTTTCCAAAAATGTACTGCAAGATAGACAGTCTGTAAGTAACAGTATTAAAAGTGTTACTGTACAAATTCTCTGAGGTACTGTGACAGACAGAGATAGGCATAAGTATGTAATTGCAAAATAAATAAAAATCTGACAGTGCAACCCAGAAATTACCTAAGCCCACACAAACTTTGCATTCAAGAAGGAATTTTCTCTCTGTCCTAAAAAAAGGGGATAATTTATTTAAAACAGAAATCCTGCAATATATGAGGAAGATAAAAAGTCTATGTGCTGGAACAGGCTGCCCAGAGTTGTGGTGGAGTCTTCTTCTATGGACATATTCAAGATCTGTCTGGACCCCTAACTGTGTGATCTATTGTAGGGTACCTGCTTTAGCAAGGGAGGTGGACTTGATGATTTCTTGAGATCCCTTCCAAACCCTGTAATTCTATGATTCTGTGAGTCAGGAGAATACCTCAGAGGAGCCAAGCATCCTAAGCTAACGAGTTTCAACAAAATCGCAGCTTATTTAAAGATGATGCACTTTTTCTTCCTCCATTTTGAGATCAAAACACTTAATAATCCATTTCCACTGAAGTATCTTACTGTATATCATTTAGACAATCAATAGACTATTCAATCTGGAAGTAACTTGATTTAGTTAATTACTGTCAGATCTTACTTTTCCTACACCTGTGAAAAGGAGCCTGAAATAATTTCCAAACTCTTAGAATTACAGGAGGTGTCCTAGACCTGACACAATCTAGGTTTAGGTGAAAATATGGAACAGGAACACCATTCTCTCAGTGTCAGATGTTAAAAAACACACAAACCTCCATGAATCAGTCAGATATTCCTGAGCTTTCTTATAATATTTTTGAGGATGATGGAAGAATTCTATCCAAATGAAGTCTGAAACTTTTTCAGTTTCTTTCTTAGTAACTTCCTGTCAGTTGTTCTGAGAAACTTTATCTCACTCACCTCTTGGAGCCTCATCAAGATTAATTTTCTCTCTGGCTCTATTAAACATATACATATATGTATATATGTATATACACAAAAATTACTGACTCGACACTGTTGTTTGAGTGTGAAGTTACACATTATTTTGTCTTGTATAATATGGACAATACCATGTCATCCATATACCTTAATACCACACAAAAAGTATGGATATACAAATCAACTGGTTAAAATAAAAGGCACAATAAGCAGGCTGTGCTGACTGTCAGAAGAAGGGTCTTAGTATTTGTTTTCACCACAGGATTCCTTCTGACTAGAGACATCATTAACTTCTTGATTTCTTGCTTACCAGTAGATGTTGCCCTGTTGACCTTAGTGTAGCATGATCTATCAATGGTGAGTAGTGTGAATATTATTTTGAAAAATAATGACTAGTTAAAGTCATTATATAAGTATATAACTATAAAGTATAACTGTAATAATTATACTATATATAACTATACTATATAACTATAAAGTTATATACTTGAGTATATAATTTTCTGTTTACCAGCTAAATTTTAGCAATACTGGAGGAAGTTGCCAGGCCTTGTGACATGCAGGGCAATATTTCATTGTAACAGCTGTAGCACATAATGTCTGACCTATGTTCTCCCTGCTAATTCTCTACAGTATACTGAGAAATCACTTGAATGTTAACTAAACCTTGTCCTTACCTTCAAGACATCCTTTCATCTACCCTTTTGTGATATGCAGATTACTAGGGATGTGAACTGACAGAAACTGTTCTCCTTAGAAATAATGGGATAGGCATCAGCAGACATAATGTCCTTAATGTCCCTGAGTGCAGAAATAGGAAAGTCCCCAGTGAAAATGTTGGAATGGCTACAGAGTTTTACCTGCTCTTGCTTGGAGTACATGCGGCTATGCAGATATAGAGAAATCAAGAAACTGTGAAAGGTTAGGATCACAAAATTTCTTATAACCCTAATTGAACTGTAACAATGCACATTACATTGTAACAACAGGAAGATTTCTTCTTTGTACCATAGCATATTTGTTGGGTAAATCAACAGACGGTAATCTGAAATAATCTGTAATAATAATAATAATAATATAGAATGTATAAAATATTTAATATTTAATATGCAACACATAGTATACAACATATAACATGTAATACATATTACACACACACACATATATATAAACATACATGTGAATTCCATGAAATTTGAATTAGTTCAGTAAGAGAAGGAAAATAACAGAGATCTACAACATATAACAGAAACATAGAATCAGTAAGGTTGGAAAAGGCCTCTAAGATAATCTAGTCCAACCCCTGACCCACGTCCATGTCCACTAATCATGTTCCTCCGTGCTACATCTGTACGTTTCTTAAACACCTCCAGGGATGATGACTCCACCACCTCCCTGGGCAGCCTGTTCCAATACCTCACCACTCTTTCTAGGAAGATTTCCCTAATATACAACCTGAACTTTCCCTGGTGCAACTTAAGACCAAAATCAATTCTCCTATCTCTGGTTAGTTGGGTAGAGAAACCGAACCCCACGTCACACAACCTCCTTTCAGGTAGTCGTAGAGAGCGATAAGGTCTCTCCTGAGCCTTCTCTTCTCCAGACTGAACAACCCCAGTTCCCTCAGCTGCACCCTGTAAGACCTGTGCTCCAGACCCTTCACAGTTTTGTTGCCTTTCTCTGGACATGCTCCAGAGCCTCAGTGTCTTTCTTGTAGCGAGTGGCTCAAAACTGAGCAGAGTACTGAAGGAGCAGTCTCACCAACGATGAGTACAGACAGACGATCACTTCCCTGCTCCTGAGGGCAACACTATATGTGATGTAAAGGAGGATGCCATTGGCCTTCTTAGCCATCTGGACACACCACACACTCATTCAGGTTTTCAAGTATCATCAACTAACAATACATTCAGATCCTTTTCCTCTTCACAGCTTTTCATCCACTCTGCCCCAAGCTCGTAGTGTTGCATGCGGTTGTTGTGACCAGATTTTACTTTAGACTTGCTTCAGTCACTTATTTCTCAACATGTTGCTGATTACAGTCCTCTGTTTAAGACAGGAGTTTTAGGCTTGGATGACCTATGAACTCTGTTTCCATGGTGACATATCACAGTAAATGCCAAAATAAGCCTCAGTAAAGTAGAAATAAAAAGGAAAATTTACTGTTGTTCTAGTTTTTTGCATATGGAAATAATACTTTCCTCATATCATAGGGACTAGATAGATTAGCATATTTATCACATATATAAGCTTCATATAGTTATACAAAGTTTAAACAAAATCCATGCAAGATCTAAGCTTTCTGAATGTGTACAAGAAATACTGAAGGTTTAATGCTAACATAACAGGTACTGCCAATTTTGATAAGTAAATAGAATGCAGAATGTTGATCGTTAATTATATTTATAAATGTATTCTCTTATAAAAAAGAATAGAATACAGGTAACTAAATACTAAGATATAGATAACTAAAAAGTTATTGAAAATACCTTTTTGACTAGGAATTATTGACCTGATTTTAGTATTTAGAGTTAGGCACAAATATTATACAATATATATCTCCAGCTATTGGAGGAAGAACATTTGGAATTAATTCTTTTTGCATTTTTACAGCACTTGAATAGTTTGTGAAATGGCTTTGAAAAGATTAAATGTTTCCTGCAAGTAAACTCAAGCTATTAACATATATCTTTGCTTTTTCCATTACCAGACATCTACATAAAGAAGCAACTGGCAAAGATATAATTGACTTAATTTCAGCTTTACTTTGTATAACTGACTTAATTTCAGCTTTACTTTGTACATACTTGTTCAGAAAAGCACATGGGAAAATTCAATTGTAATACTTTATTAAATTCTCCACAAAAAAAATTCAATGGTAGGACAACACTAGGAGAGTATAAGTTCTCTTTCATTGTGGCTTTCCAGATTTTCTCCAACTCTGCTCTTTTGATATTAGTAAAAATAACTCCTGAGCTGTGTTGATGAAATAAATCATATACTCTGGTTGTCCTGGGAGCAGTTCCACATCTATCTCTTTACAAGGTATTCAGTATGATTTCATCTTCAGAAAGCATTTGGACAGATTTGAGAAAGAAAAATCCAGTAAAGCAATCATCCACAAAAACACAACCTCGAATTGAAAAGTCTCCTAAGTCTAGGGTTCTTCGAAGCAGGAAGGAGAAATAATTTCTTATCAGAAAGAGCGATGAAATACTTGAACAGGCTGCCCAGAGAAGAGGTGGAGTCACTATCTGTGAGGACTTAAGGAAAGGGTAGCTGAAGTGCTTAGGGACACAATTTAGCAGGCAACATTGATGGTAGGTGAACAGTTGGACTTACTTCTTAGAGGTCTTTTCCAACCATAGTGATTCTATGATTCAATGTTTTAAAAGAAAATATCACCATACATCTGTCTATTTCTTTCTTCAACACCTGCTCCCACAGGGCTACTCACAGCAAAGTCTCCAGGCCCATGTTCAGGTGGCTTCTGAAGATCTCTGAGGAAGAGATTACACAGCAGCTCTGGGAAATCTATTCCTGCACTCTGTCACCACACAATTTTACTTAACAAACAAACAAGCACACACCAACATAGAAACCCACACCAACTTTTTTAAAGTTCCTAACTGCTCTCTTCTGGCCAATGCCCAAATCAGTGAGTAAATTTAGATGCTTTTTGTCTTGACAATTCCCTGTTTTCTTATAATTTGTTGCTGAGCTTTTTGTTCTGCAGGGTAAAGAAATAAGAAAAGAAAAAATAAGGCAAGTTTTTCAGAGAAACAAGAAATCCCCCTTACAGAACCTTCTAATCAAAGCTCTCCAGAACTTTAGAAATCATCCTCATTTTTTCATACATTATGCTGTTTCTTAACCTTGAACATCTTTGAGATTTACAAGGTCTGCCTTTTCTCTCCTGTATCTCATTTACAGGTAAAATACAACACTTTATCTTTAGGGCCTTTTGGTTGTTTTTTGTTTTGTTTTGTTTGTTTTTTTGTTTTTTGTTTTTGTTTTTGCTTTCTTTCCAAACTCACTATGGGTTTATCAGGAATCACATTATAGAGCAGCTTTTTGGAAAAATTCCAAAGTGTGTGTAACGCCACAATAATCTGATATGGAGGAGAAGACTGTCTAGACTAATAAATCTGAAACTTCCATGCATAAATTGTACATAGATTTATACATACACAGAATATTGAGTTACTCTATTTCTGATAACTATGTAATATGATTTCACCAGATAAAAGAGACCACAATTTCCTTTAGCCTCCTAGAATCTTCTTCTCATAAATTATCATCACTGTAAACAAAACTCTCATTTGCACGAATATAATATCAGTTTAATATAGTATATTACAGTTCCACTAGTCTTCCAGTGACTAAAACTTCCAGTGACGGTTCTGTTTTAAGCATATAGTAAATTTGTCTTAACTGACCTACATTTTAGAGTTCAGAAACCAGACATTATTTTGCATATTTTCAGCACCAACCCTTTCCACTTTAACAGTAAAACATCATTAGCAAGTGCCAGATTTCTCAGTTTATGTCATCATAGAAACCCATCAAAATTTTGTTATTCATGACTCTAATCAATACTTAAAAGTTTAATAGTAACTAGATGCAGCACTCTGTGATGGATAGCAGCTCTGTTTAATCAGAGTTCTTGTAATACTTTGGGTTAATGTATTGTGACTGTACTGCTGTTGCCTAACACTTAAAAGCATAAAATCCAATTGAAGAGTGACTATACAGAGTTGGCAGCTTTTTAGCTCATCTAATCTGCCTCTTCCGGGTTATAACTTCAGGCTTTATGTACTTAGATGTGTTTTCTCTCCTTTTTAACCCAATGAAAATAACATAAATAGCATCATTGGGCTTTGCGTGGGATTAGGTCTATCCAGAGCATTAATGAAGGGCAAAAGAAGATCAACTGTGCTATAATGTCATGAACATTTCTTCTTCTTCTGCTGCTGCTGCCAGTGGAAAGACTACAAACTCTTATAGATGTTCAATATTTCTGTAGTTGGTATTGCCTATACATTATCTTAGGCCTTTTTTGATTCACAAAACATTTATTCAGTGTAATTAGATGAACACAGGAATGACCCAATCATGTTTTGATTTTTGTACTGTTTTTGAAGGCCTAGCAGATACACTGGGGTATTATTACAGTTTAAACACAGAAATATTTAAATATTCAGAACTATTCAAGTTCTGAAAGTCCAGTGTCAATGACTTTTATTGATCACCTTAAAGTACTTCTCAGTGCATCAAACCTCATAATGAGGAAGTCTGAAAAGACCAGGCTCAATTTTCTTTTCTGAGTTCTATTTCATTTTTATGATTAGCATGCAGGTGTTTATACATTACTTTATTTTTATTTTACTTTATGATTGTTTTCCAGTGTTTGCAGCATGGCATATTAAAGGTGAGTAAATTTTCACAATTTCATCAAATATTTTAAAAACTGAATTGTTACAAAGTTAAACTCTTTTTATATTTGCTTCTGCAAGTACTTGCAATTTAAGCTTGCTGATCAGAATGTTCTCAAAAGCAGCAAATATTAAGCAAATGTGAGGAAATACTGGCAAAAAGTAAATTCAGTTTGCTTGAATTCAGTAATCTTCAAACAAACATTACCCTGTGTAAGCCCAACCAGTTGGGAAACTGAAGTTGGTTGTGATGCCTTCTCCCTCAACTATGATTTACATTCTAAATGTCAGGAATTGAAAAAAAAAAAAAGATAAAAATCTCGAATTAGGATTATTTACAACTGTTTGGGCAAAGTACTGTAATTTCAAGTAATTAAAAAAGAATAGTAAACTCAGTGCAGCTTTCAGAGGCTTTCAGAGGAATAATTAGCTTAACAGAAATCACTTTGTCTATTTGTAAACCTAATTAATCAAGCCACACTCATACAAAATTGCTTTGAATATGTACATACACAAATTTATATGCATATATAAATGTACATATATGTGTGTACAGTAGAAACAGAAGACAAATATCGCATCAAGAAATTATGCATAATTAAAAACAATTTATTTGGAGTTGCATTAAAAGATGCCATTCTGTACCTGCCATCTTATTTGTTCTTTCTTTAGTTTTTGTTTACCTTATCTTCATGTTTCTTTCATATAGCACATCAGTTTGGCTGAGTAATATGTATTACTCCAAGTTACAGTTCCATTGTTGGATAACGAAGCCCTCCACTAGGTTATGTAATGACCACAAAGTCTCTGTTACTGCTGGTCTTTAAGTACAAGTTAGATTCATACAAGTATTTCTCTAATGAGACAGGCACAACGGATCCTGCTCTACAGTACACAAGATTAGATGTCCTCTTGAGATTGATTCCAGAACTGCTCTAGTCTTTCAAACTACTTCTCAAGAAATCAATGCTTCTCCTTTACCTCTGAGGAAAAGGTTTTGTCTGTATTCGCATATGGTAAATGTGGATCACACAATATGTAATAATATCAGTAGATAACAGAAATGGGAGCTGTTAAATTCAGAAAATCACATTCATTGCAGAATAAAAAAATAGTTTTTGTGATTAGCTTTTCATGAGCAATGATGTATGTTGTCTTCTGAAAGACAGTATTCAATTTGTTCAACTTTTAGGGAGAATGAAATGAAGAGTAATGCAAATTTATGCTTTGAATGTTCCTTAGTGCACAGAAGTTCTGTATTTAAAAAGTACAATTAAAGGTAGGATGTAGGGGAACACAAAGTTTTCTTGTTGTATGTGTGTTCAGATTTATCAAAGCTGTTTTCTAAGGAAGGTGATATTGATGACTTGAAAAAAAAAGAGACAGAAACATGATGGCTTCCTGCTAGTCCAGTTTTAAAATATAACCTGTAGTTTTAATAGTTGTAGAATTATGATTAACAAGACTGTTTGTAGGAGATATGTTGACATTTTAAAACTATGGGTTTTTTTACTGTATTATTTTGTTTATAAATATATATATTTCAAAACCCTTTAAAAAATGTTCAGGTTGGGAAAGGTTAGTTAATTAGCCATTTCTGATTTTCAGAGGATTAAGTCTCACTGCTTATTCTACAAACATCCTTTAGATGGTATCTTAAGTAACCTTAGCATTAGCTCATCCTTTTTGTTGTTGTTCTTTTCCTAAGAATGTTTATGACATTTTGGGACCCACATTATGTTGGCACATTAGACTAGCTGAAGTTAAAAAATTAATGAAGTGCAACTGTTCTGATGTGAAAAGTCCAATGCAAAAGATTATGGTCATTGAAGGAATACAATCATGTTAAGAGTTTATTAATTTATTTTCAGAGCCATCTCAGGTATCTGTCAGCTTCTTAGGTAGACCTGCCTAATATGTTCTAGTAATTAGGAAAAGGAACTTCTAGGATGAGCTTAATAAATTATGAGCAGCTATGATGCTTGTAATTAAAGTCACGTTATCCAAGGAATTACTGATCCCTAATGAAAACAGGTGTTTTGATCTAATTGCCTGGTGACACAACAACATTTTAACTATAGTTAAACTGAGATATCATACACGTTGAACATCCAGTGATGCTTAGGTTGTGTGGATAATCCTGAGTGAGTAACATCACAACAGATGTGTCATCATAGAATGTGTGTGGTCATAGGTAAACTTGCTGCTGTACAGTAGAGACAGTAGAGTTACATTTGTCTTCTTCCTTGTGTTTTTTTGTTGTTGTTATTGTTTCTTTGTTTGTTTTAATAGAATAATAAACAGTATTACCCAGGCATGAACATATTTAACTTAATATATTTTCCATTTATAGATATATATTTCTGCCCATTCTACCCACAGACTACTTATTCAATATCCACAAGCTCTCCAGCATTGCTTTAAGGAATTTACTAAATTTCTTTTATTGAGATGCTGTTGGTTTTTTTCTTACCATTTTATAGATGTTTTTATAATGCTGTTCAGTAATTAATACTGTATTTCAGCATTAATGTTTGTTTTAAGAATATCTTGAGATGACATACTGTAGCCATTAGAACCAAGTAAAATTAGAAAAATTCTGTTCTGTCAACAAGAGTATAAACTGGGAGGTGAGTTAATTACTGTGCTATGCACTGTGCATAATCTTTCCAAAAAAAAAGTGGGGGAAAGTAAGATAAGCCCAAGATTTACATGTGACTTCCATTTTTCTTAACTACAATATTTTTTTATATTTCTTGTTGATAAATGCAAGACATAGGAGGATAGTGGTCTTCAGAATTATGCTACACTGAAGCTTCCAATAATATAGAGTAAGGATGGATTTTTATTGAATATAGTGTTTCTAAATGTCCTAAAATTAGAACAGAGGTTGACTATTCCTTTCATAATCCATCAAGCATTATCATGGTGCCCTACCATCAGCAATCTGTAATGAAGGAATTCAGCCCTTACATCCAGAGCTAGGTCAGAGCTTTTTAGGGCAGTACAAAACAATCAGAATCTGGCCTCAAACCTTCTATCTTTTACAATCCATTCTTTATTGTATCTGGATGTCTCAGCCATTACTGCAGTTACGCCCCTTTACCCTGCTCTAGTCTCCATTCTGAAGGCACGAAAGAGATGCAAAGGCGTACTTGTCAAATGCCATTGAGAAATTTGTGGAAAGGGAAATTTTAAGTGTGTTTCTGAAACTGGATTACAAATCTCAGTTCTGTAGCCCATTGTTTTGCAATCCTTCTGTCAAGATAACGTCAGTTCCTCCTTTGTCTTGTGCAGAAATCCTCCTCAGGAAAATGCTGTTCCAGCTCCTGGTATATGTGTTTCTCAGGGATCTGAGCGCATGCTTTCCACTAATCTGGAGCGATCACCTTAAAGGCTGCTAACATTAAGATCTGAGTCAATGGAAAGAAGTCTCTCTTGGCTAGCATAACCACTGACAAGCAAAAGGTAACACAGACAGACACTTTGTAGGCTGCGGAAATAAGATATCATAAAGGCACACAGAAACATCAGCAATGCGTACAATTTACACGTATGAGACCTCAGTGGCAGCAGTCTATGAAACTGAGAGTGTTCGAGTTCAGTGCTCTGAGCAGACATCCAGTTGGCTGCAATTTTTTTTATAAATCCTTCCAAACACTTTATTTTTAGTACAGAAAATACTAACGATGCCTTTTGATTTTAATAAATAATATCTATTACAACTGTTTCCAAGTCTTCCCCCTCTCTGTGAATTCAGCTTTACTCTGAAAATATCAGGAAAAGTGTAACTAAAATTATATTTTAATAGGAGAGATTCTTTAAATACACTTTTTTGTTTTAATTATGTGTATTTCTGTTTGTTAAGCTTTTGAATTCTATAGTGTTTTGAGATATATATTTTTGAGAAATAGTGCTTTATTCAGTTTCTGTTTCTCCTCTCCAATTTCTAAACAAAGTACTTTTTGGGGAAAAAAAATTACTTTCACAAAGCAAACGGGTTATTTTTGTCATTATTGAGTTGATGTTGTACTTACAGTTATATCATTCCCTCTCTTCTACAATGCCTGACTAATTACACTTAAAGGATAGTTTTTTCCTTTTTGTGATGGTCTATTGATTGTTTCTTCATAACTCTGTAGTTTTCTGCCAGTACTGCCAGATCCTTCTTTATACTTCTATGTGCAAAGAACTTATATTTTCTGTGAAATATGAAGAAATGCAATTAACCTTGCTTTGACATTTTCTCCTCCTTAAGTGTCCTGATTTGGGCTTTGTCTATAACAAAGTGTCATCTTTTGCATTGTAAAAACATCTAATATTGAGAATATCCTCAGCACAGATAGGGTGCATGTGATGTTATGAATGGGCATGTGTGTGTATGTGTGTACAGGTCTATATACATATATAAGACATATATATGTATGCATTTGTCTGCATAGACAAATAGATTGCTCATTATGATGATATATATCATGTATATAAAAACTGTCAATATTTTCCTAGAAACTGTTATTACAGGGAAGCATTTATTCTCAAATAGTGTCAAACAGGAAATTTATTCTCAAATTGTGTGTGTCTGCTGTAGTGCAAAGCTATTTTTTCACTCAAATACATACATGCAAGGAAGGTCAGCATATTGTAAGTGAGCATTACACTGCAAACGATAAGGAAATGTTCAGTGTAGAGTAGGTTACCACCAACCCCATTTCCTGGTATGAATGGGAATGAGGAGATCAAACCCTAATTCTTCTTCTCTTGGTCTTGTTTTCATCTCCAGAGTGTTGGGCTTTATAGAAGAAACTGGATTAGAAGACTATGCAAATAAAGCTAACAGTGAGTACACCACATGTAGGGAACACACGTGCTGGTAAGTAGGTGGAGCATTAGTTAACAGAGGCAGCTGGGAGAACACTTCGTGTGGTGTTGCTCCTAGCAACAAAATACTCTATTTTGAGGCTATGATCATTGTGTGTATTTAGTAAAATGCCATTAGATGAAGAAAACTTTCTAAGTATTTGAAGTATCCCACTGTATTTAGTGTTAGTGCAACCTCACTAGCAAGAATGTGTGCAATTCTGGGTTCCACCATATAAAGAGGATGTTAAAGCCCTTGAAAGCACCCAGAGGAGGGAACAGAGCTGTTAACAGGCACACCCTGTAAGAGAGGTTGAGGACACTGGAGTTGCCCAGACTGGAGAAGGGGAGTACAGGAAGTGACCTCAGTGCTCCCTGCACTACAAACTGATGTGCCCTTTTTTCTGGCATGCTGTAGCAGCAGTGTTGGAGCTCCCTGAGGAGGGCAAGCCACGGTCATGGCGGGCTCTGCTCCTGGGAATGGCAGAACAGAGCTGCCAGCGGAGAGTCAGGCTGGTCACTGGGAAACATTTCCGTGCCTTGAGGGTGGTCCCTAGAACAGGCTTCACACAGAGGTGGTCTTGAGCCTGTTGGTGCTCAAGGGGCATTGGGCAATGCCCAGAGTAACATGCTGTAACTTTTGGATAGCTCTGACGCGGTCAGGCAATTGGATTTAGTCTTCTTTCTAGGTCCTTTCCAACCAAACTGTTCTAATAACTTAATCTAATCTTTCTTCCTCGCATCTTTCTACATATACTGCTACATTTTATGTATTTAAGCAAAAGTAAAATTGGCCCAGTAATTCATAAACTGCTAAATAGAAGATAAAATGAACTTCAGCTTAAGACTTTTGTAAAAACCGTAATTTATTTAAACATTTATAAAGCAAAAGCTAGAAATGTTTCAGGAGATCATTTCCTATATGGTGACTTCTGTCCAAATTGTTGCACTTTTTGCCACCACTATTTTGATTTAAAAAAAACGAAACCTCTATAAAATCATGGAATCATCGAATCACTCAGGTTGGAAAAGACCTTAAAGATCAAGTCCAGCCATGACTTAACCATACAACCCTAAAATATGAAATAGCTTTGGCTTCACTTTTCAGTAGGTGATTTGAAAATCAGTCTTGCAGCTAGTCATTTTACATTGTTTGTATAGCCAACCTGAGCACACAACTGTATTATAAAATGTTACTCTCCTGTTAGAAGTTGATTAGGTTTGGTTAGCTATGTCATCCTAGTGGTGAAATTAATTTGGCTTCAACTGGGCTTTTTATATGTTTTCTCATTCTGGAAACAAAGTATTTTTAACTAAAATAATATCAGAAAGAAAAAGACAAATTGAACACCTACAAAGGACAACTGGAAAAGGCATTCAAAACAAACATCAAATGAATGATACCGCCCAGAAAAAAAAAAAAAGCATAATCTTAATGCATTAAAAATGTGCACTAAACATTACTAGATTTGTTCAGCAACTTATTTGACTGTGCATAGTTTCATAGTATGGGGACAACAGCACAGCAGGAAGAGTGCATAACAAACATCAGAAAGCCAGAGTGTGAAGTATCTAGTCATGTTAGTGAGCAGTTAGTCACGTAAATATTTAATTATAGCTCCTTATGTGAGTAACTGTTCACTGAGTGGAACATGATGTTTCAAGTCTGACCTTCAAAGATTACATGGTAATGACATCTCTTTGTGCGTAGGTGTTGTATATAGCTGATTCAGATAATTCTAGCAGAGGTGTAAAGAAAGCCAGAGTTTGACTTAAGCCTTCTCCAGCTGTGGCCGCATTTGCTTTATAGCACACTAGCTGTACACTTTGGATTTCTGTTGGTGACACACCTACAGTTTTAGACAAACCATTAGAAACCTTTTTCTTTGAATCAGAAGGTGTTTAATGGAAGGACTGTACAGGCACTAAGAATCTTTCCTGTTCTCGAAATTCTTAATCAGATCTTATTTTAAATGAGACAGTCCTTTGGAGCATGTTATTTGCACACGCTGACACTGACACCCATACCCTTTAGCAGATTTACAACTCTATACCTGAAAAAAAGCAAAAATCTCTGCTTGTTTCAATGCAATGAAGATTTGACTTCCTACCCTTAAGTAAAAAGCAGCTGAAGGGTTGCTCTCCATCACAACACTCATATGCTACCCATAATGTAACTATAAACTGATGCGCCCTTTTTTTTCTGGCATTCTGTAGCAGTAGTAGTTGGAGCTGGAGTTCATGTCTGCACTTAGGATGTTTGCGAATTAGATGTAATTTACAAAGCAAGGATAGTATGAAATCTCCTACTGGGAATAATGAAAATTGGATGCAATGACCCTTACTTTCAGCTTTATTGTGATTTCACCTTTTGCTTATATACATGAATATTCAATGTCAATTTGGCTGCTACACTTGATGTACAGACTGTATCACTATGTACAACATTTGCCATGTATTCCAGCAGCACACGGAAGACAGTCTCATTAGGGCTCAGTGGTGCCAGATATTGTACAAGTATATAAATACATACAGAAAATATAACACTGAAATTTTGTATTTTGCCACAGAATTCAGTAGTCATTTTCACCCTTTTGCCCCAGGTTTGCATTCCTTATGTATCCTTTTGTATTGAGAAAAGAAGAATGATTAAATTCTATAAATATTATCAGTTACAAGATAGGGCAAAATGCCTGTTTAAGGAATCACCTACTCTTACATCTGGAAATCCTAGACCAGATCCTGCATTCTTCTCCACGCCTTTTCATTACTAAGGTCTCTTGGAGTACTGCCATTAATTTCAGTGTGAAGAGCCATAAGGTCTTAGACACTGCCTCCGGTTCAAGGTGATAGATAGGCTTAATGAGAGCAAGATTTGGGCTATAGTTTTTATTTCCTTGAGCTGAATCACCTTTTACAAAAGTAGCATTTAACAAAGGCATGCTCCATTGCAGATATTTTGGTCCTAGTTCTCCCTTTGTGAACTGTGGTCAATCAGCTGTTCCACTGGTATCAGTGAAGATACTGCAGGGGAAAGTGACATCGAGAGGAAATTTCACCTTCACTTTTAGGAGAAAAAGATTTTCTATGGATCTTGAGGTGACCAGATGGACCAATTACAACATGCTTGTGCTACTTGCTAACTTCATGAACCCTTTTGATTGTTTTATAGAACTTTTTATATTATTATTTTGAGAGGTAATGTTTTTAGGCTTATAAGCAAGTATAAATGTGTTCTCTTTGTAAATACAGTTTTTGACATTAAAAAATACTGCAATCCAATAAATTCTTTCTCAGTGATGTAGTACCAATGTCAACCTTTGGTAACAGGGGAGAGAAGAGGAAATAAGCTAGGGGAGGGTAACTGGAGGGGTGAGGTGGGGAGTGAAGAAGAAATAACGAGTTCCTAAAGAAACAGATGAAATAATGTCTTCTAATATAGGTTAGGTGTCAAATGAAAAGACTTCCAGAAATGGGGTCCCAAAAGAGCCTTTATATGCAGTTTTATTAAAGGTTCAAAATCTCTCAAGATGGGCCTGGAAGAAGAAAAGAAGCAAGCCTGGACTCTGAAGTCCTTTATGCTTAGTGTTAAATCAGGGAAAGACTCCTAGAGTTTCTGAATCAATTAAAAAAGAAAACCAGGAAAATCAGATTCTTTCAATTTACTTGATCCAGAATGAATGCTTATGCAAGGCACATTTTATGTGTTCACTGATGTTTATTTTCTTCCACTTCTAATAGCAGCCTTTATTGTAGACCACAGTCAGCCACCCACTTGCAGAACTGTATATTCTGTACAGATGTACTTGTTAACTCTTGTTATCATTCTATTTTCAAAACGTTTCTTAAGACTTGATTCTGATCTCTGACAAATTTATATGTGGGTTCAAATAACAGGAGAATACATGAAATGAAAGAAATCCAAAATCTTCTGTGGAATTTTTACTGGTCCCGGAATTTATTCGTTTTGTCTCAGAAATTCAGCAGGAAAAGCCTGGTCCTTTTGTAAGATTTCAGAAAGACAAGAATGGATAAATCACAAAATCATAGAATAGTTTGGATTGGAAGGAACCTTTAAGATCATCTAGTTCCAACCCCCTGCTATGGGCAAGGACACTTGCCCAGGTTGTGGACTTTTTGTCAACTGTAGACCAGGTTGCTCAAAACCCCATCCAGCCTGGCCTTGATCACCTCCAGGGAGGGGATTTCCACAAGCTCTCTAGACAACCCGTTCCAGTGTCTCAACTCCCACACAGTAAATAATTTCTTCCTAGTATCTAGTCTAAATCTACTTCCATATCAAAACCATTTCCCCTCATCCTGTCACTACAAGCCCTTATAACATGTCTCTCCACAGCTTTCCTGGAAGCCCCCTTCAGGTACTGCAAGGCATGTCCAGTACCTGACCTATAAGATTCCAATGGAGCCTTCTCTTATCTACGCTGAAGAGCCCGAGCTCTCTCAGCCTGTCTTAGCTCCAGCCCTCTGATCATCTTTGTGGCCCTCCTCTGGACCTACTTCAACAGCTCTATGTACTTCTTGCAGTGGGGGCTCCCCAGGGTGGGGTCTCACAAGAGCAGAGTGGAGGGGGGCAGAACTGACTCCTTTGACCTGTTGGTCACACTTCTCTTGATGCAAGGTCCAACACTCTTGGATATTATATGCATGACTGCAATACTCCCAGGAGGGCCGTGGATTCATTCATGAGTGAATGATCAGATTATTTAAATGATTCATTTACAGATTTTTAGTTATAAGTGATGCTGGATATCTTTGTTTAAAAGGTGATTCTAGTGTAATTTCATTATGTTTTCATGTAATTTGTCTAGTCTCAAATTACACACCCCTGGGACTGCAAGTGCAAATGAGCAGTTCCTGAAATACAGAGTTTTTTTTTTTTTTTTTTTTTTTTTTTCAGAACCCTTAGTATAATTTAGTACTAGCTTCAGATAAGATGAACAGGTGTTTTACATTTTTTCTTTATATTGAAATAAAGCATCATTTATGTGCCCTGTTCTGGCTGAAAAAAAATGGCTTTAAAAGGGATTTGGAGCAGTCAATCATATGACAATAGAAACTGCTACTTGTTTATGTTTTTGTTTTGTTTTAAAGAAGCAGATATGTGTAAGAAGCAAAACTGATGATATGCATGAAGAGATACTTAATGTAAGACACTAACAAGGTAAGTTAAGTTATAGCAATTTTCAATATTCTGGACCATATGACTATACCCATAGAAGAAACTGTTTTCTCAAGTCACATTAACTCATTTCATAGAATCACAGAACCATAGAGCGCTTAGGTTTAAAGGGACCTTAAAGATCATGTAGCTTTAACCCTCCTGCTCTAGGCAGGACTGACACCCACTAGATCACACTGCTCAGGGGCTCCATCCAACCAGAGTTTGAACTCCTTCAGGGATGAAACATCCACAGTTTCTTTGGGCAGCCTGTGCCAGTACCTCACCACTGACTGAATAAAAAAAATTCTTCCTAACATCCAACTCAAATCTCCCCTCTTTTAGTTTAAAGAATTCTCCCTTTTCCTATCACTATTAGACCACGTAAAAAGTTGTTCCACTTCCTGTTTCATAAGCTCCCTTCAAGTACTGGAAAGCTGCAGTGAGGTTTCCCTGGAGTCTTCTTTTCTCCGGGTTAAAAAAGCCAAAATCTGTCAACCTCTCTTCGTAGGCAAGGTGCTCCATCCTTCTGATCATTATGGCCTTCCTCTGGACCTGTTCCAACAGCTCCCTGTCTTTCTTGTGCTGGGAACCCTAGGCCTGGATGCAGTACTACAGATGGAACCTGATGAGGGCGGAGTAGAGGGGGACAATCACCTCCCTCTCCCTGCTGGCCACTCTTCTTTTGATGCAGCCCAGGATACAGTTAGCCTTTTGGGCTGCAAGTGCACTCTGCTGACTCATGTCCAATTTTTCATTCACTGGAACCAGAATCCTGGGGGACACAACTCGTGACTGGTCTCCAGTTAGGCACACTGACCACAGTCAACCAACTCCTTATCCACCAAATAATCCACTCTCGAAACCCATATTTCTCCAGTTTAGAGATAAGGATGTGGTGCAGGACCATGTCTAAAGCCTTGCACAGTTAGACAATATCAGTTTCTCTTCCTTCATCCACAAATTCTGCCACTCCATCACAAAACAAAATGCTGCCAGATAGGTCAGGTGCAAGCTGTCCTTGGTTAAGCTATGCTAACTCTCTCAAATCACCTCCTCATCTCACATGTATCTTAACATCTGTTCCAGGAGAATCTTCTCCATGACCTTCTCAGGTACAGAGTGCCTTGGCAGCCACATCAGCCAGCTCCTTCAAGACCCTGGGATGCGTGTCACCTAGCCTCAGAAACCTGTACACACATTTATCTACTTTTACATTTATTTGTCTTATTATCAACAAATAACTGAATGCTGTGAGATACACTCTATTTTTTAACAGCCATCTTTTGCTTTCATTATTCAGATAACTCAGCCTGGTCTGTGCTAAGTTCATGTCTGAGTTCTCTGGTCAGTAACTTTTCTTCCTAACATCTGCATGCTGCCTCCTATATTGGAGACAATACATAACAGTATATAGCCTGTGCTCCAGTGTGATCTGTGCTTTAACACTGTGGGAACCTAAAAAAGTCAGCTTTTTGAAATGACAACATGACAGCATCGGTATTCACTCTAAAAAGAGCAATCAAACACATATGCAATATGAAATTTGAAAGTGAAGCAAATTTCAAATTAAATAGTTAATATTATTCAGAAGTCATCTCAATTTCAATGGGCTAGTATGCATACATAAAAAATAGCACATATATATACACATTTAATCTGTTGGTTAAAAAAAAACCAACTGTTTTTTCATGGCTGAAAAGAAGAATTCTATTTATCTTCCTATAAATTTAGGCCTTAATTCAGCAGAGATTTACAGGACTGAGTGGAACTGTTTTATGCAAGAACTATTCCCCAGGTCTTCAACTGGATATAGTACTTAGGATGATGCAGTAGTGCAGTAGAAATGTTCTTATTAGACTTAGAGACAGATGCAGTTCTAATTATGAGGTCTGTTCTACAAGAGGCGCAACGGTATTATTCTTCATGTCGAAAGCTATAACATCCAAGTAAACAAGACCAGCAAAAAAGGAAAGCAGTGGCTTGAGAAATGTTCTGTTCAAGCCACAGCATCAGGTCAGCAGAAGACCCTAAACTAGAATTTAGGAGGTATTGTTAAAGGGCTCCTGATTCTCTAAGAGACCATTCATTTCTGTCAGTTAGAGTATGCAATTTAGACAGCAGTGAGACAAAAGAAGAGAATGCTCTCTCAAGAAGAGAGATCGTTTATTTCATATCTGTATCATGACCCAAAGGATTCAGGTATTAATAGTCCTGCTGTTGGTAGATTACTCAGTCAGCTGATAATATAGCTCACATCATGTGAAAATTTATTTAGTGATTCTTCACCTTTAATTCTAGGAGAGGTAAAGGATCTTTGGATCAATGGCAGCCTTTATCTGTCAGAAGTTTTTGATTTTATGAAGCCAAAAGAAAACATGGTTTTCGTGTGCGTAAGTCAGTACTATATATATATATGGTGATTTTAAAAGTCATTTTTCATTTGTCAGCAAAGAAGTACCAGATTCTTCTCTTTTGATGCAGTATTTGTTCAACTTGTCTAATACTGCCAATTAATTTGAAAAAAAACCTCATTCCTCTACTTTTAATCAAACTGTATATTTCTCCTCTTTGTCACTCGAAACTACAGTGAATTCCTTTTGTATATTTAAGCAGCATTTTCCAGCTGTTATTTATTTGAAATGAAGCTGTGCGCAAATATCTCACTCAGGACTGGATCCTGCTGTGTAGGTCACCATGCACACACGCAGTCTCAACTGTCAGTGCACTGCACACAGCAGAATATAGAAGAACTTCAGAGGCTGAGGTAGGCTGATTGCCACAGCAGTCCCTGATCCCTTGCTGAGGCTTAACTGCAACATTTCTATGGATTTTCCATATATATGCTGTTCATTTCCCATAGCCTATTTCATTTAGTAGCATAATGTAAGACTGTGGGAGAATCGTCTAAGACCCTGATTCTATGGAAATTCAACTTTTATTTCAGGGTAAATACTATAAATCTTTGCCAGTTGCTATATTCAATCACAGCTCAGTAGAGAGATAAAGCTGTATTTATATCCTAGAAAGAAAATACTGAAAAAAAAACAAAAAAACTGTTTCATAGACAAAGATTTGAGGTGAAAGTTAAAATAAAACAATGACTAAGTAAACAAAAAGCTCCACTTCACCCTAAAAAAAAACACCACAACACACTGAAGCAAAGAAACAAAGAAAGAAAGAAAAAACAGACATAATTATGCAGTACTTTAACACAAACAGATATTTGTCCTATACTTTTAAAACCAGAACGGAACAAGTAACTGGAATCACTGCAGGGTCTGCATTTTCCAATTCCTTTACAAAGGAATAATGAATAGGAATAACATGGCAGAGGGATGCAATGCACACACGGTCACAATCCAGGATCATTTGTGATACTGGGTCTGTGATAACTAAGAGAATCTGTCCAGATGTGTCATGTACTCGCTGCAGAAAGCTGACACAACCACAGACATCATGAGCTTAACTGAACGCGTATACAGAATACATTTTATGCATGGTACAAAAGAGTACTCTTGAGGCAAATTTCAAGAAAGTCTACGATCCAGAGGCAAGGGAGACAGAGGCTGTGTGAAATTCTAAGATCTGTAAGGCATTACTTCCATCAGAGATGCATGTGTGCAGGCCTCCTACCTTGGAATGTCTTTCATGGTGGTGGAGATAAGACCTGGTTCCTACCAGCCTGCTGGTAGAGTTTGTGGTGGTGGAAGGAATTTTCTCCTATCATACAAAAAAAAATTACACTTCATGCATAGAAAACAGATCAAGGAAACACTGCACAGCCTTGTTTAAATGATGCCTCACATTCCCAATGAAGCCTTCCAGAGTGACGTGGTCATTCCTATGCTGGTACTTCAGGAGGGGCTTACCACAGCCTGAGACAAGTGAATCAGTCACAGGTCCGACTGAAACCCACCGGGCTCTAGCATGCATTGTTTGTGTGTCAAAGCTGATCCTTCATTCACAGCCACTCACCACACCATCCTACCCTGAGGCCACCCAAACAATAAAGCTGAAAAGTAGCCAGGCAGGCAGACAAGTGGAAGAGCCATTCTCTTCAGCACAGCATTACTTCAGTTTAACCTGGAATCTTAAGGCAAGCTTAAAAACAGCCTTCTGTCTTTCAGTCTGTCTCTTGCAGTCTTAGTACAATGACTTATCTTCCTTAAAATGTTGGTCATATCTATTCAAAGACTAAATATGGATGTGGTTTTGTTGTTGTTTCTGTTTTGGTTTGTTTCTGTTTTTCTTTTTCAGAATAATTTGCTATTTTTTCATCAAGAAATCACTAGAAGCATGTCATCTGTCCTAATCAATTCATTTCAGTAAAATACAGCTGGGATCCTTTCAAGCACATTTTGTGTAGAAAAATGCTCCTATTTTAATTGGATAGTCAACATTAAATGGATGGTTTTTACCATTTTACCATTGCTCTCGTTTGGACAGCACCCACTGCCTTTTATTTTGTTGTCATTGGAAAATTTTGTAATCTTTGTTTTCCATGTCTGTTGTACACGACCGGTTTGCTTTACTAAGGAGGTGCTCTTTTCTAACACAATGCAATTTTCTAATATTAGGATTACTGAAAGGGACAAAAAAGTAATAGGTATTTCTTTTCTATTCTGTTTGCATTTCACACTTGACAGCGCTCTGTGCGTAGTTCATCCTGGCTTTCCCCTGGGTAACTAATCAATAAGTCCGTTTCCTTTGCTGTTTGAGACTTTCACACAACAACAGAGGAAAATAAAAGCATTCTAAAGCATAGGAGAACATGCATATAAATACACAAATATGGGCAGGACCTAGACAAGCTGTCAGAAATCACTCAATGCTCTGCAGAATCCACGCACCAGGTATGTGTGAAGCACAGGGGCAGGGGATGGGGATTGGTAGCATCTGCCCATTACCCCACCTTCCTGTTGGAGGGAACATTTGTAGGGCAATTCATCCTGGAGAGGTAAATGCAATTTCTGGGTTTGTTAGTAGAACTGGTGGAATAATTCCTCAATTTGAAAGGCATTTTGAATATGGAGCCCTACCTCCTCTTTCCCTCCTTTCATTGCTTTGGTAATATCACTGCATTTGTCTTCACATGTGAGCTGCTGGAAGAATTGCCTGTAATTGTACAAACCTGAAAAGGAGGAGCTCTTCTTATTCTTTGTCCATCAGCAGCTATTAACATCCACTACAACAAACTAATGGAATAATTCACAGTCCTTCATGCCATTGCATTAAAAAAAATAATTAAAGAAATGGTGATAATAGTAAGAAGCACAGCAACCTCCTGCTGTTCATTGAAGAGAAGAAAAAAAGACTTCACAGGCTTACTTAGTTTATCCATTTCTCCCCAGACAAAGCAATCACCCTTAAACTTTCTTTTTTTTTTTCTCTTTTTTTTTGTCTTTTTGCTAAAAGCCACCAACAATAGGGATTCGGCCAGCACCTGGAGCATTCCGTTCCTTCCTTGCTCTCACAGTCAGGTGCTTCCCCACTCAGAAAGGTAAGTCTCACCCAGGAGACCTCCATCACCCGCTCTACTTTTTGTCACCACGGTTCAGCTGGCGGCCTTTGCATGTGGAGCACACACAGCTTCACACCGTTGCTGAGAAGTGCCCGTGGCACTCTCCAGTAGGATAACGGGGATCCGGGACGCGGTGGTCTTCAGGCTGCCGTAAGGCCTGTTGCAACCCTAAGGAAACTAGCCGTTCCACACATTCACCCTGCTGCTGCCTCTCGTGAAAGCCTGCCTTTGAAACCGAGTGCCTTCGTGGGCGTACTGCCTCTATCTTCCCGTTTTACCGCAAAAGGGGGCTCGTTCCCGCCGTCCTGGCGGGGGGATTCCGTGCCTCCCTTCGCACCCGGCCCTGCAGCGGGGATCGCCCTTGCCGCTCTCCCACGTCCTCCATCCCGGGTGGCGGCGGCCGCCCCCGCGCCGCTCCCCCTCTCCCCGGCACTGCCGCAGCGGCTGCACCGCAAGGCGAAGCCCACGCCGCGGCTCCGGCCCGCCCCTCCCGGCCCGTCACGCCTGGCGGCTCCAGCGGGAGGCTCTGCGCTCGCTCCCTCCCGCAGCCGGCTTCAGGAGGAGGCGGCGGGGAAGGAGGGAGCGGCAGCGGCTCGCAGCCCGCCCGGGCCCTCCGGTAAGTGATGCTGCGGGCAGCGCCCGCTGTTGCTGCCGGGCAACTTTTCCTCTTTTTTTCTTTTTTTTTTCTTTTTTCTTTTTTTTTTTTCCCCCCTTCTTCCTTCCCCACCCTCCCCCCTTCCTCCGTAAGCATGCCTGCGGCAGGAGAACACCTCAACTTTTGCATAGGACTTGGGAGGGGGTTTGTTTGGCGGGATGAAGGAGCTCAGCTTCGGGCAGGTCGAGCCTTAAAGGGAGTGCGGGGATTCCTGAGTATCTGCTCGGCTGCTGCTCACTTCAGTTGCATCCGGCACCCGCTCGGCTGTTCGCACTCAGGTCTGGTGGCACAGATGTCAGGCGGTGAGGGTATCTCATCTCGACTTGGAAGCTGACCGGCATACTAAGGCTGGCACAACTTTTGCACGTTATAGGAGCAGAAACCTGGGGGGAGCGGGTTTGCAGAGACTTCAGATGCTTGAGGAAAACAAGCTTGCCAGTGTCATAGAGGTAAGGATGGAGAGGAAAATCAGGCAGGCAGGAGAGCTGTAGGGATTCTGGCTCCTTAGGGAACTGATACTTTCTAAAATGTGTTTGGAAGTGAGCAGGCAGGGTTTCAGGCTATGCAACAGAAAAGACAAAAGGAAGAAAGGAAGAGAGAAAGAAAGAAAGAAAGAAAATAAACAGTGTAAAAGCTTTTGAAAACTATATTCCTTCTCTCTCAGGACTGCTTGCGAGGATCGTGATTCACACTGACTATACTGGGAGAAGAGTTTAGCATTCACCACTCGTAAGGGGGATCGGGGAACTCCCTTTCTTACAACTGCAGGAGAGGAGTTTTCCAAAACACAATTTCTGCTTTCCTAGCACTTTGGGAATTCAGACAGTGAGAGATTTCTGGGCAGTACATACAAAGGGAAGCGTGGAGTTAGTTTCCTGGGCAAAACCCTTACTGAAGTCCAGATGCGGAGTGGTAGGAAGACCCATGGGATGCTGAGTTCTTTAGGGAATGCAGGGCAGAAGAGCCAGAGGGATGCATGCAGACAAAACAGCAGGTCTGGAAGTCCTGAGCAGTGGCAGGACTCCAGGGATCTTGGGGCTGGGTGACACGGGGGTAACTGAGCATGATGGTCACTAATGAGTCCTGGTTACCTAAACATGGAAGGACCATGCATGCATTGAGATGGGGGTGAGCTGAGTCATGCCAGCTGGGGTGGCCACTGCACATCTGTGCAGCAGCATGGGGGGGGGGGGGGGGGGGTGAGGAGAAAAGGGAAAGATGAGAAGATTGTCTCATCAAAAGATGCTGAGATCATCCAGAGGCTCCTCAGTGATTCATGGTATCCTGCTCTCTTTCCCGGAAATAGCTGGGAGGCTGATGAATGTACCTCTGATGGAGCTGGGAGGGATTGCAGAGGTTAGTACAACACAAGAGAAACCTACCCAGACAAACAGCCAGTACTGCTGGTACTTGGTCTGCATTGCACTGCAGTGCAGGGAGCTCAGAGCAACTTCTGCCTTAGGAGAGAGGGAGATGCTGAGCTGATCTGTTGAGGTGGCACAAACTATGTCAAAGATTACTGCATTGTGAGTTGAACTGTAAGGAGATTTTGGAAGGAACTTCTTGATGCATTTACAATTAACTTACACAAAAGAAAATAGAAATAGAGAAATGTAAAGAAATATAAACAAATAAACAAACCACCAAATAAAGTTCTTAGCTAGAATCTCTGGAAATGGTATACTTCTGTGGGAAGTGTTTTTCCTGAGTTCCCTATATGAAAGAGCCTCCTGCTCTACTATACCATATGTCCTCCTGAATTACTGAAGTTTTAGAATGAATTTTATTTTCATGGATGGGTGTCCTTGAAGGAATGCTAATTATTAGTATGCTATTTTGTGTAACGTTCATATTCTTCCTGGTCATTAAGGATGTATTCAGCATTTTCATAGAGAAGGAAGCACCACGGTAAATTGGAGACACTGGTCCTCCCCCCTCAGCTAGCCATTTTCTGCAATTTTACTGAATGATACCTTGCATTAAATCTTATTATTTCAGGGATTATTTTGCATGTTTCTTTCTTTCTTAAATACATGTATCTGTGATGCAATCATCTCTTCTCTCTGTATTCCACAGAAACATAGAATTTTCTAAAATACAGTCATAATACATTCCAAGTAGGCTTACTTACATACATTTGGAGGAAAGCTTCAAATTAGCTGAGTTTTGATTTACAAAAAAATGAAAAATAAAAAATAGAAGTGAAAAAAAAGTGTATCAGTTAAAATTATTGACACACATGGTGCCTCCAAACATCTTTAAATGATACCTTAAGGAGGAAAAAAGGAACAAGCAGTAGTCCCATGCCTGTATTTCTGTGACTGTATTCCTATTGCTAACTCAACACAGATGACCCTGGGTATCAGTGACACAGACTCGACATAAGCTTTCTCTGATGGCAACTTCATGTAAAATCATGTCATTGCATTCCAGAAGAGCAGATTCGTGTTTGGCCAAGGCAAGCGTGTTCTGATTATGTAATTAAAAAATGTAGTTAATTTGTCAATAACAGCCAAACAAGAGTTGTGTGTTCTTTTTCTTGCTTGTTATTGACGTTACAAGAAAGATGTTTGCAACAAAGGAAGATCACGTGAAGCATTCAGTTATATGTGCAAAGCGCAGTGTTACTGCAGGTGACAACATGAAATCTATAATTGTGATTGTATGTTCCTGATTATATAAGCTTACATAAGTTGCTTGCAGTAATGGCTGGTGTCAAATGAATTTCTAAATGATGTGTTTCAAAGCACGGAGGACAAATGTTTATCCACAGCGGTCCTCATCCTGTCCTCATCCTGCCATTAAAATCTGCGCGAGTCACGCTGTAGATTTCATTGGGAGCTCAAATGATTCCCGCGGTGTCATTACATAGCAGTTGAAGCACAAAAATGGCATTAATGAAGGTATTTCACAATCTCAGTTGTATAAGAGTTGGTTTAGCTTCACGGGCAGATCACCTGAGCTGTGTGTTGCTGTGAATCCTTGCAACCCGTATGCGTCACAGGATGCATATCAATGCTTGTTTAAACAAAAGCTCATCAATTACATTAAATGTGTTTGCAAACCTATGATAGGGAACCCACAGCTGCTGCCACCGCCCTTTTATTATGTAGTGCATAATATCTTTGACTTAGAGAGGCTCAGCATCCCCCAGAAGACTGAATTTAGACCTTGTTTTCTTATAGGTGTTTTTAAGAGGCTAAATGGAAAAGTAAACTGAAAGTGTGTACCACTAAGAAAATAAATATTACAGTTCTTCTTTTATACAGGCTGATAGCCACAGAGATGTGTCTGACAGGCTTTTGATTTGTGTCTGTGTATCACTGTATGGTTTTGTGTGTTTATTTTGCATATCACCATGTGATTCTTTCAGAGACATTCTAAACATGCAGAGTAACTATTCTCCTGTACATATGTATGTTGCCTGTCTGTGATGCTCTAGTCAGGTTTGATCTCTCCCTTTTTTATGTCACTGAGAGATAAATACGTGTGCATTCAGTACAATTAAAAACAGATTTCTTTAGCATGATTATTATTATTGAAACTGCTGTGCCATTACCAAAAAAAAAAATCAGATAAGGTAAAGCAAGACAAAGCCTGTCCTTTCCTTCTCTGTGGCTCGAACTCTCGGTCAGCTTTCCCACCCGGGGAGGCTAATAAATGTTTAAATCTGCAGGCGTAACAATCAAACTGCTTAAGGTGCAATACGTTTTATTGATTAAGACATACAAATTTCTAAGACTGGAGTCTTACCTCTGCATTTCTTCTGAGCACCTGCTGATGGTAAAGACTTGACACGCATCAACAAAGCATCAGACTTTCATGATTAGATGGGTATTCCTTCCAAG
The DNA here is from genome assembly GCA_035772895.1 of Perdix hodgsoniae. Classification (NCBI taxonomy): domain Eukaryota; kingdom Metazoa; phylum Chordata; class Aves; order Galliformes; family Phasianidae; genus Perdix; species Perdix hodgsoniae. The sequence goes on from JAPSGF010000003.1 coordinate 17,707,738, forward strand.
TATTTCTAACTGGAGTAAAAATGCACGGTAACAAAAGCATGAAAAACACCTCACATGCAATGTAGCTATTCCAGCACACGGCATATAGCTTTGTATTGATCCAAGACTCATGAAAAATATAGCATTACTGCAGCTTCATGTTAGCTTGCCAGAAGCAAGATATATTTAAGATAAAGCAGTATCTCCGAGGCTGGCTATCTCCTTCTTAGAAACTGTTTTTGCAGTCATGGCCCTATGGGTCTAGTTGTGTTGTTTTGTTCTAGGGCAGTAGTCTGCATCTCACAAGTAAGTGTAGGTTTTCAACTAAAAATCCCAGCCACAGAGAGTGCATTTGCTAGCCGCATTAAAACATCCTGTAGGTTTTTTTCCCATTAATGGTAATACAAGTTGCGTGTAGGGAAGCGTTCTGGGAAACACATCATGGTTTAGAAGCAAAGGTAAGCATGAGAGCTGGCGTTGCTCTCAGCATTTTACAGTGTTGCTGGGACTCAAGTGCCAACATTTTAATTCCATATTAGCTGGAAGCTAAACTTCCTTCCCTTTCTGTGGGGGTAACGGTGCTAATCCCAAGGAGCAGTTTTTGCAGGCTGTTCCACCCTTCCCCCCCTCTGCTCCTCTACCCCAGGCCGACACTGCCGCAGTCGTATAAATGAAGTGGTCCTCCCAGCTGCTCCTGAGACAGAAATGAGTGGTTTCTCTGAGCAGCACTTCCAGCTGGAAGCCAATGCTCTCTGACATGTACCTTTTTTTGTTTCCTTTTTTTTTATCTAGATGGGTTCTTGAAATCCTGCCTCTTTGTCAGCTGAGGGCATGGCTTATATCCTTGTGATCTATGAAAATGGGATGAAAGTAATATTTATTTTCATTAAAAAGGCACATACTTGAAAGTTTGATCACAGCGTATGTCCAATCACCACCAATACCAATTAGATCAACAGTATATTCTTCTATTTCCTAATCATCTTGAAAGCTCTCTGCAGGGGACATGTAATCTCTTTCTTGCACAGATACGAACACGCCAGGTATTATTTGGCATCTTGCTTTTTAATTGTCCCTCAGTGAAGTAAAGGGTTTGGATTACGGAAGATCCCATAGCAAAGGTATGTTAGATCTCTTTGAAGGGATTTGTGAATCAGTAAGTGATGTGGTGGGTGCTATAAAAGAAAGGGAAGACCAAGTATTACTGTGGTCTCCTACAATTTTAGAAGACACAAATTCTTTACAGAGCAAAGTTCTCTTCTCTTCTCTTCTCTTCTCTTCTCTTCTCTTCTCTTCTCTT
>JAPSGF010000003.1:17709116-17763677 GCA_035772895.1 Perdix hodgsoniae
TTCTCTTCTCTTCTCTTCTCTTCTCTTCTCTTCTCTTCTCTTCTCTTTTTTTTTTTTTTTTTTAACAGAGCTGTATTTGACCTGTTTTTAATCAACATAATAATAATAATAATAACAACAACAAGAAGACAGAAGTGAATACACCAAACATTTCATGGACCAACTTATTTTATCAGGATAGAACTGTGCAACTGATGATGGTTTTGACTTTTGGGTCATGTTCTTCTGGGTGCCTAGAAGTCACTTCCTATGGGCAGGACTCATTTTTATGTGCAGCTTGGTACACAGGCTGCCACCCACACCAGATTCACTTATCTTTATAACATTCTTCCTCGGTGTGTGAGCTGCACCTTATTTTCAAATAACTCAGCAGTTATTTCCTTGCAGTTTTATTATTATACAAGTCAAGCTCTGACAATGGGGAGAGTATCAAAGAAAAATGTACATAATGATGCTGGACAAGTGACCAATAAACTCATTACTTTGTTAGGTAATCATGAAAGAATAATCTGCTCAGAGAAGGAAAAAGAAAAAAAAAAGGAAAAAAATAAACAAGAAAAAAGTGTATTAAGGCTTGTGGGAGTCTTTGCTATCAGATATCTGCAAGACGGTTTTTGCACAATACAGGTGAATAATGGAGTAATTCCCATTTGAAGGGACTCTGTAAGGCCATTTAGTCCGGCCAACTTCCAAAAGCAGTGCTAGCTTTAATAGTTCAAATAGATTTCTCACAACTACATCTATTCAAGGTCTGAGTATCTCCAGGGATGGGAATTCCAGAGCTCTGCAGCCATTCCAGTACTTCAACATCCTTGTTATGACTTGCATCCCTACAGCTAGTTGGCAAAATCAGTCACACTGATCCTGATGTGGTTTCACATCAGAAGAGAATAGTTACTGCTGGCTAAAATGTATACATCGTTGGGTGTTTCTCTTTCACCCTTACAGAGAACATGGTAGAAGCGTGAGTTAAAATGGCATCCATTTTGTCATAATGCAGACATTATGAGAGTCTCCGTTTTTTTCATGAAGACAGTATTTCCTCTCTTACAAAGATGTTGCTGTGCATGATTTTTGAAATGTGTTATTTCATGGGAAGTATTCTGAGACATGTAATGCTGAATCTCTGTGAGCAGCTGGAGTTAAGCATATAACTGGACTACACGTAGGGGATTGAATATCTGTTATCAGAGCTGTGCTCTGCAGGTGTCAGTGTCTCAGTCATGAGAGGAGGGAAACCGTCTGAAATTATTACACTTCTATATACATACATATATAACTAACTTATGCCCCAGTACACACCCCTGTAATTTGAATGATGAGAATGGAATCACATTCCTTGTGAGTTTGGCTCAGAATCTGTCAGCAAAGTGAATTTGTTGGAAAAAATTGTGACAGAAGATAATGATTATTTTTATGATAATTATTTTCTCTTTGGTTTTACATACTGTTGTAACTACTTTGAAAATAAGGAAGCATATGACCAGAAGATGCGTGTCTTCCTAATACTCTGTATACTGGGAGGTACCCTGAACTTGCCACTCTGTTTTTGCATAGAGGAATTCAATGAATGATACACCTTTGCTTCATTCCACACTTCCATGTGAGACACCATTTTGTTAGAGTATCCACCTGCTGCCATCTGTCACACAGCAACCACATGCAATGGGATATTGGTGGGAATGTTCAACCTCTACTGCCATACCACCAACATCCTCTTCTGATCCAACCTAACCAACATCATAAAGTTAGAGGCAGTACTTTTGGAGCAGGCCTCATATCTAATTAGCCATGGAAGATATTGTCAAGTTAATTAACATGGAAAAAATCAGATGGATGTGTTTCTCAGCACCATGAATATAAAAATATGACATTATTTTTTCATTATTAAGTATTGTGGTATACTTACCTCATAAAACCTCATAAAGACTGTAAAAGCTTACATTCAGCTTTAAAGACAAAACTGTATGCTTTCTATATGTGTATTTTTGTACTTTTATAGTTGATTATTACCGAAGAAAAAATAACTTCTAGAATAATTAAAAGCCTTTTCCTATATATTTTATACTGTACACATTTTTAATAAATATCTGTTTTGACAGATTTCACAGATAAATTGACCGAAAAAGAAAGTGGTATGTAAGCAATCACTTGTAAACAGTTTTAAAAAGAGAATGTTATTCCAGCTGGTGGCAGCCCTTTTATCCTATCTATCATCATGATCTTATTTAGCCTCATTAAAGTCTATGATATGGGTAGTGAGGAGAATAAAAGTTTTGTAATGTTTGAGATAATTTTCAAGTTAAAGAAAACATGATTTAATGGAAAAATGTCATTTGCGTCTGTACATGTGTGCATATACTTAACTGTGTAAAAAATAGAAAAATATCAAGACAAATCACTCTGTGATGTAAAGCATATACATCTCATGGAAGTGTACAACTTTGAAATTTCTAGAGAAGTTGAGGTGCCCATATTTGCATATTGAGGGAATGGTCTCTTTGGGCAACGTCTGACCTAAGGGATATCTCCTATAACATGGCATCATACTCAAGCATACTGCTGGGGGGAACTGGCTGAGAAGGCCGCTGTTGGACTGGGACTGGCTGGGCACTGGCTTGCTGCTAGTAAACTGGTGCTATTCTGCATTATCACTTATTTTTTTCTCCTCTTTCTTTTCTTCTTTTTTACTAAACTAGTTAGTTTCGTGTTAGTTAAACATCCTGAGCTACGTGCATGTGTTCTTGTCATTTTTTTTTTAATTCCCTCCTCCATCCCTCCTGGGAGAGGTGGCAGCGGTGGTGGTGTGCTTTAAACAGGAAAAAATTCTGAGAATTTCTATGATTTCTTCTACGTGGGGTGACTAAGGAAGACGTAAAGAGTAACCCATGTCAGGCTGCTCTCTTCTGTCCTATCAAAGCCTTTCTTTGGCTTATGAATCACTCCAGAAAATATTAGGGTATTTGTACCTTTGACTTCTCAGTATCTGAAATTTCAGGAAATCTTGCTCAAATCCCTATCAGGGATTGACATTCTCAAAAACTTTGAGTAATGGCAATTTTTCATATTGCTCTCTCTTGCCAAATTACTACTTGTGTGATGTTTCTTCTCCAACACAGTATGACAAACCTTCTACAACTTAATAGTAACTTATAAATGATATATGTAATTCATCTAAAACTTTCATAATCTTACTATCTGAGATACAGTGAGGATTTTTAACCATACATCACATCACAGTACTACTGATGGCAAGCTTTACACTCAGTGGTGTTTTTGTCAGACTTTGACTCCTCTGTGAGTTTTAAAGTTTCAGATTCTTTCCATCTACAGCTTTATGGCAGAGCACTACCAAAAGCCAGAAAATTACTTTGAATTCCTTTTCTCTTTTTTTCCTTAAGTATTTAGTAAACATTCACCTTTCATGTCTTCTTAGAGAACAACATCAAAGATTCCTTGCTATGACCAGTTGCACAAGGTAATTAAGGAGAATGGGGCTCTGCATAGAGAAAGCATATTTTCCTGGGAAATCAGGCACCTCTGGGAAGAACAAGTGCTTGCTAATTTTTCTATTTATAGTAACAGATAAGTTTGGTGAATTCCTGCTCAGCAATCCAGAGTACGCAAAACTATTTCCAGTATTTGAGAAAGTGTAGCAAGGCGTCTTTCAATCTGTCCTGGGTTTTCTCTAAAATAAATGTTGCTCAGAAAAATCAACTGAATAATTTCATGCTTCATATTTGCTGACGTGTGAGTAGCTCAGGGTGCTCAAGGTGCGACCTCAAGATGTACTTAACATCCCGCTTAGTGTCTTAAGGTGTACGTGTTATTTGGTAGTGGCTGGAAGAAAATGTTTGTCAGCTGTTCTGGGTTCTCCTAGATCATGGTCCACATATGGTCTTCAGAATAGAATTGAAGGTTCCACCCAGTGAAGAAACACACTGATAGATTTAACAGTGTAGCAGGTGGCTGGGACATGTGGTGCTCAAGGAAAGCCTGCGGCTTTGCTCAGCTGGGAAGAAAGGGCCAAGCAGAGAGAAGGGTGTAAGTGCTGTCTAACGTCATCTAATGAGTGATTATACAGGAGATGAATTCAGGAAAAGGAATGGAAATTCCACTGAGATAGAAGGAAGAAATTGTTCGCTGTGCGGGTGGTGGTGCACCAGAGCAGGCTCAGACAGATGCTGTGGAATCACGTCCTGTCATCAGAATTTGCTAGGGCAGCGCGCCAGAAAACCTGATCCAGTTTTGACATTAACCTGGCTTTCAGCAGGACTGTGGAGTCATTAAGTCCCTTCATACCTTCCTTGCTCTATGATTCTACAGTTATGAAGGGTTACTGGCATAAAGACTGTATTTAAATTGAAGTTAGTAAATCACGGAATTCGGTGCCCCTCTCCTGTGAGCACTTCTATCCCATCAAGAATAATTTCTGATTAAGACTGTGTCCTCTTTTCATGTTTGCTTGCAAAATGTAGACCTAGGAATGAGGAATTTATGCTCAGAGACAGAATTTACTTACAGCAAAACATTCTGTCCTGTTAAACTGCATTTCATAAAATGTCCCTTATTTGGCTAGAAACTATTGCACTGCTACAGACTGAGAAACAAAAACAAGATAATTACATTGATCAAAAATTGTTTTTGCTGAGAAATAAGATTATTGTTTCTCTTTCTAAGGAGCCAAATTACAGAAGCGCTGAATCACTTCATTTTGTATTTATTTATGGAGATTCAGTGGTTTATACTTTGAGCTCAGAGCTGGACATGAAGTGACCACAAGGCCACATTTCTATCCCTTGGAAACTATTCCTTGGAGTGCACAAAGAAGATCTGACTGAAACTTACTGCACTTTTAGTCAGAATAGTTATTTCAAGTTATTCATGACTGTCAAGTGAAGTCCCAGATGACTAGAAAAATGGAAATAACACTCCCAATTTTTAAGTTCACTGAACAGGTCCTCCACAGGTAGATCATGCCTGACCAATCTGGTGGCTTTCTGTGATGGAGTGACACTATCAGTAGACAAAGAAACGGCAACTGATGTCATCCATCTGGACTTCTGCGAGGCAGATATGGTCCCCCATCACATTCGTATCTCTAAATCTCGCTAAATTTGAAATATTTGGATTTGAAGGGTAGACTACTCAATGGATAAGGAATTGATTGGATAGTTGCAACTAGAGGGTTGTTGTCAGTGGCGCTGTGTCCAGTAGGAGGCAGAGGGGATCTGTCATATGAACTAGTACTCTTCAGCATCAGCATCAATGACCTTGATAGTGTGACTGGTAATTCTGTACAAGTATCTGCTGACGGCACCAAGCTGAATGGTTCCAAGAAGGTAAAGATGTCATCCAGATCTGGACAGGTCTGAAAAATGGATCCAGCTAATGAGGTTCAACAGAGCTAAGTGGGAGGTATTGCACTTGGTTTGGGGCAATCCCAGACAGGAGCACAGACTGGGAGAAGAATTCACTGAAAGCAGCCCCTCAGAGAAGGAATTTGGTATTCTGATCAATGAATGGACGTGACTGAGCAGCATGTCTGCAGCTGGGAAGCCCAACCCTATCCTGAGCAGCATCAAAACATAGTACCGCGGGGGGTGGGGGGGGGAGGTAATTGCTCCACTCTGCTCTGCCCTCCTGAGGCCTCACTTGGGCCCCCCCAACACAAGAAAGATATTTAGCTGTTCTAGTGGTTTTAGAGGTTTACTTTACTTGGATGGAGCTAATACATGCCAATGAGTTCCAAACTCCGGGGATGCATGCGTTTATCAGATTCCAGAGGAGAGCCATAAAAATGATCAGAGCAAAAAGAATGGAAATTTAGTTAAGTTGTTAGGACAAAATTTTTCACTCACAGTGCAGTGAGGCATTGGCACAGCTGCCCAGAGAAGCAGTGGATGCCCCATCCCTGGAGGTATTCAGGTTAGTGTGGGGCCCTGGGCCTGATCTTGTGCCTGATCTTGTGGATGGCTGCCTTGCGCATGGCAGGGATGTTAGAACTAGATGATCTTTAAGGTCCCTTCCAAGCCAAGCCATTCTGTGGTTCTGTAAGGCTAAAATAATAATTTGAATAAATCTTATTGGATCATAAAGGATAAGAAAACATGGGGACTGTAGAACTTTTTTACCAGTTTAAGCTATGTTATGGTAGTTCTTGTTTAAAAGATACAACGTTTATTTGAAATATCCAAGTCCACATCTCAAAAGCATAGGTAATTCTTTCATTTTCTTGGAATCATGTAAGGATTTTAGTGTGCTGGGCTGCTCTGGTTTTTCTGACTCATAGGGATACAAGTGCTGCAGCGTATCTTCCTTGAGATTTTCTTGTATGATTTATCTTAAAAGTAACGCAGTTGGATAAATTGTTTCATTTTCACCAGATGACCAATGCAGTGCAGAAGCAGCATGCGAGAATTCAAAACACAGATATCTCATTACTAAGAAACATCAGGTGGAGAGCCCATTGCCCTTCCCTCTGGGTTACTCGTATTCATGCTCTCCTCTAGCTTGTACTTTTATGTCCTATCCCAGATGATGACAGAGGAGTATATCTGTGCTTACCAGTCTTTATACACACACACACACACATACACAAACCACTGGATTTATTGCAATACGACTGCTTATATGAATTATTTTACTCAAGGGCATAAGTTCTTGCAGAGTAAGATCACTTGTTTGATAAAGTGAAAATCTTGTGGCAAATGAATTTCGACAGTACAATTTCCTGCCTGGAGAGACAGGTAGGAAATGGAACTGAATTACTGATTAAACTTATTCAGTCAAATGTTGATGACTTTTAATTAAATACGCAATCTAAATATGCAATCTAAATATGCAATTTTAGGTTCATTTTATTTCTGATTATTGCTTAAAACTGTATGTTTTTCTAAGCTTGAGGGATTTGTTTTATGTTGTACTTCTTACACATAAAATAAAAGGAAACCGTTATGAAAATTTATGTTTCAGTGTAAAGTAGTGGGATTGACATAAAAGTTCAGTAGGTTGCTTTCTTCAATTCCTATGCCTAGGAAAATTAAATTCTGTAAGAAGAAATGCAGCAGTTTTCTTTATCCTCTTGCATTTGTTCAGCAAATAAACACAATTTTATTTGATATTCTAATAGAGTTGGAATAAAAAAAATCCGTGATGCCATTGATTTTTAGTACTTTAGTAATGTGCATTTTTTTTTTAAATTATGAAGACCTTTTAGTTCAATAAAGCTTTACAAGAATGTGTATGGCAAAACTGGAATAGAGTTGATGTGTATGGAAAAACTGGAATAGAGTTGTTGCAAAGGGTACTGTGTACTTCGTAAGGGCTGAATAAACATGTAGAAGTTTGTTAAAAAATCCAGTTAAGTGTAAGGAGTTCAACTTAAAAGCAGTCATTGCCTGCTGGTTTAATGGCTCTGTAGCAATACAGAGTGCAAGGGTTAAAAACTATGGCTATGAATTTTGTTGTTGAAATGTGGAGGTCAGGAAAAAAGTATGCTGATTGAAATTCCTGTGAAATTTTGGACTGAATTAAAAGCTGCCTTTCTTTTGCAGGAATTCCCCTTGCTCTCAGACTGCAAGCAATGAACATTGACTCAGCTCAGCTCTACAATCTGTATTACTATGCTTTTTTTTTTTTTTCAATGCAAGCTGATATACGCACATGCAAGGAACTGAGCACTTAATCAATGTGATATATATCCTGAGGCTAACATTACATGGTGTTTTTTAAAAGCTGATGTTGTTTTTTAAAAGCTAATTGTAGGCTAAAAATCAAGATTTGGGTGATGAAACAAAAATTTATATTTTAATTGCTTTACTTATTAAATTTAAATATGACATCAGATTTTTTATTTTATTTTATTTTATTTTTTAATGTATGTTTTGTTGTTCTTGTGGTTGTTGGTGTTTACGAAAAAAAGGAAAATGAGTTTTAGAGCTTGGTTGCTGTCTTTCACTAGGACTTCGTTTGCTTGTTTTACCTCCTTTGAAGTTACATCTCTGTACAGATACAAGTGAGTTGTTTCATCTTGTATGCTCTTCAGACTTGTGCAGCCATGGAACAGGCAAGAGGGCTGCTGGGAGCTGGAAACCAATTTCTGTTATTAGTGAGCTGGCACAGATAGTGTACAGATCATTTTCTGTCCATGAATAAAAGATATTATCTGATATGAGTCATCCAGGTGTCCTCTTGAGGGTGGCTGAGGGGAATCTTAATCTCTCATTTGAACCAGGAAAGTGATAATAATAGACCAAGCCCAAAGATATGATAGATGGAAATACATATAAATGCCCATTAGCAACGTGGAATATTTTACATACCTTAACTTCCCAAGTGCTAAAGTGGATGACAAGACACTGGACACCCCAGCCAAGCGTGACTAGCAGTGCTTTGGTGTGCTTTGAGGATGTGTGTAATTGAGGTGTTGATAAGGCAGATGGTCCACCTTATCTGTGGCATTCAGGGGATGTAATTGATGGCACTGCTTCCCTGATTTATTGATTCTTGCACTGCCTTCAGCTACACCAAAAATGTGTGTGAGAGTGGTACCATCATACAGGCTTTTGTATTTGAATCGTTGAATCATTTGAATGTATTTGAGCTACTTGGGCCTCAGCTGGTTTATTCAAGGGCAATATTAATTAAAGCCAGGCTGTAAGGCAGTGCCTGCTTATAGACTAGATTTGCTACTAATGCCAAGGGTGAGCTTTCTATTAGTCATTCTGGTATGAAATACAATCAGTGTTTACTAATGAAAAATAATGCAGTGTTTTCCAACATGTGTCTTTCTCTGGCTGTTAATGGAGATTTTCTAAATGGTAGCTGTGGTCACAACAAGCTTCCTGTACTTGGACAAATGGATTTGTACGTATATAGTGTTCTTCAGTCTTCTGGAGTTTTGTCAGGTTTTCCTATGCAGATGTGGAGCCACTTGCAGACCATTTCAGCCTGCAGGCAGTAGTCATACTTGTTCTTAGCTTTCACTCTCCAAAGGATAGCCTGCAAGTCATGATATTCTGCATCTTTGGGGATCCTAAATGTCTGAGCAGACTATTTACCCTGCTGAGCTTCTCCCCAGCTTCTCACCGAGGCATTATCTGCCTGGTGATCCTGTAGCTCCTCAGGCTTTGGGAACTGTGGGAGTCATGAGAGAGCAGCAGCCATGAGGAGGCCCCCCCCCCCATGATGGGGGGAGGAGGCAGTGATGGGGGGACCATACTTTAGGTTGGGCAGCACTGTCACTGGTGGGACATGGTCCCAGGGCAGGGGAGGGGAGGTGGTGTGAACCAGTTTTCCATCTACAGACTGGCACATGCTGAGCAAGGTGATATGGTGTTATGCCCAAGAGCAGTCATGGAAAGCCATTAGATTCAGGAAAAGCAAGGGATCGAAGTAAGTACCCTGAGTTTAGTGCAGGCAAACTGGGGTGCCTAGCTGTGAGAGTAAAGAGAATCCTGGGACCACGGCGGAGGGTCATTAAGAGCTATGGTGCTCATGCAGTACACACAGAGAAAATTGGCTGTCATGGTGTTTTAAAATGAAATGTAAATGGTTCAAAACGGCAAAATCTCTTTCTGAGATGCTTCAGCTTACCACACCTTGTTGCTGTGTGGAGTTAAACACAGGGAACAGAACATTTTTCAGGTTGACATGCTGACTGCTTTCAAAATAAGCTGAAGGAAGCTTACTGAAATTGGAAAAAAAGAAATCACCAGCTCTTGTATCTTCATTTTCTGCCTAGTCTATGCTTTAAATGCAGAGCTCTGTGTTTGTTCAGTTGTGCTATCCACTGCTATATATTCTACCCAAGGGAAGAAAGCCACACTGAGGTAGTGTTCAGATTGCATGATGAAGATAAATTCTGTTTTAACAGAGATCTAGGTTGCAGAACCAGTAAACTGCTGCCTTTTCAGTACAGAGTCTGTTCCTCAGTCCTTTATCTTACTCTTTGTGTGCTCCCTTCCCACTCAGCTTATTGAGCCTACAAAATAGAGCCTCATGAAATTCAGTGAACCAGGTAGGGATATGAAACTTAAGCCTCTAAAATATTAAATTTGTGAGTTAATGGAAGCCATGCACCTGCAGTTGCTTGGATTTACTATTTACTTTAGGGCTTAAGTTTCCTTGCAGTTGCAGAAAAATTGGATGCGCTATGGCACATGTGCACTATGCAAGTTGCAATAGCAGTGTAATTCAGTTTAACAAGTTGAAGAGACCCAATTAATCTTGTTCTTAACAAACGATGGATTTTGAATATGGAAAAAAACTGAGCTTGATGGAATCTTTAGGAAGTCTTTGTTTTGTGTAGGGGATTGAAGCGTTGTAAACATTTTGTATAAATATAAGTCAGTACAGCCTTAAAAAAATGCAGCAGGATTTTTAGTAGCAGCACTTTTAGTTGGTGGGGTTAGGCGGCTTGATTTCCTGTCTAAAGGTTATGAACTGGAAGCCAATGAGTCAAACTCAATTGTAAAAATTTTCCACCTGAAACTGTTAATTTTTCCTCCAGGGAGAGGTAAGACTTTATGAGTGTAAGAAGTCACCTTTTGGAGTACAGCAGAACTAACACTCCATTTGGATAGCACATTCCATAATCTTTAATATCTGAGATGCATCTGAAGAAGAGGGTTAAGGTGCTGTCATCACAGAACATAGAATTCACTGCTTTTCTTTAGTTCATAAACAAAAGGTAACTTTTAAAAGTATGTTGTTTTGATCACAAGGGTCTTCTGATAATTAAACTAGTGAGATAATTCCTGAATTGTAATCTGAGTTTTTGGAAACTCAGCCTTCGGCCCTATCCAGCCTGGCCTTGAATACCTCCAAAGCTGGAGCATCCACAGCTTCTCTGGACTGCCTGTGCCAGCACCTCAGCACCCTCTGAGGATGGAGTGTCCTCTGAATGTCTAACCTCAGTCTGGTTTAAAGCCATTCTCCCTTCTGAACTATCACTATTAGACCATGTAAAAAGTCAGTTGCCCTATTGTTTATAAGCTCCCTTTAGTTACTGGAAGGCCACAGTGAGATCTCCCTGGGAACATCTCTTCTCCAAATTAAACAAGCCCAGCTTCTGCAGTTTTTCCTTATAGTAGAGGTGCTCCAGTCCTCTGTTATCTTAGCAGCCCTCCTTTGGACCTGCTCCAACATCTCCATATCCTTGCTGTTCTGAGGGCTCCAGGCTTGGGTGTAGTTCTCCAGAGGCCTCACAAGGACAGAGGACAGTCACCTCCCTTGCCCTGCTGGCTGATGTTTAGCTTTTCACTCACCAGGACCCCCAGGTCCTTCTCAGCAGGGCTGCTCTCAATGAATTCTTCTCCCAGTCTGTACTCGTATCTTGACCCAAGTGCAACACTTTGCATTTGGCCTTGTTAAACTTCATTAGGTTCCTGTCTGAATCACTTTTCAAGACTGTCCTGCTCCCTCTGGATGGCATCTGTTGACCACAACCCTCTTGCTAGTTTATGCACAGAAAACATGTCATTTACAGTAATCTATAAATGTTCTCCTACCACAGCAGTTAAATACATTACGCAGAGATTTCCTGAGAGCATGAGTATTGTAGATAGTACACAGACCTCGGAATTAAATTTTAAAATGACTGATGCTTTCATATTTTGCTTTACATTATGAAACAAACTAATCACATCCATTTCTCATTATTTGCTGTTTTTCATTGCATCTTTTGCTTTGGGAATTGCATTGCTAGCCACTTCCACTTAGGCTGTCACTTAGTTTCTTTTCTGACATTTGAATATATGTTCCAGTAATAACACTGCATCTGACGGAGTATCCAGACAAAGTGCAGAAAGCAGGCTGAGGAAAATCCTGAAACAAACAAGAAGAAATATAAAAGATTATATTATCTTACACAGTATGGGTTTTCAGTCAAGGAATTCACAAAATATCCTGTAAAAGAAACAGGCAAGCTAAGGTGATGTGAAACCAAATTACTTGCAATATGTCTTTAGCAGTCTTGTTTGTACTTGCACAAAAAGTCTGAGAACTTAGGTGTGCGGTCTAGTTTAAAAATATGGTGATCTGTTTATTAAGTTCCTTCCTCTTCTAAGTGATGTATGTTTGTCCCTTTAAATCAATTAACAAAAATCTTAGAAAAAGAAGTAAATATAAAGCCTGTAATTCTCCCATCAGTATGTTAGAATTAAAAGAAAAAATGATATGAAAATAGTAACACCAATATCTTTGAAGACAGATCATCAACTTTTAATTACTTCAAAATGAATATTAAAGTCAGATTGTACAAAGCTTTGAAATTCTTTGTTAAATATGCAGGAAAAAAATTAGCCATTTAAATATCTATTTTGAAAACGCTGAAAATGCAATTTGCACAGGTATCTGTTAATATGAAATGACAAATACCTGATACATGTTTAATTACTATTAAGATCTGATATCTTTGCCAAATGTTTCTCAAAGACCAAATCTGTATGCAAATGGGAGATTGTTTTCGTTTTCTTATATGAATAGTGGTTGTTCAAGCAGTTTAAGCTTACCACTTAGGTTTTGTTGCCTCTGGTTTGAATATGCTACCTGTCCTCCAGAGGTATTGTTCACTTTCTAGGCTGAATTTAGAAGACTCAGTTATTTTGTGAAAGATGTTTTCATACTGTTACATTCAGTGCTTGCCATTTTATTTTCTTCTATAACAATTAGCTCATTTAATGACATATAATTGATTTTTAATATGTTATAATAATACAATATTTTGTGTTGGAACATCTTAGAATAACAGAACAGTTTATGTTGGATAGAACTTCTGTAGATCATCTAGTTTGAAATCTGCAATTATCTCAACACTCAGATCAGGTTGCTTAGGATCTTGTCTAGTTGAGCACTGACTACCTCCAAGGTTGATGCCTCTGAGCAGCCTTTTCAGTGATTCACCATCTCATCATGAAGAGCATCTTCCTTAGAAATAGATGGAGATTCCCTTGCTGAAACCTGTGATGTTCATTCTTTCCTCTTTGCTCTGCATACTTGAGAATAGCCTAACACCATCAATTCATAATTCCTCTTCAGATGATGGAGTACCGTGATTTGTTCCCTCCTAAGACTTCTCCTCTGGAGGCCTAGCAAGCCTAGCTACCTCCATCTTTCCTCGCAGGCTTCCTCTGTAAGGACTCTAAACATTTTTGTTTAGAGCATCTGCCAGGAAGAAAGCAGCACTCTGCAGGCTGCTGTTCAGCCTAGTATCCAACTAGACCCTCATAGACTAAACTTCAACCTAACTCATGCAAGTATTTATTTAGTTCAGAGAATGAATTCCCCATCTCAAATTCTTATTGTTGTTGTAACCAGCCTAATGAGATACAGCAATATCTCATAATAGAGCAATAACTCTCTATTTTAATATTTCTGTCCAAGTGCACTGTTTGCTCTATCAGCAGCATTTCCTTCTTTACTATCTAGGACTAGTAAGATAAACTGCAAACAAACCAGTTCCTACTGCCAACAAGCATAAATTTCTTTTTTTGACTGAACTTTGCATTCAAAGTTTTTCTTACTAACAGTTTGCCTGCAGTGAAGTGTTTCATTATAGATATAAGCATTTAAATACACACGTTATATATATAATTCCAGGTATCTAATAATAGACATATACATATCTCTATTTTTGTTAGTTTTGGTGCATTTCATCTTCTCTAGTCACTTTGCAGTACACCTGGAAATCTTCCTCTCCTTCCCTCTCATTATCTAGGTCAAGCTGATGAATGCTTACTTTCTCCCTCAGATTCCCACAGCCGAACCAGAGAAGCTTTGTATGTCACTCTTGGTTTTATTATTTCTCTATATTTGAAAGACATTTTTTGGCAAAGGTGCTGGATGAATAGTAATTAGTAAATGGGCTCCCAATCACAGAGAGATCTATATCTAGCTTGTCACCATTTTTTTTTTTTCCCCAACAGAAATAATACAAGCACATTTCACTGGAGAAGGAGCTGGCTAATGGAAGCACTCTCAGAGCTAGCATCAGTCTAAAGTTTAGCTTGTGGAAAAAAGTAAATACGAAGCAGTAAGCTCAATAGCTGCCGTGCTGAAAATGTGTCAAAATGAAATATTTAAGATGTGAGAATTGTGAAACTGTAGAAAGGATTTTATTTTCTGTCTTCTTATGTTCTAATTCAACTAATAGTAAGTAATAGGTATTAGTAATGAAAGAAGACATCCTTTGAGAGAGTGGCAAGAGACCTGGAAGGCAGTGGGTTAAAAACCCACGGTGTTGAAATATTTCCTAACATTATGCCAAGGAAGCAGTACCTACCTTATTGCCCACACTTCATGGCAGCAACAGCTGACGGCCTGTGAGGAGTACAGAACGAACAGTAGAGATGAAGAGGCTGGCAGCATCAGCTCAGGAGCGCAGTCTGGGGCCTCAAATTCAGCACTCTCAGGGATGATGCGCTCCTGTAGAGGAACACAAGGTTACAAAGAGTTTTTTGCAGCGTGAGCCAGGACTACGACCCGTAATTTTCCCTGAAACATAAAGAACTCTTTCTTGTCTGATTCCAGGAAGGAAGGAAAGGCACTTAACTCCAGTATGTAATACAGTTTGCCCTTCAAGATGCTCTTTAATCTTGCCATATATTCTCTGGGCTGCAGTGCTGCTCTGTGACATCTGCCAGGCCAGTATTTGTATGTTTGCTGTTTCGTAGCACCTGTGCAATACAGTGGTGCAGTGTAAATCCAGAACTTGAGTCACTGGGGTTAATTCTGTTGCATTTGCAGATTTTATTCCCTGATGGCTTTCTACAATGAATTATTTCATATTTTTCTTTCTGGGTAGGATTTCTTGCCTTGTTTTCAGAATTTCCTGTCAGTCTCAGTGCTTTTAAAATGCATTTTTCTCAGTAACTACCCTTAGACTTTTAAATCTGATGCCTCCATTGTAAGTGCAGTCTGTTTTCTTCTTTCCACTCGGAGCAGTTCTAAGGAGCTGATGGGTCTTTATGATCAGAGCAGTGTGTTGTGCTCTTTCAATTTCAGGAAACATGACCATAGTGGATGCAAGAAAATGCTAGCATTTTATTTTGCTTGTTTTTGTCTTGTTTTTTATTTTGTTTATTTGTTTTAAATGGCAGTACTGAGCAAAAATAACTTCTATACCTGCTTACTTCTGTTCCCTGTTTGTGGCACTGCAGCCACGCCATGGCTTATACTGCTTTGGCAGCTGCAGCCAACACTATAGGAATCACAGTCTGGATGTATATCCCATGAATGCTGGAAGAGGCCAACAGCATCTGCTTGGGCTATAAATGCCCTTCTTATAATCAACTAATATCAGCTGAAAAGAATCCTATACTTACCAGCTTTTGTGCCAGCACTTACATAAGTGTTGAAATTTAAGTTTCTATACTTTATTCAGGCATAATGAATCAAGTATTGCTAATAAAAGAGCATCTCTTCTGAGACAATTTTGCACAGATAACCCCATAAATTCAATGATGGGAGGTACTTCTGTCCATGGTGCAGATCTACAGTGGCTTATGAGATTGTATCCATTGTCAGATTTGAACTGGTAGCATGTGAGAATTGTTGGCCAGCTTCAGTAAAATTTGAATCATTTGCTATTACGCAGCAATGAGTAATACAGTCATTTATTTTCTTATATATGTTTTCAGAGCTGAGAACACATGAGAGAAAACTTCATCTGTTTGTGTGTTCAGGTACTTATTTTTCATCTGGGTATAAAACCATTTGACACATCAGAGAGGTATAATTGGATGTTATTATGATCTAACAGAAAATTGTATCTTCAAATGAAGGCTAACTCATGACAACAGATAAACTCAAAATGCTTGTATTCATGCAAAGCTCAATAACAATGAAATGAAGGCTGGGAAAAGGAGAAATCAAACTCCAATCAAAATGTTGGCTAAAAATGAAGAGGCATTGATTAAAATATGAAGTGTTTCTAATATTTTATTTCTATTTGAGGAATATTCATGAATTAAAAAGAAACACAGGACAGATGCTGTACTAGGTCCCTAAGTGTATTCTAAATGCTGTAGCTCCATTTGAGTGTGGCTTCCAGTTCTATTCTGGTAATCTATTGCATGAACATGAGCATATAGTTAATACTGTGTTCCTGTTACATAATCCAGACCTTTCACTGTGTCTTCCTATAGCTTACATTTAGTAAAGATGCAAGTGTTTGGGGGAAATAGGATTTCTGATGTCTCCCAGATTTACAACTTCCTGGGACTTTACTGATTTATTTTGTAATGTCCCACTTTTATTTAAGGCGTAGCAAAATACGTACCGTCAGCTATACTACATAAATGTGGCAGAATGAAATAAATGGAGTAATATAATAGAATGAAAAAGAATAAACATTAGATCAAACAGATGTTTGTTTTGAATCTTTGAATTTTTGAATGTTTTGAAAAATATATTTGTTAATATTACTTGAAACAACATTTTAATTGCAATTTTTTATTTTTATATTTCCAGGGAAATAAGAATAATACATTATTCTTTATATTTTGATATTTTTATTCAAAGGAACTGAACAGGAATCTGCTGTTAAGTTTAGTTGAAGCAAACTGGTTTGTTGGGTAACACTAACAGGAGTTTCAGCTGCTTTAGCAGCTTTATGCTACTCAGGTAGCTGCTAATCCTCATTCTTTCAGAGTTTCCAATTGCTTACTTGCAGTCAATCAGCTTGTCATAATTAAAAGGGTGGGTATCTATCATGCATGGGCTATAAATAATTGCTCTTTGTACTTCTCACCCTTAAGGCAGGGATTTCAGTTCACTGAGAAGGAAAAGTTGTTGGAATGAATAGTGGTCCAGTGTAGTATGCTGCTTGAAAACCTAGCAAAGATAAAAGAGGCATTTATGTTTTCATGTGCAGTACATCTTTCTGGTCTGCCTAGACGGAAGTTTAATTTAGTCTGTGTGCAGATTTTTTTTTTGCTGGCAAAGTTATGTTGTTAATTATTTTGAACAGGTATAATTCCTTATTGACATACTTGGTCTATTATAAACTGCACTATAAACTCAGTTGCTTTTGAAGATTTATTTTTAGAGTATAGCTCACTGAACTCATGAGGCAGGTGAACCATAGAAGTGCAATCACTGCTTTGCCACTGTTGACATTTGCACTTTCATTCAATATTTTTAAACACCTGCTGCCTTCTCTCCATAGACAAACTATACAGTAAAATTGAGTTTGACAAAATCAATATGAACTGAAAATCTTTAAAAGAAGGCTGTAATTTCTGAAAGGAAAATATCAAGAAACATGGCATTTAAGACTTCAGTTTAAATACACTGTGCATGCATGCCTGGAAATAATCTAAAATGATCAAAATGATCTGGGAATATGTTGTAATCATTCACAATCAGAAAAATAGTGATGAGGAAGTTGTGAAGATCTTGGTAGCATGTGTGGAAGGCTGCAGTAGGTTTGGTGAATGTTTTTGTGTAGTTCAGTAGCAGCTAGTAGATATTGTAGTCCGCACATAGGATGAGATACCTAATTCAGTACAGACAGTAACTTTGGAGGAGCACCTCAAAAACTGAAAAGTTGCAATTAGAGAAACTGTCTTAGCATAAAAGATTCAGTAAAATGACCTACTTAGAAGAATCATCATGTACCTAAAAGCAGGCTACAGTTTTCAGTCATAAATATTACATGATATTTTTTGCGCTAAGGCTGCATTTCTTTTCCAGAAATCTTTCAGTCTGCATTGAAGAGCTGAATAATAACATCACAACTGATTTCTTTGAGAAACATTCAGAGTGGTTGAAGTTAATTTAGAGGAAGGGACCGAAAACAAACAATAGGTGAATATCTGTAATCATTATAAAAACAATCAAACAAGCAGATCTAGTGAGATGCCTTTTGGCTTCTTTTCCCTGAATATTTTGTGATTCTCAGGTTGGTTTTCTTTTATCAAAAGTGCATCACGTCCTTAGTTAATATGATGAAGTCTATAATTCTTTCATAGAATCATAGAATCATAGAATCACAAGGTCGGAAAGGATCTACAAGATTATCAAGTCCAACCATCTTCCCATTACCACTGCTACCACAAGCACTAAACCATATCTCGTAGCTCCTCACCCAGACACCTCTTGAACACTGCCAGGACGGTGACTCCACCACCTCCCTGGGCAGCCATTCCAGTTCCTGACCACTATCTGAGAGAAAAAGTTTTTCCTTATGTCCAAAATCTTTCTGTCTTTTCTATCTGTCTTTCTATCCCTCAAAGCAGCATTAGTCTGAAAACCGATGCCTGGAATATACTTCTGGAAGGCATTTGCAACAGAATGAATTAAATGTCAGCTTTTGAGCTCCTGTCGACCTCAGAGGACAGATCCACAATACCTTAGGAGTAGGATTTCCTTCAGAAATTTGCAGCCATTTATTCTTACTCCTGTTTTACATCCCATTGTGTTCTCAGTATTGCAACTTCAGCGTTTTGTGAAGTTGGAAAAACGGATCATTAAAATGATGATGGTTAAAAATAACCTCTTCCTCAAGCTGGAAGAAGGCAGTGTTTACTTGGAAGCACTAATAGAGAAATTTAAGCCTGTTTTCTCCCAGAGGTGGGGTTTCTGCAACCCTGACACAGCTCCCAGTTTCATCCCCTGCCCCTTCAGAGACATGAGTAACGGTGCAGTTCTGTAATCAATTTCAGCTCTTCGAACTATGGACTATTGCCAAAGAGCGAGCCTGCTTTTCTTCCTTACTTCTGCCTGCACTCAGCCACCATTGCTTTTTACTAACCATAGTAATTGTGCAAACACCCCTAGTGTTTGCAGGGCGTGAGGAGCCAAATTACTTTGCTGATATACCTTATTATTGTCCAGAAGAAAAAGAAAAGAAAACAACAAAAAAAAAGGAAATGGTTATGTCTTCAGTTAAAGGAGCACAGTGCTTGGTATGAAGCTTCGGGGTCACAAATGCTGACACAGAGAAAGAGGTAGAACAAGATAGCAGGGTGGCTGGAAGGGAAACTAGGATGAAACATTCTGGTGCTTTCACACAGATCAATCAGCATGAGCTCATACTTGGGCTAACTCTCTGGGGTATATTAGCTCCATCCTGCCTGTCGCTATGGACAAGTAAGAGAGGGATGCTCTCTGTCTGATTCTGGGACTGGAAATTGCCAAAGTGTGGAACAGTTACCATTTCAACCCACTCATCTCCCTGCACTGACTGTAGCAAGAGGCTGCACCAAAATCATTGTTAAGCATTGCTCAGTGTGAATGCATTGATCAAGTTCAGTCAATTGATATAGAGCTCAGAAATATTCTCTCCTTAGTAATTTTATTCACTGGGGGATGGAAGTATTACTGAAACTGGAAAATCTTTGAGAATAAAAGCAGATATTTGTAGCCTTTTACTACACAGCAGTTCAAATGGGAAAGGGCAGTGGATACAGAGCCATTGCGAAGTACAGCTTGTGGAACATCTTGTTTTCTTTCAGAACAAATCCAGCATCTACTGAAAAATTCACTTTTCATTCTGAAAACTTGTAGATATTAGATTTTACTATAGAATGTTTTCCTTGTAACATGAAATATTATAGCTGAAGTCCTCAACTGCGGTGTCCAGTGTTGATACTTTACTACATAATGTGGGGAAGCAAGTAAGAAATAAATTTTGGTTTTTTTTACTCTCATATTTTGCAGGTTCTTGGCATCTTCCTGCTGGTGTCCAGCACACAATAGATTTTCCAAATAGTGTTCAGCAGTAGACTCTGCTGTAGAACAGATACAAGATGGAAGAATCATACAAAGACAGGACTTCATTAGTGAAAGGGGCAAAAGATATTGCCAAAGAAGTAAAGAGGCAAGCTGTGAAAAAAGTGAATAAAGCTGTTGACAAAGCTCAGGATGGCTACACACAGAGGTCCTACAGTCGATTTCAGGATGAGGAAGATGATGATGATTACTATGTCCAAGGAGGAAATTATGGTGTGGAAGCTAATGATGATGAAGGATCAAGTGAAGCAACTGAAGGGCATGATGAAGATGATGAAATTTATGAAGGGGAGTATCAGGGAATCCCCAACATGGGGCAGGGCAAAGATGGCATGGTGGCTTTAGGGCAACCTGTGCGTGATGAGTTTAAAGATCGTCATGAATTGGAAACGGAAAGGAAAGCTGATGAAGAAGAATTAGCACAGCAATACGAACTGATAATACAAGAATGTGGCCATGGTCGATTCCAGTGGGCCCTGTTTTTTGTTTTGGGAATGGCTCTAATGGCTGACGGGGTGGAAGTTTTTGTGGTTGGATTTGTGTTGCCCAGTGCTGAGACAGATATGTGTATACCCAATTCTGGATCAGGATGGCTTGGTGAGTGAAGTCTTCTTTCTGTCTTTTTGCTGATACAGATTTCACGTACATTATGCCTAAATATGAATTTTGTTAACACTTATGCTAGCATACAAGTATTTTTGTATTGAATATAAAGAATCAAACAACATAAAGTGCTAATATAAATTTCATGAAATATGTAATTATGTTTTAAATAGTTGTTTTATTTTCAATCTTTTAAGTGTAAATACATCAATAACGTGGAAGATTGCATAGTAAAATTTAACAACAAGGGATATTCCTTTTCTTGTTTACAGGAGTAGGTATCCAGATATTAAAAGGAAATAAAGAAATAAGGAGTGAATTTTTGAAACTCTTCAAGATTTACACAGATGTGATAAAGAATAAATTACATATTACACACAGCTATCCAGCAGCAGTTCTCATGCTGAGTGAGAGCATTCCCAAGGGTTGGGTGGAATACAAAATGGAAATGCAGGAAATCCAGAGAAAATACTCTCTTTTTTTCTCACTTTTATCTCTTTTTCTCTCACTGACTATCCTCTAGCCATCTGAAATGTACAGTGTTTATTTTGAGTCAGGGGGAGCGAAACCACAGGGGAGGATGGCTAAAGATGCTCAGGAGTTATGTTGTCTGTGTCTGGTTAGTTGGTAGGGAAGAGCTGCATTTTGTCCCATTGACTCTTCCCTCTGATGGTGCAAAGAGGAAGCTGAAGCAGCCTTTTGTACCTAGGTGAGAGTGCTGCAAGCTAGTCTGTGCTTGTGCTTCCTGAGTATGCCTGACATTCTGATACTAGTAGTCTGGCTCTGCTTAAAATTCTTCTGTATCAGAAGGTAATGACTGGAAAGAGGAGCTGAGTTCTCACTGGATGCTTTGAGAAATTCCTTTCCATTTGATGATCTACTGTTAGAAACAAACTGCTCCAGTTATCTGTACAGTGCAGTGATTTCCACTAAAATAATTTATCTGAATTTTTATATCAAAAGAGGGTGCATGCAAGTAATCTGCTTGGTGCTGCTTGGTTACACAAACTTTCATTTTTTTGGTCATTTAATTTGTTATGCTTGAATCTGTGTATTCTCAGATCTACTTTTTACAGAAAGAATGTGCATAAACATATCTATATATAGCCATTTTGGAGCTTTACAAGTAGTTCAAGGAGTAGGCAGTAGAATGAAGAGAAGCAAAAACAACCTGAATTTTTACTTTGCCAGTGTAGATAATACCACAGAATACATAACAAGGAGAAAAAGATATTTTTGAAAAAACAGTGTTTCATTTGAACAACTGTTGTGAGCACTGTGGAGGTGTCTGTGACTGAGAGTAGGAGGTGTTGTCCCCACAGCTGTAGTTGTCCGTGACAGTTCATGTCAGTCTGTTACGATGTGACCCATGTCAGGGTAAGGGCTGAGTGTTCATCAATCACTGGATTTTTTATGATGTTGTCTTGAGATATATTGGAATGACTCCATCAATTATTAAATACAGTTCAGTACAGAAGCTATTACATCCCTCATATTATGTATGTATGGACAAAACTATTGCTTGACAGTAAAATTAAATGAAGGCTTAGTTGTGCAAGCAATATATTATGTCTAAAATATAGGATCTGTGATGGCTGTTCCCATAGCTTCCTTTTGTAATAGCGTAGCAGTAGCATCTTAGTAGTGTTATTAACAAACAAATAACGCTATGTTAAAAGATTAAGGTGCTAAAAACAAAAATAAACAAAAACAACTCTGGAACTAATTAGTCATTTTTTTTCCTTCTTTTTTTTTTTCCTTCCCTGCTATGGCATTGTAATGTGGTTGTTTAATCAGTAGTTGCAGAAAAATGATATTACTTGCCCATTGCTAATAGAAATACACTGCAGGTTGGAATCCTTCTGTACAGTGGTGACTATGATGCTTATAGCCAATATAGACATGCAGCCTTTGCAGACAGCATAACCATAATTCCAGTAATACAAAATATTCATCAGGACCGTAAATGCTTTGTGAAAGTGTTTCAATATGACCATAACTAGATCTTCACAGCTATGCATTTCAGTTATTCCACTGCTGTGATTCCACATCATAGTTATGTCCTGACTGGGGTCTTCTAGACAGGCATGTGTTTTTTTTCCCCATGATTTTAACTCCATAGTCTAGAGGACTTTGATACTAAAGATGTGAGACCAGTGCTTGGAGTTGTGAAGAGGAATTCTTACACATACATAACATTTATTTCTAAGGCATTTTGCTGGACTAGTTAGAAGTAACCTGAGAACACCCTAATTTGTAATTGAAAAAGCACTCATTCACTCAACTAATTGTAAAACCCAATTTCTCATACCTCAGCCATACCTCATGTCATGATGGTTTATTAGAAGACATGAGCTGATTAAAAGTATTTGGCAATATTCATAAAACCACTCTGTCACATTTTTGTTTTACTTGCACCAGGATAAATTCATGAATTCCTCCTATCTTCACTCCTGTGTGAGCTTCTGCTTGCTACTGATTAATCATCAGCAGTATTTCAGAGCCCATAAACTTATTAGGAGGAAGTTTTTATTAGAATTAAGAACTGGTTTCTTGATGCCTTTGGGGTTAAATAGAAACATCATGTATCTTTTTTCCTCTCTAAATTGATGTTTCCTTCAAAACAAGGAAGCTGATGTGATTAAACTCTTGCAAGGTTAAACTTGTCACCAGCCATGCAGGTCTGTTTACAGTGTGTCCACAACAGTTTTGTACTGGGGGGCCCAGAACTGAGCACAGTACTCCAGATGTGGCCTTGTAAACTGCGATTAGAGGAGAGATATCTTCTCTCTTAATCTAGTGGCAATACTTCGCCAAGAATACCGTTAGCCTTCTTTATGGTGAGGGCACATTGCTGACTCATGTTCAAGTTGGCAACCAACAGGACTCCCAGGTCTCTTCCTGTAGACCTCTTTTTCAGCTGGGTGGACCTCACATGTGCTGATGCCTGAGATTGTTCCTTCCTTTCCAAGTTCAGAACTCTTCACTTCTTGTTGAACTCAGTAAGGTTCCTGTCAGCCAACCTGTCCAGGCCGTTGAGGTCCCTCTGAATGGCTGCGTGGCCCTCTGGTGAGTCAGCCACTGCTCCAAGTTTCATGTTATCTGCAGGTTTAATCGGGATGTACTCTCACTATTGTCTAGATCATTAATGAAGATTTTAAACGGGACTGAATACTCTGAGCTAATCCTCTTAACCAAGGTGGAAGTCTTTCACAAACAAAAAAAATCAATGCGAAAGTCACCGGATTAAGCAATTATTTTCCTTAAACTTGTCTTCTTTTTGCATTCCTGCTAAGAAAACCTTACAACAGGTAAGCCATTTGTATTATAACTACCATCTTTTTCAGAGGCCAGTATCTTAAATGGAATACTGAACTCATGAATTATATATGGAGTTGCTGGTTCATACAAAGAATAGGACCTAAATATCTTTAAGCAAGGTCACTTAGCTTGAGCCATTTATTCTCTTCCTGAGCCTGTATGCGTTTCCCATGGATTTGGCAGAAATCTGGAAGTGCACAGTTACAGTGAATATTGACCAAAGGACTAAAGGAACTGGTCTGGACTTTATGTAAATATTAATTCATCTACTTGTCTGATGGGATTCTCCAAATTGTCTAGATGCCTAACTAAATCCACAGATGCCTTGCACATATTCTTGGAAACTTAAGCACGTGTACAAATCTGGAATTCCACTGTTATTTTCAGATTATGTTTCCCCTGGGAAACATAACTGCCTTCATGTAGTTTGTTGAGCAAAATTCCTTTTTGGAGCAGCTTCTTGAGTTGTAAAGATTCAGACTAAGATAACTTTGAGCAGATTTTTATGTTTTCTCTAATATTGAGAGCATGTTAAAATTCATGACTCTTTTGAGAAAAAAAAAAAATTAGGCTGCATTTTAAATATGAAGTGTTGGTCATGGTATAATTTTTTGTGAAAGGGATGTCAAAACGTTAAGTACTTATATGTGGTTCTGAAAGTTACTGTATTCACAAGGAATGCACACAGGCTAAGAGCAGTTACTGTAACCATTGCCTTAGACCTTAGAGTGTGGGGAATCTTGCTGAAATAATAGAGTTACTTGCATTTATTGTTAATAGTAGTAATAAATCTTTTGTAGCAATAGAAATACTTGAAAATAGACATGCAGTAATTTAAATATGTACTAAATATTGCAGAACTGCATGAAGACTATTTTGTAGGATTAATGCTTATTTCTTCAGAAGGTGTGAGAAATACAAATGCCATCATGCATGCTTTTCACCTCAGTATAGTACAGCTCTCTTACAGTGACATAAATGAAGTACACC
Source organism: Perdix hodgsoniae (assembly GCA_035772895.1). Classification (NCBI taxonomy): domain Eukaryota; kingdom Metazoa; phylum Chordata; class Aves; order Galliformes; family Phasianidae; genus Perdix; species Perdix hodgsoniae. Next base: position 17,733,768 of record JAPSGF010000003.1, read on the forward strand.
TGTGACTATGCTTTTTCTGTGTACCTTCCAACCATAATTGTTTGAGGGAGAAAAATTAAGAGACAGATCCTCCTCTGTTCTAACAGCTATACTGTTTGGAGCAGTGGAGATGATGGTTGTGTTTCTTTTTGTTTTTGGGGGGGCGGGGGGGAAGACACAGTGGAGTGTATGTGATGTGATTTTTGCCTGCTAAGAGGCAGACTAAACATGTCTCAAGGAATGTTATAGGCTGGTAACAAGGTTGGATATGAGAGCATGAATTCAAAACATTAACAAAACACAGTGTGTTCTGCCAGCAGAGAGGCTACAGACTTCTTCTTACAGCCAGTAATTCAAGGTGGTTTACAGCTGCCCTCCTTTTCAGAGTGTGATTTTCTCACTGCCAAACCACTGTGCTATTAGAAAGAACAACACCACCAGGTCAGCTGTTTTTTCTTTCACATGGTTCCTACATGCGGCTTGACTGAGGACTACAAGCTGAGCATCAATCTACATGTTTACTCTTCACTTTTAAGAAGTTCACTGTTAACCCCACACTGCGGGGTTAAATATAGTATTTCTTTAGCTCAGTACCCCTCTCAGTCATGCAGATTCAGCCTGAGCAACAAATGTAATAAAAAACAACTCCCAATGACTGCATTGCAGAGCCACTTGCTGTTTTATCCAAGTTATTTTTTGAGAACTCATTAAGTAGCATTATCGTTTTTTCTTCTTTCTTCCTTTTATTATTTATTTATTTATTTATTTATTTATTTATTAAGTTAAAGCACATTAATATACTTGCATACCTTGGAATAATGCCAAAGAGATAAAACCACCTGTATGTTGAGCTACTAAATTACGGGGCAACTTTTTGAGCCAACCATTCCTTGCCAGAATATAACATTTTTCAAGATCGAAGCTGTGCTTACTTCAGCTGAATTCAGTGAATACAGTCGATATTGAAAACTGCTTTTATTTGATGATGAAAATTACAGCCTGTAATTAGGATAATGTATGTACTTGTGAAGATTGTATAAGTAGCCATTAAGATACTTCTGCATCTAATGAGTCTGTTACAAGCATGTTTTAGCAACATGTGCAAATATGCCTGTATGGTTTATCTGCATACATAAATAAAGCTAAATAATTTTGTTTGCAGTTATCTTAAAATCTTTGTCTCAGTGTTTGATTGTGTCTAAAACTTAAAAATTACTGGACTGTTCTTTTAGGCACTGCAGGTTATTTTCCGCCTGTCCAATCTCAGATCAGTGATTTTCCATTTATGTCACATGCAAGTGTATAATCTTACAGAAATGGTAGAAAGAAGAAAATGCCTCCCAAAGGAAAAGCCTGAGGGCCATGGTGATTTCCCATGTTTAATTTGGCTGTCACCATCACTCTTTTTTCCCCCCTTCAACTGCTGCAGCATCTCTGGCTGATTTTATATCACTTCTTAAATCAATGTGTCAAATCCACTCTTTTAACTAAACTAAACATCTTGGATATGGTGGTGTATTTTTTTCAAGGTTCTGTTCTGGATAATTCTGCAATGCAGTTACCTTACAACCCAGAGCTTTCATTTCTTCAAGTGCATAATCGTTTGAGTACTTGCAGTTCTGAATCACAGAACTGTAGGGGTTGGAAGAGACCTCCAGAGATCCTCGGGTCCAGCTCCCCTGCAAAGCAGGCTCCCTACAGCAGACTGCTCAGGTAGGCATCCAGGCAAGTCTGTCCAGAAACGAGAATTCAAAACCTCCCTGCACAACCTGTCCCAGTGCTCTGACACCCCCACTGTGAAGTTCTTTTGCATAGTGGTGTGGAACTTCCTGTGCTCAAGTTTATGGCCGTTTCCCCTTGTTCTGTGGTCCCCACAGACCACTGTATAGAGGTCAGCCACGTCCCTTTGACTCCCACGCTTAAGATATTTATAAACATTAATAAGATCCACTCTGAGTCTTCCTTTCTCAAGGCTGAAGAGCCTCGGCTCACCCAGCCTTTCCTGATAGGAGAGATGCTCCAGGCTCTTTATCATCTTTGTGGCCCTCTGCTGGACTCTTTCCAGGATATCCCTGTCTTTTTTGTACCAGGGAGCCCAGAACTGGATACGATATTCCAGTTGAGGCCTGATCAGGGCAGAGTCAAGGAGGAGGTTCACCTCCCTGGACCTGATGGCTACACTCCTTTTAATGCACCCCAGGATCCCCCTGGCCTTCTTGGCCACCAGGGCACACTGCTGGCTTTTGGCCAACCTGTTGTCCACCAGGACCCTCAGGATCCTCTCTGCAAGCTCCTTTTGAGCAAGTCACACTCCATCGTGTACTGATACTTGTGGTTATTCCTTCCCAGAAGCAAGACTCTACACTTGCTTTTGTTAAATCTCATCTGTTTTCTTATCTGTTTTCATATCTGTTTTCTTGCTGCCCAGCTCTCCATCTGTCCAGGTCTTGCTGAATGGCAGTGCAGCCTTCTTCACAGTCAGACATTCCTCCCAGCTTTGCATCATCAGTGTACTTGCTGAGGGTGAACACAGTCCCCTCATCAGGTTGTCAGTGAAGATACTGAACAAGACCGGACCCAGCACTAACCTCGGGAATACCACTAGTCACAGGTCTTCAACCAGACTCTGCACTACCAATCACCACCCTATGAGCTCAGCCAGTCAGCCAGTTCTCAACCCACCTCACCATCCACTCATCTATCCCACATTTTCTCAGCTTCATTATCAGGATGTCGTGGGAGACAGTATCAAAAGCCTTGCTGAAGTCAAGGTAGAGGACAACAACTGCTCTCCCTCAGTCTACCCAGCTGATACGAATTCTGCATCTTGTATAAAATTTTAAGCTCTGAAATGAAAAGGAAGACCCATGAGCTCTCCAGCAAGGAGATGAAATATTTTTACAAATTTTGTCACTGTGATGAGTGCATCTATTCTCATTGTATGCACCTGTGTCCTTTGAAAGAGTAGTTTAGTTTAGTTTCAACTGTATGGAAGAATAAAAATGTACGAATATTTAAATGAAGAAATGATACTGAGCTGCTGCTGAAATAGATAAATGAACGTGACAAACTGGTATTTTTTAAACTATTTATGCAAGTATGGTGGTTAATAGTCTTTCCAGGACACTATTATTTAATCACATATATGAAAGTTGATTTTATTTATTAGTTATTAAAGTTATTTATTATTTCATTCACTCTTAAGCATTTTTCAACAGTTTATATTCACCTTTCAAATGCAAGGTTTTGCACTACAGGCACTACAACAAGCTAACAGGCCACGCAGTGTCTGGAAGGAATGAATCTCAGATATGCTGCATGACTAGAACTTTGATTAACTTTTACATTGAAGAATCTCAGATTTTACATTTTGTCCAACTCTACTTACTACTCAGACTTCTGGATGGGAAAGGAAACTGTTCTCTTCTTCCCTGTACAACGGTCATGGAATTGTTCCCAAGCTCTCTTAAGCTGATCACCCCTTTAACCAATCTTCTGGTCTTTGATCCACTTAGTGGGAAATATAAGAGGCTTTGATAACACATTTTATATGTTAGATTTCCCTAGCTTATCTTAAGTAAACTTTTCTAGGATAAAAGTGTGATGAACAAAGTGACTTGAAGATCCTCAGAAACCAGTTTATGAGGCTGACAGAAGTTTGTTTTTTCAGGATGGTAGAAAGTTAGGATGGCAATACAAAGTAGGGAAGTTAAGAAATGGTGATGACATCAGCTTTACATATATAAAGTTCTATGTTCCCAAGGACAGCCAGCTGCAGTCAGTTTGCAAGCCTCATGTCACATCAGCCAGATAGATTGGTTAGCAGTGCAGAGCCTTGCCTGGGCTTGAGAGATGAATTTGACATGATAGATGGCCATCTATCGTGCTCATGCATTTCCCGCAGCATCTGACAACAGACTCGGCCTTCCTCACCTAATGCACAACAGCACATGGCTGAGAAAGGAAACTCCCTTAGCTAACAGTCCCACTTCTTTCTGTTTTCCAACTTTTGGGGAGAGTTTTTATGTGGCATTTGTCAGACCTTGTTTCCACAGCACTCGAGTACTTTCCTGATCTCCTGGAGCTCAGGGTGTCAGGGCTGGTTCTGAAGTTGCCACGAGCAAGTCTTCTTAAGAAAAGAAGATTATGAACTGACGTATACAATTACCTGAACAGTTTTCCATACAGAAAATATAACACTGCCCACTGGCATCACTGTAAATTAGTAATTAAAAAGCCTGTTAATGAAAAATCATCAGCAGGTATATGGGTATCCCACAGGGAATTATCCTGATCTGTTATTTATCAGCATGGTTTTATTAATCTATTTCTCTGACTAAGTGTGGGAAAGCAGAAAGAAGTGTGATCATACTTAGCAAAGGGAGTTCCCTTTTTTACTCCTGTGCTGGTTGTATGAAGTAAGGGAAAAACTTGTTTCATGTCAGAGTCTGTGTGAGATGTTTGAGATACTTGCTGGTTTCTGGTAACTTGTGCCAGATAAAAGTGAGTCTAATTCAGTGTCTTCATTTTTTTCTATTGTTGTTTTGTATTGTTTTGCTTTGCTTTTTGAAGTCAGAGATTTCCAGGTTTGTGGTACTTGTCTGCTTGTTTTCTGCCTTTGTGTCTCCTCCCTTCACCTTTTCATTGCATTGTGAAAAAAGAAATGATAACAGCCACTGCAACATGGAGGAAAATAAAAAAGTTGGTTTGTCCCATTTGCAAGGAAAAAAGTTTGCACAGTACTGGAATACAGTTGTCGACTAAACTCTGAAGAAATGAACATATATTAGTTTTATTGTTGTATAGATCCTTTTGCTAGAAGTGAAATCTTACTGATTAATTCTTTGATCTCTTGTGTTAAATTCTGCTATAAATATAGAGATATATATACGTATTTTGTAGTTGTTACTTTTTGTTATAGTTCAGCACTAATTAAAAGTTAGTGATATTTATAGACTCTGCTCTGAGTCAGAAGCAGGACTAGGCAAATAAGGAATTAACATTCAGGCAATAAAACTTGTAGCCAAAATGAGTGGTTTTGATATGAAATGAGATGATTAATGCAGATGACTGTGTGGGCAATTTAAAGCTTTAGTGAAAATTATTATTTTTTTTTAACTTTGAAATTTAATTAATCCTGGCACATTGCACAGCAAGTTCAATCACATGCAGTATTTATAATCATTCTGATTCTCAGGATTTCCATGGAAGTGCATTTCAAATTGCAAAGTCACAGTAATTTCTGGCATGACAGGGTCAATTCAGAGCTGGGTGAAGAGTGCACTGAATTTAGCATCTAAATTTGAGAAGAGCAAAATCTAGAGATACCTCTGTAGTCGCAAAGGAAGACAACCAGGAATTAGAGGTATTAGGATAGCTTAACTTAACTGTGTGTGTTTTATCTGAGGCTTGTCTGTTAGAATTTTCTTCCTTATGCCAGAGGGAGTGATTGGCTCAAACGAGAGATAGGATGAAAATCATATGTTCAGTTATAGCACCTAGAGGATCTGTCAACAGCCTCACATCAACATGTGGGATTACCTGAGTTTTTGATAATACTGTTCTACATGTTGGTATTGGTAACAACCATCTTTTTAAAGGAAGAAAAATATCAAATATTGTCTTGTTCTTACAGCCCTGTGTTGCTAAATTTAAGTACTGATTAATTATTTATGCTGAGAGTACCAAGGAAGTACTGCTTTGCTTTGGTCTTTTTATCTGTAATGCATTATTGATTTATCTAGTAAGCAAGAGTAGTACAAAGTAGCAGTGTGCACTGCTGTTTGCTGCAATGATCACTACCAGTACTCAGTCTGAAAATGATTCTAATGAAGAAAATTGAATAACTTTGACCTACGTTTTGTTCTGAGAAAATTGTTGCAGAATAAATTAAATTATATTGACATCAGGTAATAGTTTGTAATTTTAAAAATAATTTGTTATTGATATGACAACATTCATAAAACAGAAATGATAAAGACAATCTAATGCAAAGGTATTGGATTATCATGTTCTCAGTTTTGCTCCCTTATCAGAAAATACAGCTGTGAAAAAAATTCTCTGTTCACTGAATAATCTGTTACCTGTCACAACATCTGTAATTACTAAGCTTCTATGTATGTATGTTTATCTAATTTAGATCTGAGGAAATGCAGGAATATTTATGCTCCTAGTCATTACACTGTTCTTATTAAAATAATTTATGAATACATAGGAAACTCATCTGTAAAGATGTAGTGTAAATATATACTTGTGTGTGTGTGTATATATACACATAGAAATCAGAACATTTGTTTCTGCAAATTTTTGGTATACAATAAGGTAACAGTCCCTGGAGTTGTGGGGAGATAATAGCATACACAGCCTTTAACCAATGTCAATAACACAGAAGTATACAAATGTAAACTAACAGACAACATAAATGTTCAGAGCTAAATCATATTGCTTGCACTTACCACATTAAAAAAAAAAAAAAATCATATGTTTATTGAGAGGAAACGAAATGCCATTTGTACTTTCTGGAATGAAACTGATCCTTACACTACAAACATTTCAGGTTGCAAAGATCACACTCAAGATACATGAAATAAGTAAACTGTGAACATGTGAGTCCTATCAACTTAATATAAACATGCTAGAGGAAACCAACAAATAGCTGAATAACATCTGCAAATGATTGATATGGGACATTTGATTTGCATACAAGTGGTACTTCTGATACAGTACTAGAAAAGCTATGGCAAAAACCTTCCATCTATTCAGAGGTTTTTCACCTCTGTAATCCCTCCCAGAGCTGACACAGTTTGGTATAGATCTGACGTGGGAATGCACAAAAGCTGTATTCCTGGACAAACTGTTTTTTTTTTTTAATTAATCTATTTATTTATTTATTTATTATTTATTATTATTTTGTCTGTGGAGACTACAGTTTGTTGTCACTTATTCTTTCCTCCCAACTAACAAAATTGTCTTCCTGCCTTAGCCTTGAACTTTGTAAGTACACCATTGGGTGACAAGTTTGAGTACCTGTGCTTCGAAACCACTTTTATTTTATTCTCAGCGTGATGGAATGCAATGGAATGGAAAGGAGTGGAGTGGAATGGAATGGAATGGAATGGAATGGAATGGAATAACCAAACTGCCTGACCAAAAGTTATACCATGTTGTTGCGTGCATTTTACAAATGCCTCTTGAGCAATGACAAACGTGAAACATCACCCACATCTTGTGGAACACTATTCCAGTGTTTGACCAACATTTTAAATCAATTTGACCTTCAATTTTCAATCATCATATTTTGTCTTCTGTTACATATTTTCTGCCTTCTGAGTATGCCGTGAGTCCCACTCACTTGCAGTCAGTTGCCTTCACATGTTTTGAGGTTTCTTAGTGTGTTATTGACTCCCTCTTTTCAATGTAGTATTCTGGCAAATTTGGAGTTGATTCTTTTGAAAATGAAAAAAAAAATGTGGAAATAATGTCACTTCTCTTGGCTTTGTTTTGCTTTGTTTTGTTTGCTTGTTTTAAATTTCTATTTAATGTACTGCATTTTTCACTGCCACAACTGTGTTCATTATTCACAACCTTCTCTTTTTCTTCTCTTTAAAGGTATAGTACTTGGGTACCTCGTGGCAGTTTCCCTTTGATTAAATTGCTCATCAAATTATGATTGTCATAGCATTACAGACCGTTATGCTCTGAGTTTTCAGAATTGCTTATCATGCTTGTTTTTTTTTCCCTAGTACCTTAGAGACTGCAGATAGCTTTGGAAGTAGAATTACTGAGATATGTGTTCTTTTTTTTTTTTTCTTTTCCCCATGTGCACTGGTCAGCTGAGTGTGATCTTTCTTTTGCTTTCAGTTCCATTTTCCCGACTTTCATGGTTGAATTCCTGTATCAAATATTACAGTTAGTCTTTACAGGCTGAGAACAGGATCATTTTGTCTGTGGACCAGATTCAGATATGGTTCACTTGATTTCTATTTATGTGAAATTTCTGGGTTGGTACCAGACTGAGTGCCTTCAGATGTTTTGTAGGTATGTTCAAAAATGGCATAAGAGGATTGTCTGTACTTGTTTTCCTCTTTTTTGTTGATACAGTAGAGGGACAATTTGTCTTATAAGCATGAACTGTTTTCCTATATAAATACTATAGAAACAGACTTTTGAAAATTAATAAACAACTTTATGAATGATTTGGATGAAACAGTATTTCTTAGTTTTATTGTTTCTTGAAACCTTTGATGTTTCTACATTGACCAAAATGTTCTGAAAGAGAAGATGAAGCTGTCTTTTTTTGATGTCACTGGTGTTCAGCATCTTCCTTTCTCTCAATGAGAGTGAAATTGTTCTTTTTTATTGACTGTGAAGGATATAATCATCATGTTTTCTGCATTAAATGATAAAACAAACAAAGACAAACCCATAAATGCAATATGCTCTGTTCTGCAAAGTTTTGCCACCATTCAGAAATTAGTCATATAGGTTACTCAGCTGCAAGTCACAGTCAAAGGTCCAAGAATCACTGCAATGTCACTGGCATTTCATAAACTTTTAGAATGAGACTGAAGAGATTCAGTGTTCATTTTAAAATGGCTTTATGCCTTTCATATCCTTAAACAGGTAAACTGTGTTGCTACAGTTATTAAAATAATTCTAATAATGGTAAGATGGTATTGACTTTTTGCAGACATATAGTAAACAGAACAGCAGAAAGCTTCAAAATGAATATGTAATAAAGCATCTGCACTAGACAGTAAGAAACTCAGAGTCTGCTAAGAATGAGCAGATTAAAAAGCAGAATAGTAAGAGACAACTTGATATGCTGTGGCATTTGGGGATTTGCATATGTTGCATACTATCAGGTAAGAGAAATCATTAAGCGTATGAAGTTAAGACAAAATGCTATGTCATACAGCTAGCGTTTAGATAAAGGAAATTATGGCTTCAGAAGATTAGAAATTGCAGAAGTTAACATAATATTCCGTTTTAGTTTGCATGATCTGCTAGCTCACATGTTTTTGAAAGCAGTACCTGTCACCTTTTTTCAAGTGTCTAAACAATAAATGTTTTAGTCCCTTATTTATTTAGATCTTAAAAAAGTACCAATTCATAAACATACTCCTTGTTATTACACTACTTCCTGCCCTGCTAAGAGAAAAGAATGAATGACTGCTGTGGAGGAATATATTGGAGGTTTAATACCAGTGAGATGGGGAGCAGAACACAATGACATGACCTATACAGGTGGTTTTAGACCTGTAAAGACAATGGCTCTAAGAAATGGAGATCTTTTACCAATTCTAAAGTAATTACAGTTTTCTTATGTTTGTCCTGATCTTAATGAAAGAGTGTTTGATTTAATTGCTTCCCATTATGAAAATTTAATCAGATTTGATTTTTTTATATATTTGATTGAAGCACATTTTTTACTGGCTGCAATCCTTTTCTGTTTTCCTGATCAAAGAAATTATTGATAGATAATAACTATAGCTGTGAATGATTGTAATCTTTAATCTCTTGGTACACTGCTTATCAGAGCAAAAACAAAGATAAACCTGGATATTCTTACTCATGTTATTTATACATATTCAAGCTCTCCATTGTAAGCTATTATACTCTGAGCAATAATGTATAGGAAGATCTCTGGAAAAATAAGAACACTGATTAAAGTACAGTATAATTCTTATGAAATAAGCAAAATGAATTATCGTACTAAGAAATTTCCTTTAACAGATGCTTACATTGTCCTTTCTAACAACGGAGTCTCAGAATAAAAATATACTTTTAGAAAACTTTATGCATGGGCGGTTGGCTGCTCTGTTGAAAGACAGCTCCTCATATGAAGAGGAAAGATTTGTATGTATTATACATTTGCACAATGGGAAAAATCATTGAAGTATGTAGAAGTTCTGCTGTTGGACGAAGATGCAGGTTTTTACAACTTGATAGAAGAACAATAGAAGAGAATATTCGTCTTAGTATGGGATGCTTCTTTTTAGCTGCCATATATTTCTTCTCAGCAACTTTCCAACAAATGATGGAGTTTTTTGAGATTACTCCTTACTTCATGGGGAAAATGAAAGATGTATTGTGGGTGTCGCTCCTTTCTTCGTATTTTAAAATGAACTTTATTATTTTTAAAATATGTTTCTATACTCATACTAGATATAAAAACAGCTGTGTATCTTGTGCTATATGAACTAATTTCTTTAGAGGCACTTTCTTTTAGGCTGGTGTACCTAAAAGAATATGAAATGCAGATAGTTTTGTAATCAGTAATAGATGCTGAGAAAGGGAGGAAAAACCTGCCTCAAGATGTCATGCGACATTAAGATCTGTATACATATATATATGCCCATAAAATTACTATTTTTCCGACAATTACTTGTTTTTAAAGTTAACAGCAAACAAGAAGATAGTTAATTTTTACATACTTACTACTACTAATCACTGCAATATGCAAAATGTAACATGCAATTTATGAGTAGTGTACAAAATAAATACGGATTCTAAGATTCTACAGTCAATAGAATAATCTAACTTTTGATTTAACATTTAACTGCTATGCCCAGTGTTTTTGAGGAGGATTTGATGTTTCTATACATCATAGAATGAGAAGTGTAGCTACCCAGTAAGATTAAAATTATATGCATAAATTATTTCAGAGATATCGGTGCAAATATATATCTAAGTATTTGACTGGCTTGCTGGGCTTGCTGTGAGTATTTCTTATATGGGATTGTAGACCGGGAAAGCCAATGTCATGCAAGTATGTGATATGAAGTAATAAAGAATTTAAAGTATAAATCACATATATTAGTAGAAAGATCATAGTGACAGTAAAAAAGTGTCCACCAATAAAAGGTCTTTTGAGAAGACATTTAACTGCTGCTCCTAAGGAATTTGTTGGTCTTGAGTAAAGAAATGCTTCTGTGATCATCAGCAGTGGATCCATTACGTGATCCTTAGGAACTCAAGGAGAAGACAGTCTAGAAAAACACTTCTTATTTTTTATATCAGCTAAAATAACAGCTGAATGCAAGAATTGATGGCTGTTTTCCTCTGTCTCAAAGATTACATTTTGAGTGATGGATATTCATTTGGTCCAGACAACTGAAGCAGGTGTAATTCATTATTTTAATTACAGATTTTGTTAGGCTGTCTTAATTTAAGCTGAACAGACCAAATAGGAACAGACCAAAAAAATAATCTGCTCTGGCTACTGCTTCTGTATACAAAACTCATATATACGTACATAAATATATGTGGGTTTAAACTGTTGGAAGCACTATTTAGAAGTTATTTGAATTATACAGAGAATGAAAAAATACAAAGCATACAAATTTGGTCTTTGTTTTTAATTATTAATTCTATTAATATTTTGATACATGGTGAATGTTTCATGCTCACTCATATTTCTGAATTACTATGCCTACCTGCTTCTCAGAATAGTATTCCGTGTGCTTTCTTGACTAAATAGACTGCATGAACCTCTTACAGATTAAATTTAGAAATTTCTGCATGTGGTTTTACAAATCCTTCACAGTAACTTATAGTTCAAAATAAATTAGGGCTCAGAGACAGCATCAGAAATCTCTTACTCAGTAGACACCTTGGATTTACAAGAAACTAATGGGTACTAATCATCTTTATACTACTGTTTTCTATGTACTGCTTGAAATATAAATAACATAATTGTTATTACAAAAAATTTTAAAATGTAAGAAAGGAAAATTAAGAAATTGTAGTCCAACATTTGTATTTCACTGAAATAGCCACCCTGAGTGTATGTGCAGGTTTATAGTTGTCATAGGTGTAGTAGAAATAACATGATAGCCTACTGAAATACTGAAATAGAACCGCATCATGCAGTGTGTTACATCGACAATGTGTGTTACATCAAGTTTTTTAAAATGATGCTTCATAAGGAAGCAGCACTGTGTGTACACTGTGTATACAAAACATGTGCAGTTACATTTTGGGATGCATGAGACCCTGCAGAGGTTAGCACTTCAGATGTAATATATGGAATTCCAAGAATCGGAATACCAATGAGAAACCTCTATGTTAATAACCTCTTACAAAGACCAAAGATTTATTTTTCCCATTTTCCTTCCCTTCTAGCTACTGTCTGCAGGGCAGAAGTGATTCTTTCAGTGTCCAGAATTTTACACAACAGCAACTGAAGCCAAACAGAGCAGCTGGGGAATCTGTCAATTCTTATGGCTGACTGAAAAGAGGCACTGGGCAAGGCATCCCTATTCTTTTAGCTGCTTCCAGTCACTTTACATTTAAATTCTTCTTACAAGATGGTAGCAATCATTAGACAGATAAAACATTATCTGGGAAGCTCAGTAAAAAAGTAGGTAGGATAAAAAATAGTACCTGTACCTAACAAAATACATACCTGGTTGGATTGGCCCAAATTTTAGGAACTACTTCTGACACCATGCTCGATGTGCTGTGCTTTCTCTTCCACTGTGCCAGAGAAGGTTCATCTCTAGAAGTTAAGTAACGTATACATAACATGCTAAGAAATTGATGGTCAGATGGTTCAGGTTTATATTTTCAGTGGGAAATAATTTTGCTTTGAAAATCACATTAACTTCACCAAAAAAATGACCTCAAAATAAGAAATCTCCATGTCATTCTTGTGTATTTAGCTAAACGGTAATGTGTCTGTATAAAAATATTTGAAAACAAAACTGTTCCAATGTTTTCATGTTTGTTTCTCTCTCTCTCTCTCTCTCTCTCTCTCTATCTATGTATATATGCAGAATAATGCCTTTTTAAATAAAGTTGCACAGTGAAACAAGAGGGAGAAAAAGATCAAGCTGGATACCTTCAGTTCTGTAGATCTCAAATGGATAGTGTCTGTTGTTTCATAATCAGCTTCTTTTAGACTTAGCACGTTTTACTCCCAGTGATTAATCCCCTACGGAATTATATTCAGGAAATGTTCAAACAATTTATTTCTGCTGGGGAGGTTTAATTTTTGAAGTTTGAATGTGGTTTATTATCAATGAAATGGTAGCATTCTTTCTCCAGTGCACTCTTATTTGACTGTATTTTGTTTTAGCTAGAGGCGCCTTATTTAGTAATTAAATTAAGCTTCAGTGTGTCTACTAGCTGACACAGACACAATAGGACACAAATGTACTTAGTTCTCCCTAGGTATATTTGCAAAGCTATATGCATACAATTTCTCCCCACTGAAAAAGGGGAAATTAATCTCTGTATTACTTAATTGGTAAATGTAGGAGACTGCTGAAAGCAAATCATTCAAATATGTATAACTATTTTAGTGTGGTTGTGGTCAGTTATGTAGCTCACAAAACAACTTTTTTTTTTCTTCTTTTTTTCTTTTCTTTTTCTTTTGTGTGTATTGCAGGTAGCATAGTGTACCTTGGGATGATGGTGGGGGCATTCTTCTGGGGAGGCTTGGCAGACAAGGTGGGAAGGAGACAGTCACTCCTGATATGCATGTCTGTCAATGGATTCTTTGCCTTCCTTTCATCATTTGTCCAGGGGTATGGCTTCTTCCTCTTCTGTCGTTTGTTTTCTGGATTTGGGTAAGCTGCTCTGGTTTTGTTCACTTCTACAATTGTTTGTGTTAATATAGCTTTCCTGTTTACAAAACATTTCATGCAGCAACACAGTCTGTGTCAGGAGCAAGAGAATTAATCAATGTGGCTATTACAGTTCTAAATAAATCCAAAGGGATGGGATAATGATTTCAGAGGAAAGACAATAATGTGAAAAAAGTAAAATTTTCTGTTCTTATTTTGCAACAGACTTATTTTGTGAACTTGATGAACTTGCTTAAATGCTTTGTGCACCAAATTCTCTATGTACTGCCTGTTCAGAATGCAATACAATGCACTTCTCACAAATGTACTTTAAGATATCACTAGTATTTGCAATGCTGCTAAAGTTCTTGTGTGCATAATGTTGTTTATAATACCACTGCAGTCAAGACTCAAATTAATAAGGAGATCTGTGCTGCTGTTGTTTCTGCAGTTCCTGTCATGCCTCCTTCCCCGATGACCTCCATGGTCCGTTTACCTCCAGAGTCTGTCATAGCTACCCCCATGCCACCATCTGCTTCTCCCATCATGAGCCCTCGCCCACCTCCCATGATAGTACCAACAGGAGAATGCTGAACTTTGTTGTTCTTTCCAGGGGGGAAAAAAAGAAAAGAAAAAAAAAAAGTGTGTGGGTCTGCACTTGCTTTACTTTTCCTTTAATTTAAATAATTTCTCAATTTTTGAAAATTTGTCAGATATTGTTCACTGTCCATTAAATGTACAATTTTAAACTTACACAAGCTGAGATTGAGATCCCAAAGTATGTTAGTATAGGGTTTCCACCTTAATTGTACCTCCATTGCACTCTGAATAAAAAATCCATTCTTTAAAAAATGTTAGAAAAAATAAAACAAAATCCCCTTCTGCTTTCCTACGTCCTCCCTCTCATAGATCACTGAGGAAGATGAGAAAGATTCATGGCACCTCCCATTTGCTATTTTCTTTGAAGAAAATGTTTCTTTCCAAAAGAACCCTCTTCCTCTTCTTCAGTTCCATTTTATCCTAGATGTCAGCCCCCATAAAAACCATAAGATTTCTTGAATCTGTCCTTCACACCTTCAAGATAAAAGAAGTTCCTTTTTGTTCTATGAGAACATAGTTTTTCCATCAGTTTACATTTTTGGATCTCATCTTTTTCAGAATGTTGATCTTCTCACTTAATTCCAGAAGGAAACTTAATTTTCATTTACCAGAGCTACTCAAGCTGGTATTTGTGTCACATCTAGCTTTCATAGAATCATCATAACAAAACTATGATAAAATAATCAAATGGCTTGGGTTGGGAGGGACCTCAAGGATTATCAAGTTCCAGTGCTTGTAACACAGGCAGGGTTACCAGCGGCTAGATCAAATACTAGATCAAATTGCCCAGGGTCCCATCTCTCACCTTAAATTCTTCCAGGGATGGAGCATCCACAGCCTTTCTGGGCAGCCTGTGCCAGTGCCTCACCACTCTCTCAGGGAAAAAACTTCCCCCTAACATCTGATCTAAATCTCTCTTCCTTTAGTTTAAGCCCATTCACACTTGTCCTGTCACCATCTACCCTAATAAAAAGTTTATTTCCCTCATGTTTATCAGTTCTCTTCAAATATTGGAAGGCCACAATGAGGTCACCCTGCAGCCTTCTCTTTTCCAGGCTGAACAGGCCCAGTTACTTCAGACTGTCGTCTTAGGAGAGGTGCTTCAGTCCTTGGATCATCCTCGAGGCCCACCTCAGGACCTTCTCCAACAACTCCACGTCCCTCCTGTGCTGGGAGCTCCAACTTGGACGCAGTACTCCAGATGGGGCCTCACAAGGACAGAATAGAGGGGGACAACAACCTTACTCTCCCTGCTGGCTACCCCTCTTTGATGCAGCCCAAGATAACATTGGCCTTCCAGGCTACAAGCGCACACTGCTTCCTTTTGTTGACTTGTTCATCTATCAGGACCCCTAAGCCCTTCTCAGCAGAGCTACTGTCAAGTTCTTCTCTCAGTTAGTATATATATCTAGGATTACACCAATCTAAATACAAAACCTTGCACATTGCTTTCTTGAACCACATTATCTTTCCCTCATTTTTTTTTTTTTTTTTCTTTTTTAAGTCACCTAAGGATATGATGTTACATTGAGAGGAGCTGTGATAGCAACAGACACATCACATGTCAAGCACCAGCAAACATGGGAGAAGCTGGAATGCTCCTGCTGCAAGGATAAAAAAGTAAAATCTTTCCACCTATAGACAGAAGGGCATAAATATACTCACTGTTAGAGCACGTCTTGCAGTTCTTTGTTTCCAGATACTTCGCATCAATCACTGCATAAGAACATAAGATCTTTTCTGTGTCACTCATTGAAGAACTTCCAGATATTTGTGCCAGCTTTTATGCCAAATCTTCTTGTAGCACAGTATGAATTTACATATAGTGTCTGAATTAAATCTTGAGAGCTTATTACATTCTTCACTACAATCCACATCTTTCTTGCATGGGAAGAAAGCTTCTCAGTTGAACAGGAATATAAATTCAACTTTAATTCTCTTAGTAACTTCTTCTCATTTCCAAAGGTCCTGCCTTTGGAATGTACATGTCAGTTCCCCTTTCCTAAAGAAAGCCATTAAATATATATCACTATTGTCAATGGAAGGGGCTTTGTTCCAGCCATGTATTAAATAACCCAAATGTGAAATATGGATAACTTATGTTTTAGAAGCAAAAGAATATTGCTTCACAGACTGGGCAAAAAGCTTTCTGAAGGGTCAGAGAGTTACCTGGGAAATTTCTGATAATTAAAAATCGATGAAATATTAAGAAGTATTGATGAGATATAAAATTTATTATGTACATCAAGTTTAAACTGTTCTCTTCTAGAAGATATGAAAATATATGAAGAATTATGATCAATAATAACAGTATCTGATAGGAGATTTTATTTATGGAAAACATTGCAGAATTGATTTTTCTCAGATTCTCTTGCAGTCAAGACATTTATAAAAGTGAACTGCTGAGGGAAAAAAAAAAAAACAACACTTTTCTGATCATGTTTTTGCATCTTGAGAATCTTCCATTGCCAAAAACTGAATTGTGTGGAATAAAAACAGTATAAATAATACTAAGTACTGCTGCGTAAAAGGCAATGAGGGATATGAAATTCTGAAAAGTGGATGTAAGCTAATGAGAAGAATAAACTGCTGAATAGCCTACAGAATCATTTCCTTTTACAAAAAAAAATAATAACTGTGATCCCTCCATTGATTAATCCAAAATCCGTACTTAAACGGAAATTGAATCCAAAAGCCAGATAAAGCTCTAGGAGTGCTTTAGATGTGGTTTCCTACTATAAAGGTTTCTCCAGTAGCAGAACATGACTTATAATATCACTGCTAACTTGAATGGAGGATGATTTCTTGCCTATTCAACTCTGCCACTAGGAAACATTAATCTCAGTTGGAGAATTTTATCTAACCTCTATTACAGAAAGTTGGATTTTTTTCATCTAGTTTCTAGCTTACTGCTTTTGATACTTTTGGATAATTTTAGATGCAGTTTTTCTAATTCCAACTCCTAAGTTCAAAATAAAGTTCTTAAAAGTGCACTTTTTTTTTTTTTAACGGCCTATGCTTGGGTTGCCTTGAAGTAAACAAAGATGATATAATTTGGGAAAATGTATCATGCTTATCAAGCCCAAATATTGCTTCTAAAAGTAATCAAAGTTTTCACGCAGTATAAAGGTAATTGAAATAAATATGTATTCTGAGACTAACTACAGTTTAGAAATTATTCAGATAACCCTAAATTGATTCTTTTTCATGAAACAAATATGAAAAGTTAAACAAATATGTCTTAATCTATAGACTAAACATTACATCCAGACTGTAGAGATTTCTTTTAAATTGCGACAACCATGTTTCACCGAATCTCTCCTGAAGATCCACAGAAATATTAGGAAACATGGCTTAGATGTGGTCAGCTTATTCAACTAAAAATCTATCATTACCTGAGTATGAGAGTTCTTCTGAGCCTGAATTATCATGTAGTATTTATTTTCCAAAAAACGATAGACACCCTTTCAGACTTCTTTTTTAGCTACTCCTCAGAAAACATCTCTGCAATGCTACCTGCAGTACACTTTCCACATTACCGGCATCTAACATAAAGTACAGGTATCATTGTAATAATATTAAATTCATTGTTTAGAACAGATCGTAATCAAATCCTTCACACCTTTATGGGGGACAACAGTTACAGAAATACAAAACTGTGGATGAGATTTATTTTAAATAACATGTTGGAGATGACTGGCTGTGTAAATCCAACCAAATGGTTATTTACTGCCATTTTTGTCCATTACGTATAGAGGAAAGAAACTCTTACACTTTTCTATATCCCCATTTTCTGAATGACCAATACAGGAAGAACAGGTCTATACACACGAGATCTTCAAAAAATTTCCAGTAGATTTATGGGCCGTGTGAACACCATGCAGTTGCACAGCACAACTGCACAAGCTGTTGCCTTCAAGAACCTCAGATCTCAACTAACAAGCTGCTTTTATAATTGTGTGCCACCAGGATTCATTATTATGTTGTAGCTATCTTTTGTATCTTCATGCTCATTTGCTCTATTTCTTTCTCACACGTCTTCTACCCTGTTACAATCCTTCTGCCTCTAATTTCTCTGTAATCTCCAGCTGCCTCCCACCCATGGCTATCAGAAGGTGTACACTGAAAGCTAATGAATAGCTCTGCAGTTTACTGGCTTCAGAGTTGATAGTGTATGCCAAAAGAGCTGATATGTTTCTCAGACAAGCCAAGAAAGAAGTTGGCCAGGTTTGAGTTTTTCGAGTAGCTTTGGTTCCAAGCCTTTCTTCTTCAGGTGTGGGTAAAAGTTGAATAATGTAACCCAGCAGGTAGAAAAGTGGTTTGTTGTGTGAGGAGAAGGGTAGATTGTGAAGGGAAAGGAAATTTATACAAAAAAGGGAGAGAAATTTGAAAAGGGGAATGAAAAAGGAAGAGAATCATATTTACAAAAGACTGAGACTTCATAAACTCATAGAAAATCGCAGGTTGGAAGTCTTTGAAAAGAAGTCTTTGAAAGATCATTACATCCAACCTTCTACTGGGAAAGAGAGACTAGATGGTCCAAGCACCCTGTCCAACCACATTTTGAAAATGTCTTTTGAAAGGAGTTCTATCACACCAGTAGGGAAGTTGTGCCATTTGTTTCATTGTAAAAACTGTCTTTTTTACATCCTGGTGAAATCCTTCCCAGGTTTCTGGGAAAGGTTTACTAGCTTGAACTCACTGCCCCTTGTGTTCTCCAACTGAAGAGTGTGACTCCTTTCTTATATTAGACACCCTTCAATAGTGGAAATACTGTGATAAGGTCATGCCTGGACCTGTTCTTCTCCAAAGTGAAATAACTGCTTCAGCCTTTCTTCATAGAGCTGATTCCCCATGATCATCTTTATAGCTCTCCAATAGCCACTCTCCAGCCTGTCTATGTCTGGGGCCAAAACTTCATTTGTGACCTGTGGGATGATCACATCTCTCTCTCTGCTAGTAATGCCTCTATGGATGCAGAAATGATTTTATACTTATCGATTCTGTCAGCTTATCTGACATATCTAGCTGATCAGGTACTGCAAGAAAACTCTTTGTAATTATATGCTTGTACTTGACATCAAATTTGTCTTAACTCTTTTTACTGATGTTGAAAAAATTGAGGAATTAATTATTTACTCATCAGTTTCCATCAGAACTGACAGTATTTTAGAGTTCTGTAAATAATCACTTGAGACTATGTCAGAAACTCTTGCTATTATTACAGTATGGATCATATATATACCTGGAAGACATCTCTAGTAGATATAGTATACTTTGTAAAATGATCAACAATCTGTGATCTACACCATGCTGCTGTTTTATAGGGCATTAGCCATCAGTTCACAAGGTAGGGCTTTCATATTTTACTGATCTAATGGATATCCTACGAGGAAAACAAAAAAGATGTTTGTAATTGAATTTGTGCATGTGGGAGTAAAAAACTGTTAAGTGTGAGTGGAGAAATGAAGGTGATAGGCTTCTTGGAAGAAGAATAACGAATGTGTTTTGATCTCATCAGTAATAAGGTGAAAACTTGCAAAATACCAACATACACAGAAACAGTCTTTGAGCCTGAATCTTCTCCAGATTTGGAAGTGAAGAAGCCAAGATATCTCAGGAGAAGAACACCATCCTTCTTTGTGCATTTAGTATTTTGTAAGGGTTTTGTTGTTGTTGTTGCTGTTTTGTTTTCCTAATTATCTCTATTCCTATGTGCCTATATTGTCTATATTTGAAGAGGTATTTCAAGCCTCTTTGGCTAATGAAACTGCAAATAAAAAAAGGCTCCCTGAAGCCAGAGGCCCCTGAATGCCTTGCCTAAATGTTGTTTTCATTTATTCTAGCTCTCACACTGAGCAGTTGCCAAAATCTGTTGTGACAAATCACAGCTATGAAGATAGGTTAGCAGGAATTTATCACCTTTGCTTGTGACAACAAAAAATGCAAATGTACCTTAGTTTATTATTTATTTCACTAAATTCTGCTCTCCTGTGATATGTCATTTAAATCTAATTTCGACTGCCCCCTCCTCATGATTTCACAGAAAATCACAAACAGAAGGCATTCACTATAAAGGCATGGCTTTCAATTTGGATGATTTTTTCTGATATCAGAAATGGAATTAGTTTAGTTTCTTATTCGTGTATTGTCACTTCCCCCTGATAACTGTTTTTTGAAATTAAAAAACAGCTAAGTAAAACATACAAAATAACAAACAAAAACAAGAAAGAACCCCCACCCTGGTCAAAATGTTGGATGCTGAGGAAGAAATACTGTGGGAATGCAATTCAGTGCTATGACTGAGCCCTGGACAGTAAGAGGCTATTATTGTAAGCCACTTAAGCCTTGGGAAAAAGAGAGCCTTAGGGCCCTAGAACAACACTGAGGTGGCAGGGCGTACCCAGTCACAGCAAAATGAGCCACAATTCTTTTCTTCACCACGTTGCTTCCATCACTCCTCTTCCCAAGCTTCCAGGATAATCTTCTAGGGCATTCTCCTTCGCAGGGGAGGACAGTACCCTGCCAAAACATTTTAAGTGAAAATAATGAAAATAATACGAGATACTGCCCACCTCTTTGCAGAACTTGCAGAATGTTAGAGCTAACAGGCCAAGCAGTGGCACATT
The DNA here is from genome assembly GCA_035772895.1 of Perdix hodgsoniae. Classification (NCBI taxonomy): domain Eukaryota; kingdom Metazoa; phylum Chordata; class Aves; order Galliformes; family Phasianidae; genus Perdix; species Perdix hodgsoniae. Next base: position 17,754,547 of record JAPSGF010000003.1, read on the forward strand.
AATTTTAAAGGCAAAAGTAAGGAAGTATTTTGTCAAGAGCTACCCAGAAGGAAGTGACAGAATAGCGTGTAACTGCTTAGTGCAATATTTCATTGATATACCAGAAGATGTCTTAAAGTAGACAGTATTGATGTGGAACTGATTTTTATTAGGATTGAAATTCCATTTCTGTATTCATGTGTTCCTTTCTAATATTTGTTTTAATCTGTTGTAAGATCCTTGGTTTTGCTCCCAGTTTACCCATCATCAAAATGACAGCATAAGTACACATTTATCTTTAAAGTTGAGTTCAAAAATGGAACAGTGCAAGACACTGCTTCTTGTAAGGATGTGATCTGTTATGTAAGAGTATCTCTTCCAACTTCATAGATATTTCCTTCAGCAGGAAATTACAGTTTACAAGGACTTGTTCTGTGTAGTGAAGAGGTAAAAACAGTAAAATTTTCCTGGAACTTGGTACATATTCGAGTTACACAAGTTTTGCAAAACCAAATTGAGGTCTTTTTTCCCAGCTGACCTTTAGATGCTGTTTATTTTTACTGTATTAAAAACTGTGAATATGATATGAATGCTTAGACTTTTCCATTACAAAAATTATGTAGAAAACAAGCACAGGCTTAGCAAATTATATCTTTTTAAATAGGAATGTAATAAAATGTATTAGTAGTATAACTCTCATTTAGTCACTTCCTGTTTGTGTAAATCATGGATTGAAGACTTAGAGAAATACCTATTATTCCCTGGGAAAATTACTAATATTTTCAGTGAAACAGAGCATGTTTTGGTGCTCAAAAATAGATGGCCACGATTACAGGATTTGTATGAAAGTTAGCACTTTGTGCTGGTTTCTGTTCCAAAGGCCAGCGCATTGGCAATCCATTTAAATCAGTGAACATACTGAAGTGTATATACAGTTTTCAAGGAAATCTTTGACAAAAGTTGCATCCAAACTGGTGAAAGCATATTGTTCTCCAGTAGACGGTGCAATTAAAAAAAATACAACCTTGGTAGAAATCTGCTTGTAGTTTAGGTTCTAAATGACACTATCTATGACCTAGCTCTCACTGTAACTAGCTGTTACTTTCTCCCTTAATACATGGTATGTATCTCCTTCTAGGATTGGTGGAGCTGTGCCAACAGTCTTCTCCTATTTTTCGGAAGTGCTCGCTCGGGAGAAACGAGGTGAACACCTGAGTTGGCTCTGTATGTTTTGGATGATTGGTGGTATCTATGCTTCTGCAATGGCTTGGGCAATCATTCCTCATTATGGTAAGGCAAACATCTCCTTGTGAGTCCTCTCTCTCCTAATAAAATAGTAAAGCTTTTGAAGTATAATTTAAACATGTCTGTTCTCAAAATAATTATTCTGCTGTTAAAAAAAAGAATCTTTCTTTTGGGGGAAGTGAGGAGAATAGATCGTACCCTAAATAACAATACATTACAAAGTAAAAATTAGCAAATATCCATGCTTAGTCAGATTCTTTAGATTTCTGGAAACTTGGACAAATAGGAATGTAGTCGGTCTTACCATTGAAACTGGAGAAAACAGCTGATATGGAGACTTGCTTCAGAGAAAATATCTTTTAAAATGCTGAGTGTCAAATTTCTGTTACATTTGTTTGTTTGTTTGTTTGGAACAGACAGAATCTCGATTACACTCTCTTAAGAAAGATGAAGTAAAAATGTCTTAATGTTTGTGGCAGTAGTTTTGAATGTAAAGCCGTGTTGAATATTTTGTTTTTAGTATATCTATATGGTGATGTAGAAAAAAGAGAAATCAAATAGTGTGCACTTAAATATGGTCAGGAAGAGTGAGGGGAAATATGACAGAAATCTTGCTGTGGCTGAAATTATATGAACATGCAATATAAACTACTTTGTGAGAGGCCTCTTTACTACTGTGACATAATTAAACACAAAGTGGAGGTAGAAGATATACTCAGTCTCTTGGTATTTATTTGGGCCTTTTAGAGGAACTAAATTCTCACAGGTCTTCAGGGCTTTGGGGAATTCTCAGTGGTTTTTAAAAATTAGTCTCTGTAAGCACTTCTTGCTGGCATTCTTCAAGACAAGTAGAGCAACTTTGTGAGCTAGGTAGCGTGCCGAGCAGTTTTCTTAAGCCAGGCAGTGACATTTATTGAAATTTATTGTGCAGGGGAGGAAAAAATTTAGGAGATTTGCCAAGAGTGATTGCAACGTTTAGCAGACACTAGGGCCCAGAAATAAATTATAACCATGCAGACCAATCAAATACGTAGACTCTTGCACTAAAATTAATTTTAGACTGCACATGCAGCCAGAATCTCTGTCCTTAACCTTGGCTTTTGGGTTTGGATTGCTGAAATCAGAGAAAAATCTTTGCTGGCGAGACACACTGTTTATATATAAGATGTTTTTTTGTTTTGTTTTCTTTTGTTTTTTTTCAATTAGTAAATGGCTCTCGGTACCAATTTTTTTTTTCTTTTCATTTTTTAATGTATTTTTATTTCCCTTACCTTTCGGAGAAAAATACAAACACTGATTTAAATAGGCTGTCTAATTTCACTGTAGATGTCATGACTCGATATCCTTCTCTGAAATGCTTTAAAAAATGTTACAGGGCAGTGTACCTCAATGAATAACAATACACATCCCTATACTAAAGCAATGGCAGGAAATGGAGGGAATTGTTTTCTTACTTCTTCAGCAGTAGAAGAATACCAATAACAAAAAGCCATGCAGCTTTTTTTCAGTTCTGTGTGTGGTAGACTTCTGAAGAAGTATATAGGAAAATCACTAAAGACAGAAGAATGTAAAAACCATTTTTAAAAGGCAGTGTTCTTCAGCCATAGCCATGCAAATTACTCTGCAGTATAGTAAGCAAAGTCGTAAGAGCCAAAGAGAGGGCTGATAAGGAAGCTGCAAACAGCAGGCACAATTCTTTTTCATAGCAAAAGAAATAGGTTTATACACCATTTTGGAGAATTTAAGCAAAATATGTTTATGAGCTTGGATGAGGTCTTTCAATTGTCTTTACTGTAAATTAGACTATCATGTCAAGTTCAAAGCCTTTGTTTTATTGTCTGGAACAAGCGTGGAGCTACTCTGCTGAGTATCAGATTGAAGATGCTTCATTGTGATCACGATGTGCTGAGCTCATAGGCACAGCAAAGTACACCCAGGTCAAATACTGCTCTGACACTGGGGAGAGTATGTTCACATAGTGCTGTATCCTGCAAACACTCCTGGTCAGGTTAATGCGATCTCCAACCTCCGCATCATTTGTATCACTTGCATGCAGGATGACTCCTGTAGGGCAACTTTCTCTTTTAGGATTTCTGTGTGGTCTCCCTTGAATTGTTTTGATAGAATTAGGCAAAGATGGATCTTTTTCTTCAAACTGGCTTCAGTCCTTCTCATTAATCACATCCCCACTGACCAGTAAGCAAAACTTAATTATAAGCACAGCATTCAACCACTTCTAAGGCCTGTTGATATTGTGTATAGAAATTTCTGAGCTCTCTGCTTCTCATCTGTGGAATAAATACTGTTCATTTGTCCTGTCTGAACGCTGAAATTGCTCAGAGGCAGGGCATGAAGTTGCAGCTATTGAAAAGCAACAAATTGCCGTAGAGTAAGAGTAAAATTATTCTTAAATGGACAGAAAAATAGCAGACCAGCAGCACTGAGTCATCTTCTGGATATATTTTTTTTTTTCTCAGTCTTATATAAGACACTTTAAAAGGTCCTAGATTCACAGCTGATATATATTATCTACCTCCAAGACAATAGTAACCTATATCACTTCAGCTGTTCAAGATTTAGCTCTATTTTTTCCTGATAAAATGAAATCTAAGTTTGGTATATGTAACAGTTTATTTGTTTTTGTTCAAGCAGCACAGGAATGTCTGAAACCAGGGAGACATTTTAAAACTGAGACATTTTAAAATAGCTAATAATTGCCTTTGCATCAGTGTGTTGTTAAGAGAGGAATCAGGGTGACATAGTGCTTCAGTGACCGCATACTGAAAGATTAATTTCATCTGGAAGGCAAGCAAGTTCCAGAGATTCTTTAAGTCTAGCTGTTGGCTTCTGTTTAAAATTTGAAAATGGATGCAGATTTGTTCAGAGTTCCTTACAGAGGAGTTGAGGTCATGGAGAAGCTATTAGAAGAAACATCTGCAGACAAATGCTTCTAATTGCAGTCAATTAACAAAATCCCAGACCAGGCTGCTGTGAATAAATGGCTTTATGCAGCACTTCAGTCAGGCTCGATAGGAAGGATAATTACCATTTTATAAACCATTTTGCAAGTGCAACTTTAAATTTAGCATAATATTTCAAGGTGGATTACTTCAAAGACTGTCAAATGCATCAAATGTGTATCGCGGTATTCTTTAAAAGACTCATTTTTCAAACAATGAAAAATCTTAACAGTGAGAAATTGCATTTCAGTGTAAAATCTTGATAGTGATATATTACCGTTTCATTACATTAGATTTATGTCTTTCTTCAAGGATAGGAATGAAAAGAACTCACCCTTCACCAACTTTTTTAGCCGTTTATTTTTTTTATTTTACCCCTTTATTTTTAAAAGTTGCAAAACTATAAAAAATATTGCCTTCTATACACTGTGTTATTTTTAAAAAGAGTCTAGTATTTCATGGTTCCAGATCTCAAAACTAAAAATGAAGGACCGCTAGTTAAAGATTTCCATTTATTAATACTTTCTGTTTTGGTATTCTGTGTAATTTTTTGTTTTGCATATATCAAGAATTCAATTTTTTTCAGGCTGCATAGACAACAGAAATATTCCCTAGAATCTTTTTGCTTATCAGCAAACAGATATTAACCTCACTGATTTACCAATCTTATTGATCTTATGAGAAGTTGAAAATGGGGTGTAAAAGAAGTTAGGCTGCTAAGGAGGATAAGTGGAGATGACAGGGAATCTGATCAGAATGGTGCAAATATTGAGGCTCCTACGTGTAAACTGCAATTGTACAACAACTGAAAAGCAGTATCATGGATAAAATTAATTTGCACATTCCTTTTTTATACCACTTCCAAAATAACAGCAATTTCATTTGCTTTTTTAAAGATCTATAAAGCTAATCAAAAGTTCGTTACGTTTTTAGCAGCATTTCTAAGTTATGGGATGGGGTCTTTATCACCAGTAACTGTTATTAGTCACTTGGTTGTATTTTGCAACTTAATGGGAATTTCTACAATCAGTTAGCTATGAACTAAACTTGTAAGCATACCTGTGTTAGAGCAGCACTGTTCACCACTATTTGTAACTTCATCTCTCCAGTGTAGTCAACATAGTGATGTGGTATTATGCTACAGACTAAGACTCTCAGTGCAAAAATCAGATGTAAAAGCACTTAGACCAAACATTTTATTTAGGCTGGTGCCTAATCACAGATCTTCAACTGAACTGTTCATTTTTCATCAGCAGAGATTTTTTTCCACTTATTGAGGACCAGCCACTTGTGTTTGTAAAAGACAGTATTCTATAGAACCACTCAAGGAACACTAATTTGGAAGAGAAGGAAATGAAATAAGAAATCTTATAAACAAGTATTTAATTTCAGAACATGAGATTTCTTGTTGAACTCTAAAATCTCTTTCTACATATGTCAGGCAAGTATTAATACATTCATTTTTCTAGAAGATGTTTTTGTTTTGCAAAGAACTGATAAGTTGTCCTGTGTCTGAAAGAGAAAATTCTAGAAATTATATTCCTACTATTGTCATCAGAAATGTTTTAAATTTAGAAAGCAAAGTTTTGCAGAATACCTAATATATATAAATAAATATATATTACAGATATACAATCGATGTTACTACAGTAAGTGTATATATAACTGCATGCAGATTTTTTAACTGTTTTTTTTACAGTTACATGGAGCTTAAAAATGCAGACATAGAAGAGTCTGAACTACAGACCCAAAACTAAGGTTTGCAGAACACTGTATTTCAGAGACAAAGCATGATTTCTATTTTAAAAAGGCTTAATAAGCTCAAAGACAGGTGCAGTGAAGTACTACCATCTACTATCAAAAACATACAGGATCTCCATCACCAGGGGCTTCTATGACCACTCCATCACCAGTGGGCACATATGACCACTGTCTGCCTAAAAAGGTTACATGCACACTGAACTCTCCATCCCCATGGCTGTACTGATTCTGAGAAGTCTTTTCATTAGCACAGGAGGTCCTAAGTAGCCTTTATTTCTGTGTACAATTGTGATGACAGTGCACAAATCTGTTTTGTTTTGTGTAAATGGCTTCTTAGGCGGACTGAATAGCATTTCTATTGGTAGCACAATATAGTTGAGTTGAAGCAGATCAGTGCCTGAAAAAATTAACTTCATTGGCTATCAAAAAGATCTTACTATCACCTTTTTGGTAGACGTCTCTAGGGTACCTTCTGTAGTACTTCCTGTTGCCATGTTTGTTTTGTTCTTGTGTCATCCACTTGGAGATGAAAAAGGTAAATACACTTTAAAACTGCAGTAGGAAACAATGAATGATACTGTAATAAAACATGAACGGATATTAGCTGAGTTGGATGCAGCTGCAATGCGAATATGGAGATGGAGGTCTAAAGGCACAGTATTAAACTCAGAGCATGCTCAGCACCGGGCACTGTTAATGGAGGAATTAATCTCAACTTGCAGCAGACTAAACTGAGGACACAATGGACTGAAATTAGTTAATGGTAATTAAGGAAAACAAAAAAAAACTTTCAGCTCCCTTTTTCTATCTTTTTGTTGGAATTAAAGGTTCCTTAACAAAAACTGACTGCAACTATACAGGGATAAGAGATCATATACTGCTGTGCACTATTCATAGGTTTATAGAACATGATAAATCCCCAAAAAGCAATAAAAGCAAAAGGGTCTTAACGGCCATCCATCCTGCAGTTCTGATGAGCAGATCTGGATCCTTCTGAGAGGCAGCAGCTGTGAGGGATTTCAGTTGCAGAGATTTCAGTCTAGTCAATTTAAGGGAGACAAGTGTCTTGAAATGAAGCCAAGAGGTTGCACTCTTCTGTAGTGACGATTATTTCAAATGAATGCCATAAAACAATAGTTATATATTACCTGATATATACTTTAGATAATATAATAAAAAGCAGATTTTTCTGTCATTCAGCATTTATTTTTGTGGAAATTGAAAAGTTACTGGTGGGTTGTTTTACAAAGACTAGAAGCCAGATTTTTTGCTGAGCGATTTATATTACACACACACACATATATATATTATTTTATTTTTCTCTTTTTCAGAAATAATCCATCTCAAATTATCTTTTGGATTCTTTTCTAATTATGAGTTTACTACACATGAATACAAAAAATTATTGATTACTATGAAAAAACTTGATTAATTTATAACATAAATAGCTGTCTGTAGAATAGCTGTTATTTACCATATTGAGATTGCACAGATTAATATCTGTAACACATGCTTAGTTACAATTTGTCTGTTCAAATATACGAAATTCAAAGTGTCAAAGCTGATGGTGATTCTGTAAACAAGTGGCTGTTACTTAAATGATATTGGTGCTTTTCAGATATTTTGTTTAGCGCTTCAGAATTCCAAAATGTACATTAGAGTGGGTCTAAGAACCAGACAAAAAGCTCAATTTCTCTTACGCCTATTTCATCAGCTGTTCCCACCATTTCATCAGCAGCAAAGTTCAAAAAAGCTTATAAATGTGTTATAAATCATCATTTTGTCTTAGGCAAAGGATCACCGAGTTTCTTCTTCCACCTTTCCTTTGCTGTAGTCTCTAGAGAGGAATTTGATAATCTCCACTCCTCTGCATCCATCCAATCAAAAATAAGGGATGCACTTACATGATTTATAGTAAAAAGAGCCATGCTCTACTGATTTCATATTGCTGCATCACTGCAGTATCTATAGTCTAAAGAACTAAGGGGAAGAAAATTATTTTGATTCTACAGAGATGATTTACTGTGGTTGCTTGTATGTCAACATCTGATCAACACAAACTGAAAACAGGAAGAACAGTTATGTTTGGTCAAAGTTGGAACATCTTGAAATAGGATCCCATCACTAAATTAGATATGCATCGATGATGTCTTTTCTAATCTTGCAGAAAGAAAAAAGGAGAAAGGCATTATTAGCTGCAAAGGGGAAAAGAATAAATAGCTCATGGATGATAAGACAGAAAATAATGAGCTGAAATTTTAGTCAAGGAAAGGTAGTATAGAAAGGAAGAGCCACTTCCTAATAGTCTGTTAGTTAAACATCTGAATAAAACTCCTATGGAAGTTGTAAAATCTGAGTCACTGAACATCTTTAAAAAAGATCAGCTAAATATATTTTGAGAATAATGTAGGGGCAATCACTGCTTCTGTCTTGGAGCAAGTAGCTGAATTGGATGCCCCCTGCATAGTCCACTTCACCCGTTTTCAAAGAGCAATTAAATGAATAGAGAGTACTGGTGAAGGACAGAAAAAGGCAGCAAAACAAAAGCAGAGACAAAAAAAGGAGATAACTTCAGAACTTAGGAGAAATAGAAGGCAACAAAAATTAATAAATAAAGAGGACTATTTGTTATTTCCAAAACACATAGGAAAATGCTTGTCTATCAAACATTTCCTACTGGTAGCTTCAAAAGAAAGAGATTATTCTGTTGAGTAAATGTGCTCTGCCAGAAAAATCAGTGAAAAGGCATGTATTTCTCCATTTTGAAAATCCTGCACTGCTAATTAAAATGAACATATATTTTTTTCATTTTTCTAAGCCATCGCAGCAGCCGATTTGTAAAAATCTGAGTCCATGGCTCCATTTTCTGTTATGCAGTAGTTTCTGTTCTCTGCAGAAGATCTGTTCTCTGCAGATGTCTCACTTTTGTTAATAGTCAAGAACAAAGAGATATGCCAAAGAAAATGTGTGAGGGAATAGCTTCTTTTGCCTTTTCTCAGTAATAAAGAGCCCATTAATACAAAAATATATCTGCAGAATTTTAAAGCACCTTTTTCTTTTCTTTCCTTTCCTTTCCTTTCCTTTCCTTTCCTTTCCTTTCCTTTCCTTTCCTTTCCTTTCCTTTCCTTTCCTTTCCTTTCCTTTCCTTTCCTTTCCTTTCCTTTCCTTTCCTTTCCTTTCCTTTCC
>JAPSGF010000003.1:17764077-17775201 GCA_035772895.1 Perdix hodgsoniae
CCCCTCCCCCTTCCCACTTGGAGGAAATATTTTATGCACATTTTAAAAGCAGCAACATCTCTTAAAGATTACCTTCTTTATACGTACTTCACCTTTGTGACACAACTTCTGGTTGGCAGCAATCTGTGGGTGCCATAGCCAATGGAAAATACTGTTGAATACTGTTGGACGTCTAAAAGATGTTTTGCTAATGTTGAATCTGAATTAACTATAATGCTGTAATGCTGCACAAATCGAATAGATTAGACATAAGGGCATCTCCTCTATAATATATAATGGAACATATACTATGTGATGCAATGTCTGTTGATCTGTTCAGTATTCTACTAAGAGGCAAAATGATCCCCAGTGTGCTGTACTCCTCCATACTTAGTGCATTGTCATTAATTCTGTATCCTGAGGGCTGAAACTGTATCTATACTTTAAAAATCTAAGTTAATTAAAGTGGGTACAAGACGGTTTTAATGTTAGCTTGATTTATCAGCTCCTACTCATGTATAGCTCTCATTTTGAAAAAAATCCTATGAAACAAGATTATGTTAAATGTGTATACTTAAAAAAAAGTAATCTTCATCTTTAGAAACAAGAATGGCAGAACACAGCAGAATTTAAAACAGCTGCTTATGCAAATCCAGCTAGAAAAGCAAAACAGATCACTTTGTTTATCAGTTTGTTGTTTTCTGTGCCCTAATACAGGGTTTGATATGGTCATTTACATGTTTATATTTGCAAGCGTTGGAAGCTTAAGTAGCTTTTACCACATCTACTTACTGATCACTAAGAATGCTCATTAGTGAGCTTCAAATATAACCTTCTGCTGGGCTCTATAGTTCAACTGTGAAAATTTGCTTATCTGCAGGTTCAGTAAAAACCTGACAAGATATTTTGTGAGAAAAGAAGTTACAAAGCCTTGTTTCCTAAGGGTTTCTGGCCATCACTAAGTCATCTTTATTAGTTCCTTTCTTTCTGCTTCTCATTTATGAGAAACATCACAGAATCACAGACTGGCTGAGGTTGATAGGGATTTCTGGGTCCATCTGGTGCAGCTCCTGCTCAGATGGAGCTACACAAAGCCCTCACCCATGCATCTTCTGAAGATCTCCAAAGGGGTGATCCCACAGTCTCTGGGCCACCTGTGCCAGTGCTCCTTCATCCTTCATCACAGCACAGACATGACTCCTGATGTTCAAAGGGAACCAACCTCCTGCGGTCCGGTTTGTGCTCATTACTTCTTGCCCTGGCCGTTACTTAAAAAAGCTTGCCTCCACCTTCCTAGAACCCTCCCTTCAGATATTTACAGATATCCCCCTGAGCTTCCTCTTTTCAAGGAAGAACAGTCCCAGCTCTCTCACCCTCTCATCACAGGAGAGGTACTCCATTCTTTTCATCGTCTTGGTGGCCCTGCATTGGATTCTCACCAGTAGTTCCACATCTCTCTTGTACCAAGGAGCCCAGAACTGGGACACAATAATCCAGGTCTTACAAGTGCTGAGTAGAGTTGCAGCTTTCCATATCCTCCCTGCAATAACTTGTGCATTGCAGCCCCTTCCTTGCTTTGCTGCCCTCAGAGAAGAGGCAGAACCTTCATGCTCGAGTCAGATCTGGTGGTGTGGCCACAGTGCAGTCACAGCATCCAAGCTGAGAGACCACTAACTTCTGCCTTTTCCTCTCTGCACTGATAGGGCCTATCACTTCTGCCTAAGCAGTGCATTTCACATGGTTTGGGGAAATGTGGTTGTCTTTGCAATTGTTTCTTCCTATCAGATTTGATGGAAATAAGTCAGTGGTTTCAAACAGAGTAGGTGGAGGAACTAACAGACAGATGAACAGACTATTGCCATTAACATCACTATCTAATGCCATAAACATAATTTTCCAAAGAAGCCATAGTAATAGTCTGTCATTCTGATAATAAAACAACAGACTCTCCTCAGGCTTATTTTTAATGAAAGCTTATTCCACACAATCAATTGGCCTTGATTATAAATTAAAAAATATTTCCTGAAGTTAATTAACCTCCCTTAGAATTCTGTCCAATTGCCACCAGAAATGTCTACAGTATCGGACACTGCAATAGTTTTTTTCACTTCCAGAAACAAATAAGATGCTAGATCTGATAAGATCTCTTCTTTGTTCTTTTCTTTTTTTCTTTCTCATCTCCTCAGGAATGATACTGACTGAAGCAAAATTTCTACCTCTCTCAGTTCCTCTCGTGCTCCTTGAGCCTGTATTATCTTGTTTCCATTCTAGTGAAGGGGCTGTTTGTTAGACACTAACTGTTTCGGTCCCAATGCTAGCTGTTCCTTGAAGTTAGTAGTGCCTTAAAAAAAGAGAAATCACAACTGAAAAGTTGTTGATGATGCTGTTAGATTTACTGATCATGAGGGCTGCACTGAAAGTAACACCTTCTATTTTAGTATGTCAACCCATAATGTCATTGGTGGTATGGCAGTAGAGGTTGAACCTTCCCACAAATGTTCCATTATATTTTATTGCTTGTGGCAGATCGCAGCAGAGGGGCAGTCTTACAAAACAGCATCTGACATGGAAGTGTGTATGAAGCAAAGATATGACATTGAATTCCTCTGCGCAGGAAAAATGGCACCCATTGACATTCATTGATACTACCTGAGTTTTTCTGAAGATGAAACAGTGGATGTGAGCGCAGTGAAGCACTGGATGGTGTGTTTTTGCCGTGGCAACAGTGGGTCATCTCCATTGGCACTGATTTTTACAAGTGCGGCACGCACTCTTGTTCATTGCTGGTGAAAATGCACAACCAATGGTAGTGACTATGTTAGAAAACAGTGTTTTGTAGCTGAGAATACAATGCATCACCTAGTGTTATTGTGCTCTTTGTATCTGTTGTACTTTCCATAGAAACACATGGGAGGCATTACTTTCACGGTAACATATGTATTACTTATTGTTTATTTAATCATGGAATCCTGGAATCACCAAGGTTGGAAAAAACCTCCAAGATCATCAAGTCCAACCCATATTCCCAAACATATAAGTAGTTTTCTTGATCCCTTTTGTAGCTACACTTGAAACACTTCAAATGCCTCTTGTGAGCAAAAATTTCCTTCTCGCTTTGGACAAATAGGACAGATTGTAACTGGAAGTCATTATTACTGAATTTGTGAGGACAAATAATGTTGTATTGAAAGACTCTGATCAAAGTTTGGACTTAGGTCCTCTGACATATAGTGTAGTAGGTCAGAAATATCCATGTTTTCAATCAATAAAGTTAGAAGATATGAGCATGTGCATTTGGTCACATCATTAAATTACATAAACCGACTACCTAGTCTATCTGTCTCTCTCTTAGTAATATGATATTGTTCCTTATTTATTTGCTTGAAATTAAAATTAAAAAAAGATAATAAAAGATAAAAAGCAAATTAGGAAATGAGACTACAATCAGAGTACTAAAATGCTTGTGGAAAGAAACAACACACATTTTTTGTGCAATAATTTCCAAAACAAATAAAATATAACAAGGTTACATTTTGAAAGACCTCCTTGAACTGTGTGGATGCTGTGTTATTACACTGCGGCAGACTGCAGAAGATGAAAGGCACATCACTGGTAAATGATCCATCCTCTCCCCGTTCTTCAGAAAATGTTGCAGCATTACAATGATTGTTTTGTTTGTAAAAGTTAGACTAGATAAATAGGCCCCATTGTCTTTTCATGAACTGCAGTGTTTTATTGTGCCTTTTTTCTGACTGTCCTTTTTGATTAATTGCTTCTCTTTTCTTGTTCACCATGAGCCCATCGTTTAAATATCTTTAGTCCAAATGCACATAAATCACTGGAAGTCCCAGACCAGGACAGGAGCACTTACATTTTCAATTAGCTTCTACACTTAACAGCTGTTATTAATGGTGTCTGCAACAACAACTCACACCAAATGCTTAGCTTCTTACAACTTCCACAGTAAAATAATTCCAAGGTTTGAATCACATTTTTCTCTGATTGCACATGCACACCAAGTGTGTATTTGAAACCACTGTGGTTTCATTTTGTGAGCTCAGAGCTATGGATAGGGTGCAGATGGCACTACCGAAAAGCACACAGAGATTACTGAATGTGCTTTCCCTATTGGTGGAGTGAAGTCACCACTCAGCAACAGTGTAATCAGATTTTGTCACTGGCAAAAATTTCAGACGATTCCACAGGACATTTAGCCATTTTACAGTTAGATTTTATAATCTGTTGGCAATTTGCTCTATCAGTACTCCCTGATACTGTCCAAATGGACATATATAATTTCATATGCAATTCATTTATCGTTTATTAATTAGGTGCAATAAAATAAAGGAATAGAAAACACTAATGTAGAAATGTAGAGGTAGAAATCAGCAAGCAATCAAAAGTGAGATCCTACAAACAAAATCTGAAAGCTCTTTCTAGTACCATTTGATTTCATGGGCTCAGGATGCATTCTCACCACAGTATTCTTAAATTCTGACAGCTGCTTCTTGCAAATGTGTACTCCCTACTCTTCCTTTTAACATTAGTTGAATCTGCTTGCTTTGTGGTCTCTTGAAAGCATGACAGAGCCCCTTCTTCATAGACAGACAAGCCTCCAAGTTACAGGAGTGATTCAATACTGAGCTTGCCAAAGCTGTTCTCAGAGTTATCTCTAGCAGATTTTACCTCTTTGTCTGTTCTGAGGGTTGTAAAGTGCTGTAAGTGAGCAGCTGCACAGAGTCGTACTCAAGCAAGGACTTTGCAGAATTACATGAGTACATAAATCTCTCAGGCCACAGACTCAGTCAGCCAAACAGCCAGATCAATTATGTGCCACAGTGCTTGTGATGAGATTTCTGATGGTATCAGCATATTAACCCTTAGTGGCCTAGAATTCTGTTTTTTTGTTGTTTTTGGTTTTTTTTTCTATTGGTTGGTTTTTTTTCATGTTGGTTGGTTTGGGGTTTTGTTTGTTTGTTTGAATTACATTACTATTTAGAAGATACTGGAGGGAAATCAACCTTTTTCATGGACAGATAGTGATAGGACAAGGGAGGTGGTTTTAAATTAAAGGAGGAAAGATGTAGATTAGATGTCCCTGAGAGCGTGGTGAAGCACTGGAATGGGCTGCCAAGAGAGGCTGTGGATGCCCCATCCCTGGAGGTGTTTAAGGCAGGTTGAATGGGGCCCTGGGCAATCTGATCTAGCACATGATCTAGCGTTTGGCAACCCTGCCTGTGGCAGGGGAGTTGGGTTTTATTGATCCTTGAGGTCTCTTCCAACGCTGGCCACTCTATGATTCTATGATTGCCTTTTCAGTTTCTCAATCCTCATGCTGCTTGGTTCTGTAATGTAAATTCAGCAAAACCACTGAATATCTTACTCATACTGGAAAAAAAATGCTTTAATTTTTTTATGCTTATTTCTTATCTGGTTGTTAAGCTAACTCTTAGATCATCCTTTAATTTAGTTTTCTTTCCAGATATTGCCTGCTACCACTATGGTTTTCAGCAATTCAGTTTTCTTCGAGGCTTTATGCCTGTAAAAATTAAGACAAATAAAGATACTGTTCACAGATCTGAGTTAGTATTAGAGCTGGCTTCCTTTACCTTTCCGCATAATATGAACAAGACACTGAAAAGACTGCAAAAGCTAAGAGTATGTATTAAAGAATTTTAGATTCAAGCACTTAATGCAAGCATTGGTTTCCACGTGTGTGAAGAGCGTACCATATGAGTCTTACTATCTCTCTGTATAATTATGTAGATTCTACATCAAATCATTAAATGAAAGAATATTTTCCGAAGCCTGTGCAGGGATTTAACAAAAGAAACCATTTATAGGAAAATTCAGCGCTTCTGCTTTTGATGGCACATCACAGCTCTTTTCATGCCTTGCATCTGAACAGCGGGCAGAGTTTGACCAGTGTCAATCTATATTAACTTCCATTACTTTCAAGCTCTTTTCCCTGAATAAGGAATATGAGAAATAATTCTATATAATATAAGGGATATTCTCTGCATTTCCTTTAATAGGAGTTGTTACTTAATTCTCTAGTATCATATCCTGCAATCTCCGCCATTTCAGAGATGAATTCCTTGCCTGTATTTACTCTTGTGTCACAGCACATTGATCCACCTGGGCCAAGGGATTATTAATTGCAATCCACAGTTGCACACTTTCTCCTCTTCCTATCCACCTGGCCCCATTCCAACATTGTTAGGTATTCTAATAAAATCTACTTTTTATGGGGTTTTGTATCAAGCTTACCACAGCTATGTTTGCATTTCCATAGCAAGGAAACAGAAACCTGATCTATTCATAGTTCTAGATTCTGCACAGACTATTTATATAGATTCAAGTGAAGGGCTGACATATCGTGTCTAAACTTCAATGAACTTGAGGCACGTGTCTCATTTTTGTATGAAGTATACACTAACATTCTCCTCAGAGAAAAGTAATAGACTAAGCAGCACTAGAGCTGGTATTAAAATCATTTAAAAATCAACTTACTGATGTCACTATTTAGAAGTACTGAAGCTGGAGGCCTATAGCACTGTGTACTGGATAGAGAATTTGTTTCTGATGTTATTAGAGAGCAGGTGATCTTGTAGGTGTGGTCAGCACTGCTTGCAGCTGGTGTAGTGCTTGTTTATATGGCAGATATTTTAGCCAAGAAGACTGGAGGCCTGATAATCTCAGGTCTGCAGATGTTAGTGCTGTCAAATGATGAGTGTCAGGAGCTGATAACTGTCTGTTCTGTGGGAGAAGGAATGTGTAATTAAAAAATGCCTTGTTCCTTTTAATCATGGTTTCAATTGTAAGCAGATGAAGTATGGGTGGTAGAATACATCCATTTAACAACATTACTTTCTGTTTTCATTGAACTGTTGATCCTTATGTCTGTAAGGGATTAATAGCATTAGCTTGAGAGACAGAAAGATGTGAACGAGAATTATAGTGTTTTAGATGCAGCTCTGTCAAGGTAACTCAATCATGGCCTGACACAGTTTGGTTATTTTATTTCCTGAATTATTCTGCAAAAATTACCTGCTGAGTCAGTGGGATTAAAGAGTATCTATCAACAGGGGCTAAAAATATCACTGCATTTCCCATGGGATACTAGTAATCTAATCATATGAAAGACCTAAGTTTTCCTTTGTTCTCCTGGAATTTCACATCAATATAATTAAAGAATAATTATGAAAACATTGTTTCTGCTTTTGTTAGAGACAGAATATTTCACTTAGGCTATGTCACTTAGATGAACTCTCTTGTTTTTTTTCAGTCTCAGCGATATTTTACCATTATTCCTATCGGTAGCACTAAAATATTTGGGTTCAAGTTCTGGATGTCACTCACAGCTACATTGAGTAGTATCAGGACAGACAAAATTTAAGTTCAATGGTAGAGTATTTCGGTTCTGCCAGATGTAGAAATTCCACTCATTTTTGTAATGTTGATTTAGCTTAGATTTTGGAAATGCTCAGTGAACAAACAATCAAACAATAAGGATTTGTGCATTTTTAATTGATTATTGTATTATGTGCGGTAACAGTGCCGCCAAGTGGCACTTCAGGTCAATCACACGCCTATTGGAAATGTTTCCACTTCAAAAATATTAAAATTGAGCCTATATGATCTGGTTGTGGTGAGTAAGTGTGTTTTAAAACAGAAACAAGCAGTAAAATCCCTACATTCATTTAAGTTTTTGAAAGTTGCTTTACAACTTTGTTCCTCTGACATTTCAAAACCTCCTTGCTGGACAGTATTTATACAGTCTGTAATCACACTTTTTTTTCTTTTTATTTTTTCTTCACCCCCCGTTGCTCACATTGCACTTTAAAATCTTAAGTGATTTGCTGAGTTATCAAGTTCCCTTTCAGCCCTTATTTTGGAAAGTTAAGTAGACTGTCCACTAATCAGCTCTCATTAGGTACAGTATGTCATCACCTAATCACTGTAAAAAACTACATGTGACCTAGAAGACAATACCAGCAATGTAAACTGAAAAATTCAGCATATTACAGACAAGTTTATTTCTATGCTTATTCAGAAGATCTATGACGTTTCTTTCTTTTGGAGCAAGAACTGATTTACAATATCCTTTTAACTTATTAATATTACAGAACAGATGAAATACCGTTAGGGTAAAGGTTTTGTTGACATTCAACTTCATACATAAACCAGTGACTGTAATTGATAGCAGCCTGTACATTTTGCTTTTGCTCTGCTGCATTCTGCTATGGCTCTGTAATCAGTAATTGCCATGTCTGTGATTCACCTGGTCCCTTTCAGCAATCAGTACAGTGAGAACACAATATTCAGCAAGAAGGCTGGTGCACGGGCTTCATATTTCAGCACTGCAGATTTTACATTGCCTTACAGTAAATTTTTCCCAAGATGCATTTGGGCCAAGAGTTTCAGCAATTCATAAAATATTGGAATTTGGCACTGTTTTCAAGATTAATGGCCTTGGAACACAGCATAGCCAGGGAGCAAAGGTGGAGCTGAGCTCTGGGCTGCTGTGCAGAGCTCTGAATGCTGCTGGGCAGAGCTTCTCCATCTTTGCTGTTGTATCTCGAATCAGGGAAGGGGAAGGCAAACTGAATTACAGCCAAGCTCCTTTTTATTTCAAGACTCATAGGCAGTGGTTATGAAAGCCACTTTGAGAGCTGAATTCAGAATTATTCTAATGGCTTCATTTTCCATATCAACTCATGACCCCAGATAATGGGATGGTCAACATAAGAATAAATGTGTACTTGCTCTGCATTTAAAGTACATATTTGTTCTGCTCTTTTACCAGGTGGTAGAGGAATATGTAGGAGGACAGGTTCAAGATAGATGTGTTGCAGCACTTTTTCTACCAATTCTTCTAATTCTCACATTCACTGTTATCATTAGTTCTGCAGACACAATAAATCATGGGATTAACTACAGCATCTAATACAAAGAGAAAAGGATATAATAAGAGCAGTAGAGACTATGATGAACATTTCACTGAACAAGCTCTCAGACATTCTGAGGAGTAAAAATATGTCTTGCAAGTGGTGAAGATGATAGCAGCATACACAGTGCAGTCATTGTTTTTAATTAAAGACAATGTGGCTTACTTACCTTAGTAAATCACACATTGAAGTAAATTATTACTATCATTTCTGAGGACTGGCTACAGAGATACTGGTGTTGTTTTACAGCACGTATAAAACAAGCATAATTATTTTTTTTTTAACACAGAAGTACTAGTTAGGAAGCTGAATCTCTCAAAATATAAACCTGAGTGGTAAAAAGCAGACAGGGTAATTATAGTACTGTCTGTGAGTATTGTGGAGTGGTTTAAACAACCAGAGACAGCATTTTGACTGTGTTGTTCTAAGAGATGAAAGCCCTGCTTCTGTTGTCTCCTTTCTAGAAGTTGCACTGCTGCATGACTGGTCTGACTGAAAATTAACGGGACAAAGTAAATAGTTCTGCAAGTTTTATACCAGAGGGTTTTGTACTGTAGCTTAACATACATAATTACCATAATTTGAACGATTATAATAGAATGTGTACAAAATACATACCCCAACACATAATTCCTAATTGCCTTATCAACTCACCCTAAACCTTTTATTTTTTTTCCTTCCTTTCTGGTTTTGTTTTGATTTTAATCTTGATTATTATTATTTTTTTTTTCATTTGACATTCTATTTTTGAATAAAATTTATCATCAAATTTAGGTTGACATTTTAGGTATCTTCTTTTTGTTGAATGGAACTTTGGAGGAAGAAAGTATAGCTATCTGGAACCTTCCTTATAAAAGAGTAGAATGGCAGTCAATGGCCATTCACTCCTATTGTTGCTGATTTCACTTCTGTCTTCTGAGGCTAAATGAGGCTGTAAATAAATCCAATAGCACTTTTAAAACTCAGAAAATGTGTAATGAATAAGAAAAAACAGGTTCCCAGTTCTACAGCTCAGTTCCATAGAGCTGTTGATAAAGGGCAAAGATACACCATTGGTACAAGTACTTTAATTGGGAAACTGATTGTTTCCTAAGAATGAATTTATGATGCAGAATACATCTTTAAATTCGAAAATACACTGTATTCATTACAGATTAATACTTCATTTAAAGAAGTATTTAATAAGACATTTGGCACTAAGCTGTACCAGTTGTTTACTGATATCCAGTCAGATTTAGTTTACTGTGTACTTTGTCCAGAAGGATCAGTTAGCAAAGAAGTGTATCAGATAAATCCAGCATTAGGACTTTCGTTAGCCAGTATTCCATTTTCTTCTGGTAATCACTTCAATCATTATTGCTATTCTTATCTCCCTTTCCACTTTTAATATAATAAGCTTTCCTTCAATATTTTGCCTGAAATATTCTACGCTATTGAAGTCAGACTGAAGGTAATTACCTAAATCATGTTTTTGTCTTTCTTAAGATTTTTTTTTATTTCTAAAAATTCTATCATTTCTGTAGTCCAATTAATGCAATTAGAAGTTTTATTAAAAAGCTGAACTAAAGACTCTGAAGTTTCACATGAGTTTTTTCTAGTACTTCTTTTTTCTGTCTCCTTAGGAGTTTCAAGATCTGCTTCTCAGATGAGATGTTTTCTCATGTCATCTTTTTTTTTTTTTTTTTTTGCTTAGATCTTTACATAATTACAAATTCTCATCTTCAGTGTTAAGTTTGTTGATGTCACGTAGAATTTTAAATACTATTTTTTTTCCTGTACATCCAGTTAAGAGATGGACATTTTACTTGCAGCAGATTTGAAGGAATTGTATAGTGCTCTGCAAAAATATAAAAGTAGAAATGAGGCATTAAAATGTCTTAAATTTTGCACTATGTTACATTATGTGATAGTGTTATTAAGAGTGTTGAAATTAGCTCCATGTAGAGAATAGCTGCTAACATGGACACATTTGCAAACCTTAAAATGTCACTTGTGTCTTGTTTTGCAAGGTTTACAAACTGTTCCCACATTATTCACTTTTATAAAATAGCACAGTGAGTGCCGCAGCAAAAGCAGCTCTCGAAACTCCAAAATACTGATTATCCGCACCTAAAGGAACCAGTGGCCTCAACCATATGTACTACTCAAGGAATAGAAACATTAATTCAGAATAGATTCACACATGCCCCCCCCC
>JAPSGF010000003.1:17775301-18152237 GCA_035772895.1 Perdix hodgsoniae
CCCCCCCCCCCCCCCCCCCCCCCCCCAAAAAAAAATAAAAAAGAAAAGGAAAAGAATGAAATTACCATATGCCAGTATTTCAGTGCTGAGTTAGTACTGAGTTACAAGGTACTAATTTGAAGAAGATCCAAGAGGGTAAGTTTTGAGAGAAATTTACTCTGATTTTAGAGCTTCTGTTTCTAGCAGCCTAAAAGCATATTGCTGTAGATTTTTTCTGCACTGTTTCTTGGATACTTTTCACAAATTTCTGCTGTTTCTATTTTTTTTTCATTTATTTCTAATGATTTACTATGAGAACTCAGTGCCCAATATTCATTAACGCTTAAAATAGCTTATAAGAGGAAGATTCTAAGAAGCCAAATAGGTTTTGATTTTGTCAGTAAAAAATAATATATTTTTTAAAAGTTTCTCATTTAGTAGACACACTGATTCGACATTCAGTGTTAGAAAAATCAACAAAATATATCCTTTTAGTATTTTTAAGAGATTTTTAATTCATCTTCCAGTATTCAAGCAAAACTACCCTGCATGTTAAGTCTTATGTATGACCAAGACATCCCTTCTCCATTACTGTGACTACTTTCATACAGGTTTTGCCAGAACACATGACATAGACTTCCTCATCCTCATTCTGTATAGTATGATCATTTTCCACGTTGACATGCAAAAGATTGAAATTCAAAGTGTAATATTACTTGTGAAATCATTTATGCTTGTGAAAGTAGAATATTCTTGAATTTCTTCTTTCTTAGGATGGAGTTTCAGCATGGGATCTGCTTATCAGTTTCACAGTTGGAGAGTATTTGTGATCGTCTGTGCATTGCCCTGCGTCTCTTCTGTGGTAGCCCTCACCTTTATGCCAGAAAGTCCACGGTTCTTGTTGGAGGTATAACTTTCAACATGTTTTTGGGGGTTCAGTCAAAAGTATTTCTGTGTTTACATTTGGAAAAAGACTTCAAAGATAACAAACAAACAAACAAAAAAAAAAGCACATCTTTTTATTACATCAGTAGCAAAAGGAAGACTAGGGGAAACATGGGCTGAATGAGGTGCCTTGGTAATAGAGAACACTGAAAAGGCAGAGTTACTGAAACCCTTCTTTGCTTCAGTCTTCACTGTTAAGACTACCTAGCAGGAATCCCAGTACTCTGGAAATAAGAGAGAGTCTGAGAAAAGGAAGACTCCCCTCAGTCTAGGAGAATTTGGTTAGAGGTTGTCTAGGCAGACACAGTGCACACAAATCCATGGGCTTCAATGGAATGTAACCATGTAACCATGAGTGCTGTGTGAACTGTTTATGAAACCACTGTCCAACATCTGTGGAGAACGGACGAGGTTCTTGAAGACCAGTGGAATGCCAATGTCACTCTGGTCTTCAAAAAGGGCAAGAAGGAGAAGCTGGAATACCACAGGCCAGTTAGCCTCATCTCTGTTCCTGGAAAATACTAGAGCAATTTATTCTGGGCATCACCTGCAAGTAGGTGGAAGAAAAGGATATTGTCAGGAGTAGTCAGCATGGAATCACCAAGAGAAAATCATGCTTGACTGATTGGATAGCTTTCTATGAAGTCATGAGTGGCTCTCCCTTCAATGAGAGCAGTGGATGTTCTGCACTTTGACTTCAGCAAGGCTTTTAACACTGCTTCTCATAATACCTTTGTACATAAGCTTAGGAACTGTGAGATAGGTGAGTGGATAGTGGACTGAGAACTGCTTGACTGGCAGAGCTCAGAGGGTTGAGATCAGTGGCACATGGTCTATTTGAAGGCCTGTAGCTAGCAGTGTTCCCCAGGATTTGGTACTTGCTCTGGTCTTATTTAACATCTTCATCAATTATATGGATGAAGGGGCAGAGCGCAGCCACAGCACATTTGCTGATGATACAAAGCTTGGAAGCCTGACACACCAGAAGGCTGTGCAGCCATTCAGAGAGATCTGGGCAGGCTGGAGAGGTGAGTGAAGAGGTATCTTTTGAGGTTCATCTATTGCAAATGTGGAGTTCTATACCTGGGGAGGAATAACCACACGCATCAGTACAGGTTAGGGGTTGATCTGCTGGAAAGGAGCAGTGCAGAGAAGGAACTGGGTGCAGTGTGTCTTTGTGTCCAAGAAGGCCAGTGGTATCGTGGTATATTGGGATGCATAAGAAAGAGTGACCAAAAGGTCAAGGCAAGTAATCCTGCCCTTCTATGCTGTCCTGGTGAGTTCACATCTGAAGTGCTGGGCACCCCAGTTCAAGAAAGAGAGGGAATATTGGACAGAATCCAGCTGATGGCCACAAAAATGAGTAGTTTGAGGCATCTCCCTTCAGTGGAGAAACTGAGAGAGCTGGGATTGTTCAACCTGGAGGAGACTGAGAGGGGATCTTATCAATGTTTAGGTATATCTGAAGAATGGGTATCAAGTGGATGGGACCATAGTCTTTTTAGCAGTCCCCAGGAACAGGACAAGGTACAAAAGGCATAAACTGGAAAATAGGAATTTTGTCTGAACATGAGAAAAGGTTTTTTTGAAGGTGACGGGGCACTAGAACAGGCTGCCCAGGGAGGTTGAGGAGTCTCCTTCTCTGGAGATATTCAAAATGCACCTGGACACTTTCCTGCTCAACCTACTATAGGGAACCTGCTTTAGCAGGTGGTTATACCAGATGATCTCCAGAGATCTTTTCCAGCCCATATTATTCTGTGATTCTCTGATTCTCTGGGTATGTTTACACAGTAACACTTTTATAACAGGCAGTAAGATTGTGCAGTGACTATCTGAATGTATGTTTTGTTTAAATGCTTTCATCCAATGTTTAGATTGGAAAACATGATGAAGCTTGGATGATACTCAAGCAAATTCATGACACAAACATGAGAGCTCGTGGTCAGCCTGAGAAAGTCTTCACAGTGAGTATTATTACACTTAATGTTCACCACCTAGCATATCAAACAGCTTGCTGACTGGTGAGATCTTGAGTGCTTAAGCAATCAATAGTATTACTCTACATGGCAAAGCAAATAATTTGCACTATAAATATCTAAGTATAGGAACTGAGTTCCTATGAAATTGTTATACCTTCAGCAGATTTTAAGTTCTCAGCCTTTGGCCAGCATGTTCTTGGGGATAATAAATAAATTCCAGTTGTAATTTCTGTTATGTTTAATGATAACAATAGAAAAATGTGGAAGCCTAAATCAGCTGATATTTTTTCTTCTGAGATTTTGTTGTTGTTTTTTTTTTCATTTTTAACAGCTGAAATAGTATATTTTTAAATTTATTGTCATTATTTTGAGAAATTGTTTTTACAGATATTTAATGTTCTCAAAATAACTCACAAGATATATATTTTACTTGCAAATCTCATGATAAAGCCATACTCAAAGTATTGATGTGTTGTTTCTATGTAGAGGAAAAATTATTCAGCTTTAGGTCCTTTTTATGCTACCTTCTCTATTTATGAGTAATATACATTTCTTTCATTCTTCTCCCCACCCCACCCCTTTCCCAGTAGGACTAAACAGCAGAAAGTATTTTTATTTTTTTTTACATTGAAAACCAGCCTCCCTTACCAACTTGTGTTGCACCATGGGAGCGCTGGTATTCTGTTCCCTCTCATAGCCACGTGTAAAATTTTATTCCTCTTCCAGGGCTTTCTTCTTACATTAATGCACGTATAACTCAATTAAGAAATCCTCTTACAGGTTCTGTATTTTCAGGCAGTCTTAGGAATGACCATCTGACCGTATAGTTTTACTCCACCAACACTTGCAACTTATTGTCTTGGATATAATTTCTATAGCCTACGTTTAGCTTTTTTTCCACAAGGAAACGCAAGAATTCAGCCTAAAGGAAGGCTGGTTAGCCTATCTGTCATGTTACAGCTGCATTTACTGGTACACCAGCAACCCAGCCCTAATACTCTCCAATCTTGCCTTATTTTATTTGTCTTTACTCACAGTGTACACTCAGGGTGTAATTTCACATTTGACTTGTGCTAATTTGAGCTGCTTTTGAAGGTCTTCTCTCACGTCACCTTTTCAGTTTCTTCTGCCAGCATGGCTATTCATTGATCCATTGCAGAGCCTGTCAGTCATGGCTTAAATCCTACCCACCACTCATATTGTTAGTTTAGGCACAGGGAAGAAGACAGAAATGTGCTAGAACAAAAAATATGAGAAACGATCAGCTGTAGTATCACATCACTATTTGGGATTTTTGCCAGTTTCTGCCTTGACCATTGAGAAAACACAACAACAAGGAGCTGATTAGAAACAGCACATTGCATGCCAGGGATACATACTGACAGAAGTCCCTACACCCCCAAACGTAGGCTTGAGGTAGTATGATTAGAAAATGCAACACTGTCTCCTCATTGGACAATTATTAGCACTTTATCATATTAAGCCGACAGCGCAAAGAACTTCAGACATCCTTTTAGTCTATCTCTCTTTCCCTTTCTCTCTTTGGTTTAAATAAGAACTGGCCACTGTGACATTTTCTGCTGAAAAAACATTCTCCTAGCTCTACTGAGCTCCATAGCTTCATCAGGTTTAGGTCAATATCACCATATAATTAAAGTGTTGACATTTTCCTCTGCTTTCTGACTACAGTTACACCAAGCAGATAAACTTTGATGGTGTGTTTTCTACTCTAGCAGCTGGTGCAACTTTAATATTTCTATGATTTTATGGTGCTTTTGTTTGACTTGTTTTCCTGAATCATATTGATATCATCTTTTTTGAGAAGCTTTTTCTTTTTTCCCACAAGCCTTGTTTATTCTTGTTACTTATTCTATTGAGGAATTTACCTTCAAAACTTTAGAACAGAAATGCATCAACTGTTGAGCAATTGGTTTAAGAGTCAAAAATCCCAAATTAGATGTAATCTAGTTATAAATTGTGGAACTTGTGGAAATAGCTCAAAGTACTTTCAAAAATGTATTCTAAGATGAAACAGAGTTCAAATAAGTTGTTAAGCATTCATACAGATGCTTAAATTCCTCCCTGGGTCCATAAATATGCATTACATAGGTAATTAGTTTAAAGGTTAAAGTAAAAACAACAAATGAATGAATAAATAAAAATCCTTCTACATCAGAAACCAAAATTCTCTCCATTCTTTCACTGCTGTGTGTATAAAATCTTTTCATTTTCCTATTAATATTTTCCTTCTCCAGAAAATTCAGTAGAATTTTAAACATTGTGTATTTCTACACATTGCTATTGAACAGAGGTTCTCTTTTCATTTAAATAGGTATTCACACCCTCCCTTCCCTCCCCCCATCTGCCCCCCCAATTCTTCATCCCTCACATACTGACAGCTAAATTTGCATGGTCCAGATGGACCATTGTCTGGATTCTATAGGAGCTTTTTTGTGTGTTCAAGGACCATCAAAGCCATGGGCTTTTTGTTCCTAGTCACATGTAGTGGTCTTGGACATATATAATTCCCCCAGCCTTTACTTCTCCAAACAAATCAGGTGGCCTGGACACTGAAAAGGCTGCAGCTCAGCTGCTTGCTCATGAAGCATGCTAACTCCAATACAAAATGCTCTTTTCATTAAGAGGTGTAGCATGAAAATGTTTGAGAAAGTTTTTATGTACAAGGTCTTTGATAATATTAGAGGAGTCAACTCTAAATCTAGACCAAGTCTTTTGCATAAAATATTTCATTAAAACTCTAAAAAATCTAAAATCAAATAAATGATAGAGACAGAATTATTGCTGTTGGAAAGGGCATGATGAGAAGGTTACAGATTTTGGATGTAATAATTTAGAAAGACAGTGAGCTTTTTATTTCAGAAATAAGATTGGCTACAGGTAAAACCACTTAGTGAGCTTTGTTTTGTTTCTGTTAATGGGATGAGTCTGCTGGTCCTTCTTAAACATAATACATCTGAAAAAGCAGTATGCTGAAAACTATAACCTTACTATTAATACCAGTATTCTTTGATTCCCTATGGTCCACTCTGATACATCTGTGGGTGGTGTCCTCATTTTGTTAAGAAGAAACAGGATCTATTTTAGCTGCCAGAAACAGCAGCCGAAAATTGAATACCCCATCTGTTGGTCTTTCCTTCCTCATATATCTGTCACTTTCCCCATTCTACTTATTTTCTTTCTATTCTCTTTCTATTCATCTTTGTTTTAAATAAACTGTGTATGGATACACTGTGTTTTGTTATTACTGGAATGACAGATAAAACTACACTATAATATATTCATTAGGTCAAGAAATAGATAAAACAATATTAAAAATCTTTATTCTCCTACATTTCATTATGCAAGATAAAATTTGCATTGTAAGCAGGATTACATTTTCTGTCACTGGTATTTCTGTATTTTTCCTTTATGTTTGTTTATCTTATTTCAATTTAGATGTAGAAGATGATTGCTCATAATAGCAATAACATGCACAGTTCCAGCCCATTTCACCTAACTTTTTCTCTCCTCCTTAAAAAAGGATAATTAGAGCCTGCATCTGAAACACAAAGAGAGCTCGCCGTCTTCTACTACAGGAAATAAGAACAACAACAACAAAATGCTACTTCTATGCTTCAGCTATTAATTCTTGATATTTCAAATGTTCGGTATCATTACTGTATAGTTAGTTAATCAGTAGACCTTCAGTGATGTGTTAATGGCAAGTCAGAAAAAAATATCAAATTCTGAGCATGCTTAGTTGAAGGCTTAAATAACATTTCATCCTTCATGGCATTAGAGATAAGTACAGCAAAACTTGAGCAAAACCTCACAGCAACATGTTGTTTCGATCAAAGGAAAAGGATTTCCTGCATGGTTTGAAAGTAGAACTTTTCCAATACAGTTCCCTTCATAATGAACTTTGTATTAAAGTGTGCTTGTTCTTTCATATTTCCAAAACACTCCTAATCTAAATACTGGTTTAATACCTGTTCATTTTTAGTTTATGGGATTTATTAAAACCTTCTAATACTAGTTGATATTCAGTTCAGTGCTTCAAGAAAATGCAAATATTTGCTGTTCTGTTTCTATTTCTAGGTCAACAGAATTAAAACTCCAAAGCAGATAGATGAGCTCATAGAAATAGAGAGTGATACAGGAACTTGGTACAGGAGGTGTTTTGTTAGAATTCGCACAGAGTTATATGGTGTAAGTAACAACATCTCTATTTGTTATGCAATTATATTTTATAATTAGCATTCAGAAATGCAATAATTTTTTTTGAATTAATGCTTGCAATAACTGCAATCCTACATTTTCCATACAACTAGAAAAGTCAGTAACCAGTGTAAGATTGTAGTTTCCTGGGCCAGAAAAGGCATAGATGAATCACAGGTGTTCACTGTAACTTCAGAGGAAAAAAATGTTTTGTTGGTCTTTACAGAAGTGATGGCTGACATTTGTTCAATCTCCACAATGTAATTTGTACTGAAAATACCTATTAATATCTACATACGTGAAGAGGTGATACATGACAAAATTAACAGTCTTTACCTGCAAATGGTAGAGTCATGAATAACTTGAGTCAATGGATGTCAGTGATGCTTTACAAGCAATTGAATATGCATATATTTTTAATATGTCAGATATTTTACAAGAAAACTACATTAGAGATAATTTAAAAAGATTAATATATACCCATTGAAATTCTGCTTGAATTTTTTTTTTTTGTAAAATCAAAATTATGCAGTATTGTCAAACCTTGAAATGAAAGTTGAGTGAATACTCATTAATTTAAACAAACAAACAAACAAACAAAGAAAAAAAAACAGTTCACATCATTGAAAATGTTAAAAGAAAATTTTTCAAAGCTGAGAAGGAAATACTTCTCATATGTATTTCAGCTGTTTTATTTAAGATGGGGAATGAAGTAACATAAAGGATAGCACAGTTCTACGTAGTCAGAGAACAACTGAATTAATGGACAAAGTGAAGAGAAACCAGAAAGGCATAGAATGTACACCACCCGGTAATAGCCAGGGGACAACGCACTTGTAACAGAAATACAGCTACCAGTTCTATATCAACAGGATCACCCACTCTCTCTGATTCCCTAAGGAAGAAACCAAATCAGAATAAAAAAGCTTGTACTATTTAACAAAACTACTCAAAATACAATTCAAAATGAGTGTATTTCCTACTGCTTTTCAGATTTGGTTGACCTTCATGAGATGCTTCAACTACCCAGTAAAGGACAATACAATCAAGCTTACAATTGTGTGGTTCACTCTGTCTTTTGGGTAAGAACGGTTGAGATCCTGAATCATTGCTTATGGACTCGACAGGAGAATCAGCTGCATGTAAATCTCTGTCATTCCGATTACTTTTTTTTTTTTTTTAGAGTCCTTATTCAGTAACTTTACAAAAAATGTTATTGCATAGTCTATTCTTGGTAATAAACCTGACTCTGTCTTAGAACACTGGCATCTTCTGATGTTGAGATCTTTCAGTATATTTATACAGGCAATTGACAAGCACAGAAGAACTGTGATTGTCTCAACATTTTAAAAATATGAACATTGTGCCATAACTTGAAATTCAATATGAACTTGAAGTTCATATGCTTTAAGTTATTTTTCAGGGAGTCTTCAGGTTAGGCTTAATTTATACACCCTTTAGAAGCTCTTAGTCTGCCTGTTTGTATCTAAAGGCAAAATATAAAACAAACACTAGAAAAAGTTTCAGCTTTGCAGCTCCCACGGTCTGCAGTTTATGAAGAGTTTTGTTCTTCATGTCTGGATGCCCATAGGACTTCCCAGTCTTTGTCAGGGCAGGGCCCAGCATCTGAGCCTTTCTCACCTGCCCAGCAAGAAGCAGGACAAGTGGTAACACCACCGTTTGGGACAGAAACAGATAGAGGGATTGGGATGGGAACAGAGAGAAGCCAAGATGTGGGGACCATAACAGATTAGAGCTCTGGGAGCACAGCCCTGCTGTGGTCCCGCTGGATCAGGCCCCAGGGCATAACAGCATTTTCTGTTTTTCACAGCTACTATGGCTTATCTGTCTGGTTTCCTGATGTCATTAAACACCTTCAGTCAGATGAGTATGCGTCCCGAGTGAAACTTTTCCGCAACGAGGAGGTTTCAAATTTTGTCTTCAACTTTACACTGGAAAATCAAATTCACAGCAGCGGAGAATACATCAATGACAGGTTTATAGTTGTCTTAATGATAAATGAATGCATGCATTCTGAGAAGTCCGATTAATGTAACATTCGCCCCTATCAACTGGTAGTTGATAGCTTTGCTTTGTTTTGTTTTGTTTTAATGTCTCTATTCTCAGTCTCATAGAATTTACCGTAATTCAGTCCTGAATAGTACATTGGTACATGAGAAGTGCTCCTGTGTACACCCTGCTAACTTTAGTGTTGGATCTCTCATGCCAACACTGCTCCCTGCCCTACTGAAAACAGCTGAAAAGAGGACAGGAAAGCTCACATTAACAGTCTTTCTTTCCACAGTGGGATTCAAAGGTTTTCAGACCTAGCACATGTTGTGTCACAACTTTGCAGGGAGAAGGGGAAGGATGTACTTTCATTTATGTTGCTATTTTTTACTTGTATTGATTTAAGATGCTTCTTTGAAAATATGAAACACTGAGAGGATAAGATCTTAGCACAGGAAAACAGAAATTAATTACTAGTCCAAAGCAGCTATAAAATGGGAGGACAACAGTTTGGCAACGTCTTTTTTTCTTTTAAATGGAATGTATACTTATTAAGGCTCTAGCTAGACTTTTATGGACACTAGGTAACTTAGAAGACAGTTAAACACAGCTGTTTTAGTGTCTGGTTTCTCTTAAGAGATAAAGAAAACCACCTTTGATTGGTGTCCTGGATAACATGGTGATAAGCAATTATTATTTCCATATGAAAAGACATATCTAAGTAAATAAAAATAATGATTTTATTACTTCAGAGCTTTTCTTCTTCTTTAATAAGAACTCGAGTTTTGACACGGCTTATGCATTGCAGACAGAAATTACCAGTTATCTCATTTTAAAACTAAAAATTATATCCCAGTTCCTTTCCAAGAGACATCTGTTCTCTTAACAGCAAAGAACCACTTACAGACAGTAAGTTTTAGATGTTTTGTACTCTGTCAACTAAGATCTTATTAATCTGAACTAAAAATTGCTGTAAAACATTAAATCTAGTACTAATCTACTCAAAAGCACTTGCAAGTGTGCAAATTCAATAGACATTGGACAGCTATTTGAGTTTCACAAGCTATTTTGAGCAGTAAGGTGAACTCTTCATATTCTTTATCCACAAATGTTTCTGCATTCCTGTCACTCTTAATTTCAGTGTTTCCTTCAGCTGGAAGATACTGTAACACTTCACTTTTTACTTCATTATGTTTCTGTTTGGTTTGAATTCAGATTACTGTGATTTCATTTTTAATATAGTCACAACATATTTCCTGTCAAAACTTGATATGTGCATCAGGAGCTTGCAGGACATATAATCTGTCTTTCTTATTACATCTGACTAATCTAATTGCTAAATGCTCTTTGTTCTCCTCTGATATTAAGTTAATTTTTAAAATGGAAAGTGGTATATATAAAATGATAATGAGTTGACACTGAACCAACCTGATTATAATCAGTGTCAGAAATGAGAAATGATAGAGTAAGTAAAACTATTTGGCCGAGAACACCTGCTTTTCTCACCGATACAGAAGGAGAATCATTAGCTAGTAATTCTTATTTTATGGTAATCATAACTAGTTCTTGCTATACTTTCTTGTCAATACGCAATTCCAAAAACATCACTGCTTAAAGTGTAATTCCTACTGTTTAAAATGTAGCATATTTTCTGTGCTGCTGTTCCTACCATTAGGCTTATAGTAAGACAAATACTTAGCTAATCACATCAGGTTTAATTAGAGTAGAATCAGATCTGTGTTTGGAAGGGTTTGCTGTTTTAACAGATCTTATACAGCAGTTAAAGATTGTTTTTTGAAGTGCAGCCACTTTGAATGAAGTCTGCCAGAAAAAGTGTGCATCTTTAATTGCGTCTTTTTCAAGACCTCTATGTAAATGTAAAATGAAGTACATTAGAAAGATGCCACTTAATTACTTCATCTGTCTTCTTTTTTTTTTTATTTTTAATTTTGTTACCATGATATTAGTATTAAGAGTACGGTGGAAAAGTCTTACAGTATTGTTTTAAGCCTAGTAAAGTTTAGTTAGGAAGTAACTCCTAGTAAGATTCTCTGCCCTTATCTTTATCTACTGATAACTTGATTGAAAGTCATGATCAAAGACCAAAGAGTTAAATAAAGGTCAGAAGGAACAAGGATGTTCAGAAATAGAAAAAGCTGCTGACAATACATTTGTGCATGTATTATGCAGAAAATAAGTGCAGTTACATTCACAGACAGAGGTAGGAAACCCATCCTTTCAGCTAGATATCTAGTTGTATAAAATGCCAACATAATTGTTGTGATAATTGTAAACCAGTCTAAAACATTTTTAAAATCTTGAATGGGTACATTCTGGACTTGAGCCTCACACAGTGCTCAGTGTATTTCTCTGGAGAAATAAAGGTTCTTTCAAAAATTATTTCTTTCCAGCTCTTTGGTAACAGCAGGTGCTTGTTTGTTTCAAGAGACTGGGTTTCTGGTGTTTGAGATCCCAATTTATGACTGTACTGTTAAATTGCAAGTACTGTTCCTTTTACAAGACTGTTGCACGAATGTCATGACATAACTGAAATCTTCTCATAGAAATACTCTCACTTGTTATGGCCAGCATCTATGTTCATCTATGTATTTTATTAGTGCTTTTTCTGAAAGAGAGTATCCCAGAGTCAGCTAATCATTTATGAGATCCCCTGAGTCTCATTAAGTAATCATTGTTTTTGGAGGTGTGATTTTTTAGAAGGATGCCTATTAAATCTGTGTAACTGCCTCAAGTTGACCTGTTGCTGTTTCTAACCTGTGAAAGGAATCTGATACAAATTATTTGTACTGGACAGGTTTGTCATGATGAAATTCAAATCAGTAACCTTTGAAGATTCACTTTTTAAGAACTGTGTGTTTGAAGACATAACTTCCCTGAATACATACTTCAGGAACTGCACTTTTGTGAATACCACCTTCTACAATACAGGTATTACATGAAAAACCTGCATTCTTCATCTGCATATTCTCATTTAATTGTTATGACATGATTATAAATTCTAAATTTCTAATAAGGCATACAGGAAGCCTTCCTGTAGGGAATACAAAGCTGTAAAATCAACAGGCCTCACTAAAGTAGTATCAGAAAAGAAAGCATAACGCCTCCATTTGAAATACTGCAGGCCTAATACTGACTCAGATAATAAACTTTTCTTTGATTTTCAACATTCCTAAAGATATCAAATCTGAAGATGAGAAACAGCTTTCTTTAATCAAGTATTTTATTCTGACCTAGAAAGACTTGTGGAAGTACGCTTTGCCTGCTGCAGCATGGGAGATTGCAGAGCTCACAATTAGTGAAATAGTTTGATAAACAAAGAACTAATTGCATCACTTTGTCAGATCCATTTTTCGTACATTTTCTTCAGACCAGAATGGAGCTGGAAAGCAGACTGTCCTCTCAAGAATGAAAACAAGTTTAATCTGAAATCTGCATGAACATTTTCTTTTAAGAGAACTCAAAATAATCACGACTGGCTATTTTATCTGAAAGGTTCTCTCTGAAAGATATGGAAAACAGGTCTGATACCAAGCAAGACTGTGGAACAATGGCAATGATGACTGATAAAAACTTACAGAAATCCTGCGCTTTTTATGCAAGACCAGACTGTTAAGAAAGCCCTGAACAAAATGTAGTCCAAACAGGATTGAACTATATTGATATAACTGACTTAATTCAGGGTCTCTGATGACCTCTTTACGACCTTTGCATATTTTTCTCATAAGATAAAAGGCTATCAAAATTAAAAGGGGTAACTAGTGCCATTTTATGAAGCAGTAAAATCTCCCAGTTGTCATATTTTGCAATGTTTTTAATCAAAAGGTGCGTATGGAGGCAACTGTTAGCTGAAAACTTTTTTTTTCTTCTTTCTGCAGATCTCGAGCAATATAAATTTGTTGACAGTGATTTTATAAATTGCACATTTTTTCACATCAGGACAGGATGCCAGATTTCCTTTGATGATGACTATAGTGCCTACTGGATTTATTTTGTTAATTTTCTGGGAACGTTGGCAGTGTTACCAGGGAACATCGTGTCTGCTCTTCTGATGGACAGAATTGGACGTTTAACAATGCTAGGTAAGGACTTTACTTTAAAACAGGAAAAATCCCCAAACCTAAAGCTTTTCTTACAAAGTGACATTTTCTCTTCTTAAGGATATTTCTTTAGTTTTTTAACTCAAGGATATGAGACATTTATTTTGCTACATTCTGTGAATAAAATGTTAGACAAAGCAAAGAAAAGTCATTCTTTCAAGTACAGTTCCACTTCAAATTATATTTTTTCATCTCATATATAGGTGGTTCCATGGTTCTCTCTGGCATAAGCTGTTTTTTCCTGTGGTTTGGGACCAGTGAATCCATGATGATAGGTATGTTGTGCCTGTACAATGGACTCACCATCTCAGCCTGGAACTCTCTTGATGTCATTACTGTAGAGCTGTATCCTACAGACAGAAGGTATGTAAAGATACGTCTCCTTTAACCTTACTATCAGCAGATATGGTAAAGATAAATGGCTGAGTATCAGCTTTACAGCAATAGTGATGCTTTGGATGGATTAAAATTATAGTTTGTCTTAAAAATAATAATAAGAAAAAAAGATTATTTAGCTATTTGGTATGTCTGTCACAACGAATACCACCTAATCAGGAAAATACTTTGAATAGGCTGGTATATTTTCCCTGGTTTTCCTTTGGGGGGAAAAAAAAGTAAAACTCCAGTTTTCTGCCAAATCACAGCCTATCTCTTCTCTTATCACTGTGCTATTTCTTATGTCACCCAACGGACATTTCAAATGTAGTGAAAAACTTTTTCAGAAGTTTATAAATGCTGGGCGACTTACTGGCAAGCCTGAGTTTGTCGGCACTGATGTAACTAGTGTTGGCATTATCCTTTAAGGGAGAAAAACTGGAGAACAATTTAATATGTTTTTTTATATATTTTTGAAGAACGTGTGCCTCTTTATAGAAGAAATTAATATCCACTGTTGTCACATCAAAACAACTGCACTAGGCTACTCATGAATCCAAAACACTAAGATTTAATTGTAAACATTACTAGTTTTATTACCTCAGGGAATCTCCTTCCGCAAGAGCTTTTTAATCAGCCAAATACTAAGATATAATTCCAGTGAATATCCTTTATAAGGATATAATTATAAGTTATTTTGTTGGCATTCCTAAACATAGCAGACACAAGCATTTTCTTAAAATGAAATAAAGAAAAATAATTGGAAAACCCATTGGTATAAATGGAAGAAAAAGAATTCATCACTGCTAGGGATGATTAGAACAATGTTACTGGTTTTTATTCTAGTGTACCTGTATTAGTAACCAGTGATTGTTTTTAGTAGTTTCTGCAAAATATGGGATTGTAGTAATTTTTTTCATGTTTTACTTTTTTAATAATTTTACATGTGTAATAACAACTGTATGGAATCCTAATTCAAAAATACACTGGTAACTGAATTGTAGGGATATTTTTTGCAACAGATCAGATAGAAAGCTTATTACTTTATATTATCAGTGTAAACAGGCTGATAGGCCAAATCTACCTGATTCAGGAAAATCATTGCTAACATAAACTGAAGATGGGTTTTCTGGTTCCATCACAGCCATTTTCTACCTAGTGAAATTACAAGGAAATGAGCAATTCTGTTCCTACCCATGACTTTTTAAACTGGGGCAAAGGTGCTCACCGCATTGATGTTTTAGTATTCCAGTGCATACTTTTTCATTACTCTCAACCAACGAAATGATCGCAAAGCAGTTGTAGACTCAGCTGGAAGATGGTCTAGAAGAAAAGTGTGTAAGAGGAAGCCAGTTCATGTTAACATGCACAGGAGACCAGACTGAGCAACCCCTGCTTTTCCTCATACACAACTTTCTTTGTAAACCAGCCAGCTGCCAAGCTACTGGGGCTTTGCCAATGTTATGCAGGCCATTACAAAAGGTGTTTCTCAGATCATACTCCAAATACTTTACAAGAGACTGTACT
Source organism: Perdix hodgsoniae (assembly GCA_035772895.1). NCBI lineage: Eukaryota > Metazoa > Chordata > Aves > Galliformes > Phasianidae > Perdix > Perdix hodgsoniae. Next base: position 17,790,456 of record JAPSGF010000003.1, read on the forward strand.
GGCTTTATAACAGACAAGGATTTGGTGAGCAATTTAGAAATACATGGTGTCTGTGATACACAGAACATGCTTTTGTTTCCTCTTCATCATCTGCCCACAATGCAGTTTAAAGGTTGCTTCAAAATCTTAAGAGATTTGAATTCCGTATGCATTCAAAGTCACCTGTATCTATATTTAAATATAATGTCTGGATATTAAGCCATTCAGTTGTTTGTCGCAAGTTCTTGATAAGCGTGTAGTTGGAGAAGGATAGAAAACAAGACTTGTGAGGAGTGCCTGAGAGGATTATGACTGTTAAGTCTGAAGAAGAGGCTTCTGAGGGGAGATGTTGCTCACCACAACTGTCTGGGAGGAGGTTGCAGCAAGGTGGGCGTGGGCCTCTTTTCTCGAGTAACAAGTGATAGGATGCAAGGAAACGGCCTGAAGTTGTGCCAGAGAAGGTTTAGATTGGAGTTTAGGAAGAATTTATTCACAGATGCAGTGGTTAAGCACTGTAACAGGCTGCCCAGAAGAGTGGTGGAGTCCCCATCCCTGGGAGTATTTAAGAGACGTGCAGGCATGATGCTCAACGGACATGGCTTAGTGGTGGGTTTAGTCTGGCTGTGGATTGGACCTAATGATCTTGTAGGTCTTTTTCAAGTTAGATGTTTCTATTATTTTATATTTTATGACACTGTAATGTCAGTTTAGCTTGTATGTTCTTTATAAACTCTGAGTTCATTTTCAAGTGTTTTTCAGACAGATGAAGAAGTTGTGTTAGAAGGTGGAAGATATATTACAAATATTAGTCATAGGTAGGTTTCACTTTTCCAGTTAAAAAACACTTGGTAGTATTTAAAGATTAATATATGACATTATTTAATGTGTTAGGTACTTTTTAGATACACCGGTGACGAGAAGCCATAAATAAGCCAATTTCTAGTAAGCTAGAAAGTTAGTCAAGTTGCAGTATTATCTCATAGATTGTCTCATCTTTTATCTCACCTTATGTCTTCTCAATGGCCTGTGCTTTTCTGGATTGACCATCAACAGATTCTGAAAGTCTTTGATCTGTTGTAGCCCACTTGAGATCCAAACCGTATTGTTCCGTAGTTCTGAAAGTCCTGCTCTGAAGCAGAATTATTAAACTTCTTGTGAACATTTTTGTGTCAAGTAAGTTTCTTCTCTTTGACAACGAAGTGATTTTCTACTCTGTTGTAAGCTTTCTGTATTTTCAGAGTGCTACTTTGAAAAGAGAAAATGCAGAAATTATGGCACTGAAGAAAAATATAATGCTGCCAAAACTGACTTGAGATGCTAGATTTGTCGCTTGTGGGACCTGTTATTACTGTCACTTAGTATTTTAGAAGAGGGAATGGGCTCAGAGTATAACTTTCACTGGAGTTGGAAGTATTCAGCACTTCAGTGAGACAAACTTGAAGGTGCTAGGCTGAGCAGAAAATGTGAAATGCATATTAATGACTATTTAGTTAGCTTAAATGATTTGTTAGCATCGTATGGAATTCTGTGGCAGAAATAGGGATTGTGTACTTTCTCCAGAGAGCACTCAGCTACCTTATCCTTGAGACTCTTCTTATTCATCATACAGACCCAACCCAAAAGTGCCCATTCCAACTTCGGTAACATGTGAGGAAAATCAGGTGTCCTTCGCTATATGATTCATGTTTTATCCCTCAAGCTGTCTTTGTTCTGTGCATTGGCAGAGTGATGTGGAAAAAAAATATTGTATGATGAGGTAATTACGGATTGTGTTGTAACGTGTGTGCCCAAGGGGCTTGAAGTAACGTTGCATAATTTCCTAGCTCTGCCCGTAATACAAATAGGACTATAAGGGAGTTAAAAATTTCTGAAAAAGTAACATGTAGGAGACTATTATCACTTCAAAATGTAGTCATTATTCATATGAATGTTTAATGTTTTCTTGTGAACTTGGGAAGCAGTAACTTTATAAGCCAAGACGCTGGTTCAGGAATGGACACAATAAATAAATTGAAATCTTGTATCTCCCACAAAGTAAATCAAGGTCAGATTGCATCAGATAACCAACAATTCATAGGTTTTGTTAAGGCTGCCAGACATCTGGGTTTGAATCATGGCCAGGAATATTTAGAATTCAAGATGTGCTATAAAATGATTTCATCCTGTTTTGCCTGCTTTAATACCTCTGAAAGAAGTTCATAAGGGTTTGGTCATGATTAAGAATTAAGTCACCTATCTTCAGTTCATTATAGTTAGCTTTTTCTTTCTTCTGAAGCCCTGAGAATCTATCCCAAGAGAAATAAATCCTATTCTCCAAATGCCTTAAGTCCAACTTTTTATTGTTCTGGTTGTCAGAAGAGAAGTTTTCTATTCATTTCAGTCATAACAGCGGTCATTAATCTACTGTAGACTACTTGGCAGCTATTTTCTACTGCCATCCTGTGGATGTGGTTCAACTGCACTTTGCTGAAATTGAAAGGTGGTGTTTTTAAGATAAGAAATGCATCACCAATGCCGTTTCTTAGGCAGTTGTAAGGGAAGAAGGTACATAACTTGTTTTATTTGCACACTAAATGCTGTAATTGGTAAGCCAATGATATGCATTTGTGTACTGATTTTTAAAAAATCCAAAAATATTTTATCAGTAGGAAATAGTCAGTAGCACATTCAGAAACTCTTGTTTTTGTAACAAATTTGTGTATTATCAACTCCCACAAAAATGCTGTTCTGAATCTATTGTAAAGTGATGGGTAGGTTGAGCACCAGCTCTGGCAAGAAAGATATCAAATGTCCATCTTATGTATATTCAGAAGTACTCTATTATAGGAAAATTAAGTTTTGAGGTGCTCCATAAGCAACAGAAAAGTAATTTCAAATTATTTTATTTAGATATACAAGCACCTTGTCTAAGAAGGAGCATACATGGCAACTAGGAAGCAATCTCTTTTAATCTGAAGGCTTAGATAATCCTTCTATTTTTAACTTTGGATTCTTGTCGTTTGTCATGTGGGGCTTGGATGAAAGGAAGCTCAGTGTTCTTCTTTGTCACAGCTTTCCCATCACCTGACGTAAAATACATTTGGTAAAATTCTTTTTCTCTAACATTTAGCTTTCTACCAGACTTGACTTCCGTATTTTTCTTTAATATTAATACTAAAATCTCTCTATCTCTTTTTTTTTTTTAACCTTTTCCTTCCTGTTTGTGATAAAGTCTTGGTTGGAACTTGATTATCTTTGAGATCCCGTCTAACACAATCCATTCTATGATTCTATGAAATCTTACTTACTACATCCTTTCCTCTGCCTGTTCCTACTTCCTATCTCTACTCTCTGTCACCCTAGAAGATGGGAGCTCCTTACTTGTTAGGAATTTCTCCCCTTTCTGGACCAATTCCTCCAGGTACTCTTCTGATACTGAGCTTTGTGTAGCCTGATGGTACCAACATGTCTGTAATTCACACTTGATAACAGGCTTTGAAAGTATACTTACTCTATAAGTGTGGTTCTTCACTACTTCCTTCAGCACATCTCCCAGTGCTCCTTCATTTTGAAGGAATTGCTGCAAATGTGTCCCTTGCAGGAAGGTTCTCAAGCAAGACTTAAAAAGCAGTGTGGTCTCAGAGAGATCTTGACGGGTTGTACTGCCCTGCAGCAGAGCATGTCAGTTTGAAGATCGTGACTTCTAGCTGCAACTTTAGGTTTTTTGGCACCAAATATTGTGTAAGTAGTGCAAGTTTAATCAAATCTAAATAAGGGAAAAAAAAGAAAAAAAAAAGACAGTAAAGGCTCTCGCTGTTCAGAAGGCGTATTTGAGGCTCTTCTGCTTTTTTTTTTTTTTTTAAGAGATCAAAACACTATTGTCTGTCTAATCATGCAGTGAAACATATTATCTTATATCTTGTCCTGAGATGTGAAAAGGTTTGCAATATAAAGACTGACAATCAAACACTAGGTATAGACTTCTGTGATATCACTTCCTTAAGAAATGTTTTAAATAAAATAGTTGACTTTGGCATGCTGAAATGGACAAATAAGTATTAAATGTTAATTAATAAAAACTTTTGGAAAGTATACTAACTAGTCTTCCTTTACATGTTTTAATTCTACTCCGCAAACATCCTCCTAACTGAACAAAGAATTTGACAAAGTACTGTTACTTTAAATGATTCTGAAGTTGAAGAAAAGACAAACTAGTGACATGATGACTGTGGACACATTTATTGTTTGCTTGAGGACATTTTCTCCTTTGCTGGGTCTACTTTTTCAAAATTATAAAAAAAAAAAGTTTCTATAAAGAATCTTAATAAACCTCTCAGTTGTAACCTTGCTCTCAGTTGGAAGCAAGTCTGCCTGCCTCAGGTTGATTCTCTGGGATGGTCTTAAGGGTCTGCAGTAGCAGACATTTGTTATATATACTTCCTGGGGGGGAAGAGACTGCATATGAGTAGAGGATTTCCATTTCTTTACATAGAGTCTTGGTATAATAACTAGGTAACCATTTAGTCACTCAGTCCATTAGTGTTTATGTTAATATTTTCTGTTTAGACTGGAGGCATTTTTCCTTCTAATAGCAATGATTAATATTAACAATGTAGAAACATGGTTTTCTAAAAAAAATGCTTGTGTCCTCCTAAGTGCTAATATTTTGTCCCAGAGATCACAGCATGAGCTCCTTGTATTCCTTCTCCCTTTCACTTCTTAAGATTTGAGAAATGTTAGAGATTCTACCTTTCTACTGATGATCTTGTTAGAAAATTTTTGTTAGGACAAGATTATTCTTGCAACTATGAATCACACAGTCATGTCATAACACATTCTATTAAAATGATATCAGTTTGCATTTACAGACTGACGACCAAATATTATTAAAATCACACTTTACAAAGCAAAAGCCCTGCTGAGTTGCCCATACCATGCTCCTTTTTTCATAAGATTCGCAGAATCTTCTGTCCTAAACAAGTTTTTTTTAAAGCCTCATGCTCTTTGCTCCTAAGAGATAGCCAATCATTAGTATTACAGGTCTCACTTGCCTTTTGAAAAAGTACTCAGTGAATGTGCATACTACCTATAAGAAATCCATTTCTATTCAGTACCCAGTGATACTCATCCTTCTGTTTTAGTAACCTCCTCCTAAATAGCTCTTGAAAGACTTCCAACCTTCTGTCTACCTACCCAGCATGTTAGATGTTACTGAATTTCCAGCTGCAGATTTTGCTGTTGTGTAAAAGTACAAAGGCATTATTTTCCCATTTTGATTTCTGGGGGGCAGAATAAATTTGTCTTCATAAAGTGCTGCCACAGTTGAAACAGGACTCCACATAAAAAAAGACCGGGTACAGAATCCTTGCTGACGTTACTTCTGTGTAAGGTCCTGGGCCTATACTGATTTATTCCACTCAAGATTTGTTTCAAAGGCTTTTAATCTTATATGCACATGTAAATTTATCCTGATTTTTTGTTTGTTTGTTTGTTTTCTTTTAGGGCAACCGGCTTTGGTTTTTTGAATGCACTATGCAAAGCAGCAGCTGTACTTGGAAACTTGATATTTGGTTCCCTTGTTGGTATCACCAAAGCAATCCCTATTCTCCTTGCTTCTACTGTTCTAGTATGTGGAGGTCTGGTAGGACTTCGACTTCCTGACACAAGAACCCAGGTGTTGATGTAACAGGAAAAAGCCATTTTATGTTTCTTTTTTCTTTGTACAAATGTCAGGTCTCCTGTTTGGTGGTGCAAAGGCTTCAGATTATTGATGCTTAGTTGAATGTTCAGATGGCAGAAACCAAACACAGGTGTGTGGAGAGGCAGAAATCTAGAAACAACTCTGAAAATTTTAGATTTCTCTTTCATTTGCTTGCATACTTTGTTATTTAAAACCATTTCACTTCAAACAGCGAGGCTACCTCCAAAAACTTTCAATGACATGTCCAGGAAGATAAAAACCATACTGATAATTTGATACTTAAAATGCATGCAGTCATATTTCTTAAAAGCACATGCTAAATTTGGCCATGGCCCTAGAAGCTCTTGTAGAAGTGCGGCTATACAAGTCAATTACTTGAGAATCCTATGTGTATCAGTGCATGCAGAAGTAGTCAGAAATCTGTGCAGAGTGCATTGGTACTGAAAATACTGAAGTTCCATAGCCAAGTTTATTAATAAAAACTTCTACATTTTAATCCAGAGGCCTGGACAAAAGCGTCAGTACCTTTTCATTGGGAAACAGCTTTAGGTAGATTCAATCTAAAGCAAAGCTTACCATCTAAACCCCATATTTATGAGAAGAAGGCAATAGCTGTTGTGGGGAGATTAAAGGTCCAACATGAATTAGGATAACGAGATTAATAAAATTTCACTCTTCTCTGCTAGTCTCCCAGAAAAAAAAAAAAAAAAAAAAAAAAAGCAACAAAAACCTTTTCTTTTAATTTGTGGCATCTGCAGTATTTTTTCCATTTTAAAACAGAGCATGCATCTTATTCCAGATGTGACTCAGTGCAAAAAACAGTATTTATGCTATAGTATCATAGAATCATAGAATCAGAAGATTGGAAAGGATCTACAAGATCATCTAATCCAACCGTGCAAGTATGCATGAAACCATGCAAGTATTGCACCAAAGTATTGCACCAAACCATGCAAGTATGAATCAAAGAAAAATCGAGCCAATGATCTGTATAAAGAGCAAGATGCTGTCAGAAAAGTTTGTTTGGAATTTACACTTCAAATACAAGATTCTTTGTCAAAGAATACCACCTACTAAATTTAGTCAGGTCATAACTTCAGGGTAATCTAATTAAAATCTCTCAAAACTTTTTTGTAAAATATTAAAACAAAAAAAAAGCAATAATAAAAACACCTGAATTAATTTCATAGCTTATGCACTTCTTCATATAACCATAAAATCTTGATTTTTAATATCCTGGAGATGCAGCAGTGTATAATGCTAATATCTCTCTGAAAAGCCATTAAAAAAAACATTGTCAAGTCTGCAGGGATTAGTCATGAGACAAAATGTAAGTATGGCAAGTAAATCATATAAATAACTTTCTTATAAGCCATATGCTATGAATTGTTTCAGATCGCAATAAAACCATCCCCACCAGTTCTGCTGCCCTGTAAAACACTATCAGATCTCTTTAAAATGTTATCATTCAAACTTAAATGTAGATAACAGTGGACAAAGGGAGCACATTCTGCTTATGACAGAAACTGGCTTTGCTTTCAGTGAAGCTATGACCTAGCTGTATTTTCAGTTTTCAAAGAATAACTTTCATGTAAATCATAAGGGAAAATTTATCAATGCTTTTTCTAATTATGTCTCACTACTTTTATTAGGTGACTGAATCACTGCCAAAGCAATTAGGCTTTCAGATATGCTCAGTATAGTAAACTAGATTTTTCATTATTTTTTCTTTCTCTTATGTGGGAAGTAGTAGTACCTATCCCTGCATTTTGTCAACTGTCATCTTAGTTATTTTGAAAAAGTAAGTAGAAGATGTCCAAACATCCAAGACCATCTATTACATTTAAAGTTCATTGCTTGATTTACAGAATATAGAAGTTTCAGTTTTGAACAAATTCTTGTGTGTTGTAACACCATAGAAAGAACCCAAGATGGGGTTTCTGCTGTTAACAAATAACTAAAGTGACTAAATTAAAAAAGCAACAGTACTGAAAACTAGTGGTCATTTTTTTTTTATGTTGATAATTAAAATATTGTACAGCAAGAATTCTCGTAAGTTTATTTTACAACATAAACAGTCCAAATGTCCAAGATAAAATATTTTATAATTAAATCTTATTTTAACATATCTTTTTAAGTTCTAAAAATATTTAGAAAGAGGAAGAAGAATTATTTTTCATCAGGGTAAGAATAAAATTCTGGCCTTAGATTAGCATCTGTGGCTTTTGTCCACTAGTCAGAATCCTTACAGTACTTCAAGTCTATCTTTCCTCGTAAGAATTATATTTGCTTTTGGCTGTATTTCTCTGTGCCATTCATCAGTTTCATATGCCCACTTCCTTGTATTTACTCTAAATCTTATTTGAAATCTGAAGCCTTTGTACATATCTGGAATGAAGCTCAACAGAAGTGATAAAATATTACATTGTCTTGTTATGCAGTGTACTCTTCAAATTCTGTCCAACTGTATGTAACACTGAAGAACATCCAGACCATGCCATATGATCATTGTGGAAGAAACAGGCAATAGGACAGTAAAATTCAACTTTTTATGTTCTGGTTAAACATTAATGCACTGAAATCTCATCACTTTAGAAAATATGCTGGTTCTTGTCCTAAACCTTAGCCACATCATAGGTATATAATTAAGTCTGAATTAAGTAAAGTGAGCAGCCTGAGATCCTGTTTGGAACGTATCAATAGCAGGGGTAAGTAAAGACAAAGAAAGTAACCAACACACGGACCTTGCTTGGTCCAGGATTAAAGTGATTGATCTGAAGTAGGAAAATGAAATAGGAGAACAGTATGTAGAAGAAAGGTGAAAAAGTAAGCAAAAGAGAAGAATAATGCAGAAGTCCACAAATATTTCCATCATACTAAGCAAAACCTGAAGCTAGAATCTTCCTAGCTGATGAGCCAGTTGGCTCAAGGTTGTTGAAACTGTGTGTGAGCCAGCATGACAGCTGTTTGCGCAGTCTAGTGATTTGGTCTTGAATGCAGTGAAGATCTATTCCATGAAGACAAAATGAATGAATTTCAAACTACAAGTACTTGGTTACATACTTATAATCAACTATTTGGAGTAGAAAAAGAATGATCTGGATGCATGAACACAGAAGTTGTTCGTCTGGTCTTCAGTGAATTTGTCTTTTTTGCAGCTTCCAAAGTGATCTGAGGTCATAAATATTGGGCAGTATGAATTTTGCTTTCTTTCTAACCCCATTCATTTATATCTCATTCTAAGAGTCACATAGTGGTCTGTGTAGAATCCTGATAAACCTAAAATTAAGAGGTCATTTGCATATACTTTCAAAAGAGAATTAAATACCATAACGGTCACTGTTTTTAAGTGTGAAAACCACCAGCAAAAAGACTGAATGCATTGATTTTTGCCAAATATATTTTATTTATGTTAGTTTTACTCATGACAGGCTGACAGAAAAGCTTGACTTAGCAGACTCCTTTTTCTTGAAAGCATGTTATTCATTGTGTTTGTACATTTTAACCAGGCTGGCTATAGTCATGTCATTTAGCAGTAAGCACCACAATATGTTTCATTGATTGCTGAGTACAGATTCCTAACAGTGGAACTAGCTAGGAGTACATTTTTACAGTCTTCTTCCTTCCTGCTTGAATTTAGCTGGTGACCTTCCAAAAGTGTGTACTACAATCCTAGCCAGTGATAAAGCATTGGACCTCCTTCTTGATGGATACACTAGTCCACTATCCTCTTAGGAAAGTAGAGCATCCTATGACTGCCAAGTCAGTTTTTGCTCTTTTTTCTCATATTGTTCCACTCCTTTCATCCCAAATTGTTTTTCTTAACAGAGCACCAACTTTAAAGAATTAAAACCTACTGCTCATGCTCTCAATTGCTTCTGACTTTTTGGTAACATTCAGTGACATAGTTTGACAAATAGCTTTGGAATTTTAAACCAAGATGGAAAACAAAGTCCTTCAGACAATCTCACGTTTTTGAAGGAACAAAAAATGTATTTCTCTACATATCTCTCCTGGCCTTCAACATATGGTTACCTATTGCAGGACAGCGTCTCTGGAGATGATTCAACCTAACATCAAATTGATACAGTCAGCAGGGCTTGTTTCGCCTTTCTCTGCTTTCTGATGTGCTAAGTCCCTGCATTAAAGCATGAACGCGCATGAAGATCTGTGTAATAATCTCACAGTACTAGAGTAGTTTTAAATATTGAAGGAGCAGGAAGGAGCAGGATATTCACCATGGCAACAAAAATAAAGAGTGCAGGTAGCAGTAATTGATTTTTAAAAATTTAGCATCACTTGGTTAAGAATTAGAAGAAATCGTATGAGGCTGATTTCAGCATGCAGATTAATTGCAGGCTGAGTGAGAGTAAGTATAAGGAAAAGAGATCTGCAAGCAGCTTTACCAGTTGATGATTTCTGTTTAAATCAAGTCCTGAACAGAATTCCAGATATACTGACTATGCTAATTTCACGTCACCACTTGATCTTTCTCTTGCCACCAAACTGTATGCAAAAGCCTGCCTTTTCATTCTGTGTTTTCTGAACTAAGAACACTGAAGAGTATAAATTCAGGCAAATAACTCTATATTTTACAGTGAGGTTAATGAACAAGAAGGCAGGAAATGCAGAGGAAAAACAGCCTTTCAAACTTATTTGATTCTGGAGTATGGTTACTGAACATATGTTTTCTTTCAAGACTCCAGAGGAAATGGAGCATTTCTGTTTTCACTTCTTGTGTATTTAACCCCCTGAGTGCAAGGATTCATTTTTAATCTTCTGATTGAATTTGCAATTACATTTCCAGGTTATCAAGTAGGAAACATAGCTTGTAGTTTGTAATAGCATGGTAATGTCTTCTTTAGGTAAAGAGGTATGACTGGATGTAAACATCTCTCTCTGACTTTTTAAAACTAAATGATGGGAAAGAGAGTCCAGCACACAGACATAGACTATCTATATAGGGAACTGAGGGCTATACTATATTTCTAAGAACTGGCGTCAGAAATAATGCCTCAAGAGCAGGCATAGACTCCATCACTGTAGAAAAAGAAAAAATGAGAGCATAATTTCCTCCAAGTGGAGCTTAGCTAAGTGCACAAACAGGAAGATTCCTCTGTATTTCCACTCACTGCAGAATGGACCTTGCTTACCTCCTGCTGCTCTGAAAGCACACTCTTCTCTCCATTAGTTCACCCTCCAGTTATCTGTGAATTCTGTTTAGGTCTGGCTTACGCGTTAAAAAGCTGATACTTCAGAAGAAAATGGGGCAGAAAAATAGTGGAATCAAATTAAATATGAAGAATCAGTAGGGAGATTTGAAGTCTTGGGATTCAATTATTTTTATTTTTGGCAGCTGTTTTCTTTAAAGCCTACCCTGCAGCTTTATAATACGATTGTACTGAACTATTATACCACTAGAGGTGAATACATACACAGGCACATGTGCATCTGTGTGAGGATACATGCATACACACACACACACACAACACAGGTTGATGTAGGATCTAAGCATTACTTTCTGCATTATGCATTATTCTTGGAGCACAAATACTGTTCTGTTCATTTCCTTGTGCAAAACCCTTTGCTTATCCATGCACAACATTCATCTTAGATGCCATAAATGCATCTCAGTTGGGCTTTAGCTTTCTGCCACTGGAGGAGAAATGGTCTAAAAAGCAAGGTTTGACTTAGCTGTAGCCTTCCACCAGCCACACTGTGCCAAACAGCGAGACAATACACCGTACAGAGGAACTGGTCTTGTTCCAGTGACTAGGAGAAACTCTCAGATATTTAAGCGCTTTGAGTTTTGTCTTATTCAAATAAAAGTCTTAACAAACTTAATGGGGATCTTAACATGTTAACTTATGTGTAACATATGAGAAAGTGTCTGTGTCTTCCTGTACTGTATGCTTTTCATTGTTCCTGCATACATGCCTGATGTCGTTATAGTAATGTGGTTATTCTATTGTTTACTGTTGTTCTTATCAGCGATCTTTGACCAGTCTGGAAAAGAGCCATTGCCAAGGTTTCTTTCATTTAATGATTAACATCCCCAGAGATCTACTACAATAGCATTGCAGTATAAATTAATTCCAGCTACACCTGAGTAAATCAAGACTGAAAACTGCAGCATATGTGCACACACACTGGCACAGACCAGTGAGAGTGGGCAGAGCTCTGTCAAAAGCTCTGTCATACACTGCATTACTCCTTCCCAGTTTTCAGAATTCTCACTCTGCTTTCTGCTTCTATGCACATGTTCTATAGAACTAAAAAAAAACCTCTAGAGGAAAATGAATATTCCTTTCAGAGGACTTAAAAATGTGCAGTTGCCATAGGGAAGCTAACTGCTTTAATAGTAAGACAAAAACAGCACTGTTTCAAAAAATGAACATATTAAATACTTAATTGTGTATATTGGCATGTGGGAGTTTATGTTGATGTAAGAGAAATGAGTTCATCTAGCCCTTTTTAATAAACATGCATAAAACTATTCATGTTTTAAAAGTCTAGCTTTTCCCTGTGAGTGCAGTGTTTCCCCAAAAATAACAGTACTTTTAATAGCATCCAATGGTGCACATCTAATGTGTCAAACAAGTTATTTCAGCCACTTTTGAAAGAATGTGATAGTAAAATTTCCCATTAAATCTTTCCATTAATAGATATTTTCCTCTCAAATGCTTAACATTTTGACATCAAAATTATATCCCTTATTTGGTCTCAAACATACGTGTCATTTTACTCTACATTTTCTTTTGAGAGCGCGGTTTTCTCTGCAGTATAATACTGCAAAAGTCAGGCATTAAAGAAGAGCTCTTTCATATTGGTATAACGTGTTGGCATTGTAAGGTTATTGATTTTCTTTAAAACTTGTCAGCATCCCCTAATGCTGAACAGCAGAAGGGAAAAGTGTATTTTTTCTTTTTCTTTCTCTTTTTCTTTCTCTTTTTCTTTTCCTTCTTTTTCTTTGTGTGCGTGTGTGTGTGTGTGTGTGTGTGTGTCCACGTGTGTGTGAACTATTTCCTCCTCCCAGTTTCTCCTACCAACCTTTCACCCAAATTGCCATTTGGGAATACAGTTTTTCAAGCTGGTTCTAGCATACAAAAGTTCAGGTGTGCTAGTGTGGCTATGTTGTCAAAAAATTCATAACCATTTCTGACATTCTCAATTTCCTTACATGAGAAAATGTAGATACTATATATATATAGTAACGGGGTAATTTGAAGTTGAATTCCCATTTATACGTGTTTAATTTCACATGTACTAATTTACAGCAAGATCTTGGCAATGGTCCTGACCTCTGGTTTTTTATTTCTTTTTTCTTTCCTGCTATGTGTGATCTTCTGTGATGCAGGGTACAGTCATCACTATTGTACATATGTGTTTGCATGTGTGCGCGTTGATAAACTCTCTTTTGGAGTTCCAGATTTTTCCTTTTAAGTCCAGCTGGTACACTTGTGAACTCATCTTTCCAGTATACTCCTCTGTGTCAGATAGCCAACTACCAAAATGTTTGACAAAGTCTTTTTATTAAGTACACTGAGGAAGTTGTATGTATACTTGTGAAAGGGCATGCTGTGTAGCATGACTGTGTACAGTATAAATCTATAAAACGTGGAAGTGTTTATAAATTTATCTGCCAAATATTTATCATCCATGTAACAAATGCAAAGTTATTTAGTGTACATCAGATTAATAAAGGGGCATTTTTTGCTCTACTATATTCAAATAAAGATTTGTTCTCTGCAGTGAATGCACATCAGGTGTGATAATAGCCAGAACATCATTCTTCACTACTCACAAAATACTGGAAACAGTTGTTTTACCTCAATTCAGACTCCTATGGCTTTCTTTTACGTTCTCTTTAATGCTTGTGATAGAGGCAGAACATGCAAAGAAAAAAAAAAACATGGAAGAAGTTAATAAAGTAATGTAAATGACAATAAAAAAGGATAGACTTTAGATTACCATGGTTGCAGGAGACAAAATTCTACAGTTAGCCATCTCAGGTTCACATTTTTATGATATATAATTGCACAAAATAAACATCTGGTCACAACATAGCTGCACTGCAAGGCTCTGTTATCACCCCAAGAATCTAATCTAAGTCTGTGTGGAGAACTTACTGCTGCAGGTATGATAACCTGTGCATCCAAGAGACCAGCTGGAATTTATACAATAAACTATGGTTCTACAAGAAAATGGTATCCAATAACAGAAATACAAACAAACAAACCCCCCACTCACCCTGAATCTACACATCAACATTAGTTCTTCATCATATTTTTGCACTAAGTGCCTCAGAAAAACTTAGGTTGTGTGGTAGCTTTAAAATAAGAAAAAATCTTCCATCTCCATGGTTGGATCAGGAATATATTTGCAAAATGACAATAAACTTAATAAAGGACATGAGCTTCTTCATCTGTGTCAGCCATAGGAAAACATTAAGCTACATGTGAATTCAAGTATTTTTCAGCTCATGTATTGCACTGTCTACAAAACCCACTGAAGAGCACATGATTTTGTAACCATATTTTGGTACAATACAGAAAAAGCTGTCTTAATTTAGTATGTATAACCAACAGAAGCCATACTTCATTTATTAGATCTGATTAGTTCTGTACTATAATCAATCTGCTTTTGAAGCAGATGCGTAGTATATGTGTCTCTTACTGAGGAAGAAATAAGCATTAACATTAGTCTCATTCTGGGAAAAAATCAGTCTTTTATGCAGAAGATGGCAATACAAAAGGGAGCATGGAAGAAAAAATGCCTTTCAAAAACTTATCTCCTGAGAACTTTCATAGCAAGGAAATCTTCTGTCAACAGAGCTTAGAACAGTAATGAAAACTGAGCCAATCATCCTCAGCAATGACTTTTCTACCTGTAAGACTGCATTTCTTAGAAGAATTGCAGTCTTCCATAAATCCAAATGAAGTCAAGAAATATATGTAGTATATTACTTTCCTTCTGTGAAAGTAATGTCTCCTATTTATTTCCATGGAAATTACAACAGATACAAGGAGCACAATAATGCTATCTGATAGAGCAAATTCTCAGCTACAAAATGCTGTTTTTCAACATTTCACCAGCATTAGTTTCACAGCCGCTATGACGTTGTTTCTTGGAGAATATTGCCCATGCAATTCTTCTGTCATTGATTTGAAGTCAGAAACGCAAAAAAACTCAAACTATACAGTTTGGTAGCTCAGTCCAGCCAAGACTGCCAGTGCGCTCCTCCATCTTAAAGCTGATGTGGGACCTGGTGTTATGTGTCACAACAGAAAGGTTGTCTTCTTCTCTGGCATCACTCTGGAAATTCAACCCTTCAGCTTTGTTAGCATAGTGATGTAGAAGTCAGAGCTCCTGGTTTGTTCAAGTTTCAGAAAATCCAGAAAAATTACTCCTTTCCCATCCCAAAAAGACAGTGCACATCACTTTACCCACCAAGGGCTACATCTTGAATTTTTTCTTCAGTCGGGAATTCACATGTCACTACTCCATGGACTGTTCTTTCTATCTCATTATGGTGACATCACATTTCATCATTGGCAATGATGTGATCTAGGAAACTGTCACCTTTAGCCTTTTATTGGTTCAATAGATCCTGATAAACTTACATACACTATTCTGTCTGTTCCTGTGTGATCATTCAGCAATCCAGCCAATGTTTCCAGACTCAAGAAGAAGACAAACCTGTGTCCAGCCTTATCAACTCTTGAGTCATTTTAATTATCCATCAAAGGAGACAGACTGTGCCACTTCTACTACAGAATGGGAAGTCCCTCAATCATACTGTCCTCTGCTTGAAAAAATACATGTGTGAATCATTAGCTACAAAAATGAAGTGTGAAATGCCTGCTGAAACCACCTTCAATGCTAGCTGGGCTTCTGATTAGTTCTGATCACATATAGCCCAGGCTACTTATCTAACCTTTGTTCCCCACAGAACTGAACAGTCAAATGACATTTTTATTTTGAAAATCTAATGATAGCACACAGAGTTGCATTATTGTAGAACAACAGCAATTTTGCATGTGGCTAAAATAGCTCTAAATTGTGGACTTTAAAACAGATTTCTTCGTAACATATTCAGTTGCATTTTTCCTTATTCAATCTCTAATGCTGAGATACTGACAATTCACTAAATCAAAACGGAAATCCACTTAGTAAAGGTACAAGCATAACACCACACAGAGAAAAAAGACAACACTGGAGTACGGAGATGAATCATATTTATGTTCTTTTACTTTTGGCCTTCGTTCTTCCCCTCACCCCAAGAACACCAAACTGAGACTGGAATTGTGTAATATCCAGCTGACTATTCTGAGCACTACATCTAAGACCACGAGTTCTCTTCAGGTTCTTGCCTACTCCCTACTGCCTGTAGCCTTTCACAGCAATGACAAATTCTGTCAAAGAAGGAAGATGCTGCTCTTCAGGGCCTGTCTGCAAGGGCGGCCGTACAAATTACAAACCACTTAACCACAAGGATGTTGGGGAGCTCCTGGCTTTAAAAAAAACATTCCTAGCTTTGCAATCAGACCAGCTGACTGCAGAGAAAGTAGGAACAAGAAATCAGATAAAATTGAAACTAATTCACCTTCTTCAGTATCCTGGAAGTGAAGCCATTAATGGACATATTCATATTTTTCCCATTTAGCTTTAATTGCATATACCCTCTCAAGAGCTCCCTTGTGAACTTCGGACTCTGCCTACATGATAAAGATAGATTATGTAAAAGGAAATCCTCTTCCTATTAAGGATTACATAGCAGTTTGGATCTTTTTTAACGTTTATTTCCCATCAGTCAGGTCTGGGGTCTTGGTTACCTATGAGTTATAGAAATTACCCCCCAAAAAAGCTCAGGCCCTTTGAGTATAAGTGCTAAACAGCAGCCTAATCCTCAGTGTGTGGGAGGAGTTTATCTTTTGAAGCTTCAAATAGAAACATAACTTTTAGAATTTGAATAAAATGGTTAACCTTTTCAGGAAAATAAATAAATAAATGAGGTCACTGGCTATTAGCAAACATGTTGGAGCAAGACCAAAGAACAATTGCTATACTCTTGAATTACAGGAATGCTACTATTACAGGAGTGTGGTGTAGACTTCAACCTGTCTTTGGTCGGGATATTTCACTGCATGCTTTGTGAACTACAATACACACAAAATATGTAACTTCTAAAGTCTGGATTTTGTGGGAATATGGAATCCATGTATCAGGGAACGACTCTGGGCTTTGCCTGGCAAAAGTGTAACAGAACTACAGACTGACCACACACCAGAAGAAAGGTGGGTAATAGTACACATCTGTTTAAAAAAGTCACCTGAAATTCAATATATTACTTTCCATTGTTACTGCTAAATGAACGTTGAAAGCAAGGAAAAATATATCTTCAGAAAAATAACATGGCTCTCGCCATGTGAAAGGATTACTGCCAGCCATGAGAGAGGAGTGTATTTTCCTGCAGAAGCCACTACCTGGTTAGTGAAAATAAACAGGCCCATGACAATATACTGCAATTTCCAATCTGACCTACAGGTGGTGGAGGAAAAATAACTAATGAGAAAGGTCTGGAAGGATGTTGTGAACATTGTACTTGCAGTTTCAGTTACCATTGCAAGCTGAGATCAATCACACGCAAGTAAGCATGCCTGGCAGACTCACACTTCGCAAGCAAACTATCCTGAACTAGGGACTAGTTTACCTTTCTTTGCTCAAAAGCAGTCAGCCCTTTTGGGAGAGGGTAACGTGGTGCAGTCACCCAGATGACTCCAGCGATGGCATTTCCAGGAGATTTGTTTCACCAGAAAGCTTGGCTTCTGGTCGCTGATAACACCGTGGAAATCTTCCAGCAGCAAGCAGTCACCAAGAAGAGACATTTAACAAATTATCAAAAATGTCTCTGTGGCTTTGACTTTGCCATGAACGTATACTTCCCTGACAGGGGCCTTGCAGCAGTCTGCAGGATATGATCTCCAGCAGTTCCTGACCAAGGCTTCCAACTTGAATCTGGCTCCCGGCCTCTCTGCAAGCAGCATTGCATCCACCAGTAAGCCAGTGTCAGCATCTCAATGCTCACTGACCTATGTGGTCTTCAGGTTAATTTCTACGTGGTATTTGAAATGCTGATTTTAATTTTACAGCTGCAACTGGTTTGAGATCTGATTATCTGAGAAATACTTCTTTTCTCTTAGAAAAACAGCAAAGCCACTTCAGGAAAGGAACCCAAACTGAAGCCATTTTGATTTAAATAAGAGAAGGCTGTTGACACTGTGCTTTCTGTGAAGGGCCCTAGATGCTGGAATTAGCTTTCCTCGCTTTGCCTCCCAGAGCTTGAGTTTGTCAGTCTTTCAGACACGTTTTTCATTTTTACACTAATGTGAATAATGAGGAGCTTTTCAAAAGACTGGAGCTATGCCAGTGGAAAAGTGGTGGAAACAAGAAGACACGAACCAATCTAGAGAAAATCCATGGGAGTTCAGATTCTGCTTTATCTGTAGGGAAACTGTTGGCAGGCAGGAAAATAGTCGTAGGGTTGCCCTAGCCATCAGTCGGTTCCCTGTAAATGCAGAGCTCCTAGCTCCCTGCTTACAGAATAATAAATAAATAATACATTAGTCAGTGAATAAAGCATAGACTTTTAGCGGAGTGGAAACATTGCTAAGCACATGCAATTACAAAGAAGCACACAGATGCTGCATTACAAAAAAAAACAACAGCAACAGAAACCACTGCCAAGCAGACCACCTCTAGCTTGTGGATAATGTGAGGAAACAATCAAGATTTTAGTTTTGTTACATCCAACCCAGTCAAGAATGCTTTTTGCTGAATATGCGAACTGCAGCCGGGCACAGATGTTCCCTGCTTTCAAACAGATCTGAATTCGTTTTTATGGCCATTCATTATGTCTAGACAAGGAGGGTCACTCCACTCCGAAGTATTCTGTTAAATGAATAAATATTTATTCCAACGGACAAATGGAAAAAGCTCTTTTCTGGCAGAGTTCTTGCAGAACAATTTCAATCTCTGTCTTGCAAAACTCATGCCACTTCTGCAGGATCCAGGGCATTTGTCCAACACATTTTGAACAAATGCTTTATTTTTAAAACCTGTGTAAGCAGAGAAACTGGTTTCTTAGGTAGCTGGGCAGGCAGGATTTAACCAAGCCCTGCCAGAATTCTAACTTCAGTGAGGAAAGAAGTCGGACCTTTCATCTGACAAGAGTGGACATACACCTTAGGTATGCACCTTAGGAAGCGCTGTGATGCATAAGATGAATTAGCAAGGTATGGGATAGCATGGTATTACTGCCCCTTGTCTGCTTCTCACTTTCACCATGAGACACACAACTCACCCTCATTTATAATTAAGTAGCAATTTGTAACCTGACCTAGCTCCTAAAAAGACATATTTTGGGGCAGTGTTAAGTCAAATCAGTCCCATGACTGAGTTAATTGTATGGTTTCAGAGATGAAGAAGCACAGTAAGCGAGTATTTGCACCAGGCTCCTTTGCAACTCCGTTCTGAAGTCCTTCTAGCATGCCAGTCTGAAGGGCAGTTTCTCTTCCTGCATGCCTGCTTTAACAGGCACGTTGTTCCTACACCTAAGCAGGTCATATAAGTATTCAAGACTATCTGAAAGATAGCTGTTTCCAACTAGTAGTGTACAGTAAAAGACATGCAAAGAGTGCCTGCTGAATGACAGTATTATCATCACCAAGTGGTCACCATCTGAAAATCCTCAGATTTGTGGCACTAACTTGGAAATCATGAGGTTTAGCTGCAGTTTTTGCCTCAAATTGTGATGTCTAGGAATGCTCTTTTTTCTCAGAACAATGTAAGTGCCTCAGAACAAATGTGCCACCTCACTTTGGCAACTGAAGATTTAGAGCAAACAATGTTGAGTTCTGCAAGTGGTAGCAAGATGAAAGACTTCTGATCCTGGAGTAATTTTTCTTTCATTTCCTTTTTCTTGTGTCGATGCTATGCAAAAACATTCTACTGTGCACATTTATATACACTTCTGGTTTCTTCCTCTGAAGGCCTATCTCTGCCAGAGTCATCTGCACCTTTATTTTCATTCTGTTTACTCTGCTTTTAAAAACTGCCTTTTCCATTTCAGTTTTAAGTAAGTAACTATTACTAGTTGGTTTTGTTTGTTTGTTTTCCTTTTAGGATGATGCCCAACAGGGCTTAATTTGACCTACTTCTGGCTCCCCTAGAAACTATTGCAAGATCTGAGGGATCTGTTCTTCCATGCATTGTGCTTATTCTTCAGCATTGCCTTCAGTTTCAACCAGGACAGCTGAGAAGTTAGAATCACTTCCTCAGCCAAAAGGAATCGTTGCTGCTGATACTGAAAAATGTTTTCAGTACTTCTGCTCTGGGTTTTCATTTTGCCAAGCTGTTGTTTGCCACGGTGCTTTGAATGACTTCCACAGCTGACTGCTTCACAGTTCCTAGGATGCTTCTGATGTGATGCACCCTCAGCCTAGATTCAGCCTTGCTTGCCTTTCTAACAGAGGACTCAGCTGGGATCGCAGACACTGCACATCTGAAGGGGAGTCTCAGGGCAGGAACCACGGGAAGAGCATGCTGCCTTACTCACCAGGTTGTCAGCAGCAGAGGCAAGCACTGATCCTTGTGTCCTTTCCTGACTGGAGCAGACACAGCCTGGCTGTGGGTTTTTTTCAGGGGTCACTGAGGGCAGGTACATGATGGCCTGTTTGTTTACTTACCTTACAGAATAAATAATGCATTATACAGATACTGTTCTGAGAGGGAGGATGCAGGCCAGCTGGCTCCCCACACTGTCCTTGAAGATTCCTTCCCTGAAGTTATCACTGAGGAGTTCAACACTGCCCAGCAGCTGTATGGGGGCAGTTGCTGATGTGGTGTTTCCTCATGTTTCCTGAAGTACCTCTTAACCTTCAGACTTGCTTTATAAATGCACCACATCTTTTGTGAATTTTCCACTGCAGTTTATGTAAAACTATAAATCTGGGTCCATAGCTCACCTGATGCTGCAGCAAGAATGCTCCTCATTGCATGAGGCTGGAGGTGCTGCTGGGAGCCCTTCTGACTTCCTGCAGTGCTGATGTGGCCCCTGCAGCTGCCCAGGGGATGCTAGCTGTGCTTTCTGTGGGGGGAGCAAGAAGTGCAGCCAGGTTCTTAGGATTACACCACTCTGCCATTTGGTCTGTGCATGCACCAGGGAGGCAAGGATAGCTGCAGCATGTTGGGTATTGATTAGTTGTGCAAATAAAACCATTGGAAAGGCCTCTGCAGTACCTGGGAGCCTGCCCGGAGTTTTCTCCTCCACTGGTGCTACAGGGACCCAGGCTGCCCCACTGCAGGAGGTGTCTGTCCCTGATCACCAGGGTGAACCTAGCACAGTCTTTCTCTCATGTAAATGCTAAAATGGAGTTTCAAAGTGATACACTAACAGGAAGAAGAAAAGAAAAAAAGTCTCTTAAATCATCAAATGGCATTTTTCTTTCTATGGGACAAATGCTGCCAACCAGAGCATGCAATTTACAAATAAAATAAAGGTATTGTCACAGAAAAACTGTTGTTAAAGCTGCTGTTTCCAACAAAAAGCCCAGTGTCTCTAATTACCTGCATGCACATGCGTCACTGCTGCATAAGCCACCCAAGAATTTCAAATATCAATATCCTTCTCCAGTTAAAATCCCTCTGTACACAACAGAACTGTCAAGGGGCATGAAGCAGCATAGGCCACTACAGTATTCTGATTTGAGCTCAGTCAATGAGATTTCCAACATTTTTGTAGCTCCCTTGTCATGATTTTCCTTCAGGTTTGTTCCCTCTAAGCCTGGAGCAGTGAACAGCTGCCCCTGAATATGCAGCAAGCCATCACACCAGCCTGCTGCTCCACTCACAGGCAGGTGCGTGGGTTGGCACTGGAGCCAGTAGCAACGCATCGAGGAACACCTTCCCACTGTGTGATGCCCTTGATAGTGCTGGGGACATTGATCGCAAGCTCCATTGAAAGACTTGGACAGCGAACAGGAAACGTTCGCCCTCAAACATTTACTCTAGATATCTGACTGCAATGATTTCTTAAGTGCCTGCCTCTTAGAAGCTGTGAGAACTACTAAGCCGTCTTTAAGGACTTTGAAGGGAATATGGGCAGCAGCCTTGGGTCTGCCTGGGTCCAGCTAAAAGCCTCTGGTCTGTTTCATGTGAGTTACAGCCAGGCTCCCTGGCCATGCCCGGGAGGAGGAGGAGGTGGCAGGAGGGGTAGGCAGTGCATCTGGGGGTGTGTGAGCCTCCTCTGTGCTGCCAACAGCTGATGGAGTTGGAAAAGCGGGGATTAGCAAATCTGATGTGAAAGGTCATGAACAATGCCACACGGCTACTGCTTGTTACTCCAGCACTCTCCCACCTGTCTCATCTCCTGCTGGGAGTGCTGGATTTGTGCCCTACTGCTGTTCTGTAAGCATCATGGAAGGCAATGCTGCCAAAAACTCCTCCATCCTCCCCACTCTGGCCTTTCATTTCTTCTCCCTGCTCTGCGCTGCAACTTACATTTCAAAGAAATTATCCTACCAAAAGGAAAAATTAAGTAGATTTTCTTTTGGATGGATTGGCTGAGTCCTCACACAGATGCAAATATCAACACAGAGCAGGGGGGCTGGCTGTATGGGGATGAGGGGGAAGGACAAATTTCAAGTGCTACAAGAGAAGGGTCTAATTTTGTCAGATGCAGTATCAACACATACTGGGCATGTGATGGCTGCACACCATTGTCCTTCAGTGGCAGAGTGAGGGACAGAGACTGAAGAATTAAAGAACAATAAGAGAAAGTGCTCCTCTCTTCTAGGCTTAGGCTAAGCACAAAGTAAAAGTCAGCAAAAATCACTTACAGAAAAGATGGTGTTTTCTATCAAATTCACTTTTAACTGAACTTAGTTCTTCATCAGGCTTGGTCACCCATTTTTGCTTCTAAAAGCAAGAGCAAGTGTATGGGAGCTTGCTTAAAGGATGCTTCAGAAGCATTCATAAAGGCAGGTGAGAGCTACAGCTACTCCAGTGCTCTGCTTGCCTGAGCACTAAGTCATCACTCTGTGCTCCAGGGATTGGGGAAAACCTCAGTGAAGGTCACTGCACTTCCTGCTGGATTACAGCTATGCACAGACTCCGCTCTCTTTTCTACCACTTCCCATTGAGGCTTAGAGGCAGCCTGAAAAGCACAGCACAGCCCTAAAACAAGGAATCATAGAATCGCTCAGGTTGGAAAAGACCTTTAAGATCATGGAGTCCAACCACAACCTAACCATACTACCCTAACTCTAACAACCCTCTGCTAAATCATGTCCCTGAGCACCACATCAAATGGTTTTTAAACACATCCAGGGGTGGTGACTCAACCACCTCCCTGGGGAGCCTATTCCAGTGCTTAACAACCCTTTCTGTAAAGAAGTGTTTCCTGATATCCAACCTAAACTTACCCTGGCACAACTTGAGGCCATTTCCCCTCATCCTGTCACCTGTCACCAGTGAGAAGAGACCAACCCCACTCTCGCTGTAAGCACCCTTCAGATACTGGAAGAGAGCAACAAAGTGTCCCCTCAGCCTCCTTTTCCCCAGACTGAAATGCCCCAGTTCCTTCAGTCTCTCCTCATAGGGCATATTTTCCAAGCCCTTCAAGAGTCTTGTTGCCCTTCTCTGGACCTGCTCCAGCACCTCAATGTCCTTTCTGTACTGAGGTGCCCAAAACTGAACACAGTACTCGAGTGATGCCTCACCAATGCTGATACAGGGGCAGGATGACTTCCCTAGTCCTGCTCACCACACCATTCCTGATATGCAACAGGATGCCATTGGCCTTCCTGGCCACCTGGGCACACTGCTGGCTCATGTTCAGCCATCTGTCCATCAGTACACCAAGATCCCTTTGAATCAGGCAGCTTTCTAGCCACTCCTCTCCAAGTCTGTAGGGTTGCCTGGGGTTGCCTTTACCAGACAGCAAGACCCAACATTTGGTCCTACTGAAACTCGTACAGTTAAACATGCCTCTGCCTCCAGCCCTGCTCACCTCCAGTCTTCTCTGGTGCATCCCAGGTATTGTCCAGGAGCTAGTAGCCAACACACTGTCACAAAGCCTGGACTTGCAGCAGAGTAATGTCCTGCCTGCAGCAAAGCCTGGGCTGAGAGCACCCTGCAGTGAGTGCACCCACCCCATTCCTACACCTCAGAAAGGAACAGGCCTGCAGCTGAACCCTGTCCTGAGGTACCTTGACTGCATAGCAAACTCCAGTGGTGGCTTCTAGGCACAGTAGGAATGCTGTTTGTGGAGTACAGGAGATACTTGACAGAGCAAAACTGCAGGTCAGAGTCCCATGCTTGGTATCTCAGCCCTCCTCACCGCTTCTTTTCGGCAAAAAAGGCCAGAGAGGTGCTATGGCCTTTCCAATTTTGGTTCAACCTGTTTTCTATTTCATTGTAGTTGTCACTGGCCTTCTTTCTTACTTGCTCTTCTTCTTCTTTTTTCTTTTTTTTTTTCTTTTTTAATTTCTTCTTTCCTTTTTTTTATTTGTCTTTATTTTGCTTTTGTTGTCTTTTATTGTTTTAATGTATTTTATTTTGCTTTTTCTTACCTCCTTTATTTTTCTCTCTCTCTTTTTTTTTTTTTGTCTTTTTTATTTCTTTCTTTTTCTCCCTTTATTTTGGCTTTCCTTTTTCTTTTCTGTTTTTCTTTTTTTCCCTCAGCTAACTCTCTCTTCCCTCTTCCCCCCCCCCCCCAATTTTGGGGTTTCCCCCCCCCCCCCCCCTTTTTCTTTTTGTCTTCTTTCAGCTTTCAGCCCCTTCTTTGGGGCTTTTGGTATTATTATTATTTTTTTTTTCCCTCCTTCTTTTCTCTGCTCTTTCTCTTCCCTTTGTTCTTTCCTCCTCCGTGCCGTGCCGTGCCGTGCCGACCCCGCGCCCCCCTCCGCTCCCGTGCGGCGGCGCCCCGCAGCTCTCACGCCGCCGCCGCCGCCGCCGTACCCCACATCCCCGCGTCCCAGCGCGGGGCGGGCGCGGCCGAGCGGCAGCAAATCAGCGAGGGGCGGCCGGAGCATAAGAAGGGCGGGCGGCAGCGGGCGCCGTCCCTCCTCCGGCGGCAGGATGCACCATGAGGAGCTGGCGCCCTTGCAGCGGCCCCGCTATGGCTGTGAGTCGGTGTGGGTCGGGGGCGGCGGGAGCAGGGCGCTGGGGCGGCTGTTGTTCGCCCCTCTCCCTCGCCGGCTTCGGTTTGATGCGAAAAGAGGGGCTCTGGGGAGGATAAAGGCAGCCCCGCCGGCGCCCTGCTGCAGAGCGGCGGTGCGCTCCGGCTTGCCGTAGCTTTCCTCGCAGCGACCCCCGGCAGGTTTTCTGGCCGCTGTGCTGCTGTCTTTGTAGAAAAGTTTCTTTTCGCTCAGAACTTTCTGTACGCGTTGTGGCTGCAGCTCCGCGTTGTAACTTCAGCGCTTTACGTTCTACTCAGAGCTCTGGGATTTAATTCTGTAGCATGGTGTTGTAGGTGTCACACTGGTTTGTGACCAGATTGCAACTGTGCCTTTGAAGTTACAACTTTACGACGTCTGGATCGCAGCTTCAGAATTCTGGAGGGCAGTCTCAAGTGTTGCCTTATAACTTTGTAGCTTTGGAGTAGACCTTTATAACTTTAAATTCCAACGTGAGTGAGGTGAGAAGCAGTGCAGTTACCAGGTGTTTCCTTCCCAGTGAACTGTATTTGTTTCCCAAACCTCTATTTTTAAAAAGCCCTGAGCACCTTCCTCCTGCTGCTGCTGTGCTGGGATCCTGCAGAGTCTGTGCTTTCTATTGGCTCCTTTGGGCAGTAAGGCATCACAGTAAGGAACGTTTCTGATACTTTAGGCAATGTTAGAAATGAACATGTAAATTATTTGCAAAATTCAGAGTGCCCTGAGTCTGATGAGCAGCTTTCCAGGTTTCCGCGTGACAGTTTTATTTAAAGCTAGTTCTGAAACGTTTTTTTGATAGAAACACAAAATCTTTGACTGTTGGAGGCAATGTCTGCCTTGGGAAGGGTGGGGGAGCTGGAGCCTGGCAGCGGGACCTTCAGCTCAGAAGCCTTTCACCCTCCTGAGTATTCCCCTCTGTGGACACCTGCCAGGTGGTTCAGGGTGAGGGCCATGCATGTAGATTTCATTTTCCATTCCTGCTACCTACTGGGTATCCCAGAGACTTTTGGAGGTGTTCTAGTGTCTTCTGGAGGTGGTCAATGAAGGTCAATATTGATGATGTTTTCTGGAGTGGTTGCTGGAGATGAACGTTGTGTGTCTGTCCCAGCGATGAAGTTCTCTTTTGGAGTTGATCTTGAAGTCATCCTAGCTTGCTTTGCTATCATTTTTGAGGCAGGGCAAGGGACTGGTCCCGGGGAGACACAGTGCTGAGGGTGACCTCTGCTACGTAGTGATCTAGCCCTGAATGGATGCTTTGTCCACTTGTCCAACACACAGGAACCCATCAGGTGCAGGTGATGTGGCCTCACCAGCAAGTGCTTTACTTGACAGGTCTGCTCTGGCTTCTTCTTGGGACTTGTGCATCTGGACAGTTGACATGTTATCTGCCATAAAGTCCAGTGAAGTCAAAAGTGCTTTGACAAGGAATAAAGGGCCCATCCTTTGTGCCTTTGTTTTCACCTGGATATTAGGGGTTGCTGATCATCTTCCTGCCCAAGCTGCTCAGGGTGTTGCCTTAATAATCCTGTACTCCTATTTGCTGTGGGAATGAATGACCACATTGAACATGCTAAGTATTTTCAAGATATGGTCTTATCACAGTATTCTGAGTTCAGAGGTTTGTTTTTTTTTGCTGGCCTGAGTGGTCAGTGTGTGAAGCTGTAGCCTCTCTCCTGGCCTTGGTCTTCAGTCCCATGGAGCAAAAGGAGTGGACAAAAGTATCCTTCTGTCTTTTCTATATGTCATTTCTCCTCTGACCAGTGCCCTCTGTATGCCTAGGCTCTTGTGGATGTTCAGTCACTCAGATATTTAGCCTATTGTAAGTTGTAGATTCTCTGTATAACTGAAATTGCACTTTGAATCTATGAGAAGCACAATTCCCTACACTGAACAATGCACCTACACTGATTTCCCTAGAAGAGTTAATAAGTTGTTAAAAGTTAGGATATCAGACTCTCAAGTCTTCTTGCTCTAGCAACTTCATACTGCTTTTAACATTTAACCTAACCTGGACTTTTGACTTTGGCTTCAAGTTCCTGGTAGAGCCTGCAGGTTGCTCTGAGGAAGGTTGGCATTTTACTGTGACAACCTTTGCTGGGAAATGCATGTGTGAAAGTAGCATTTCATTTTGATGTCTAAAGGTGCATGCAGATTTCAGGTACATTTTGTAGCCTGACGGAAACTGGTGTTGGGGGGAAAAAATGTAACCCTTGGTGTAAAACCTAATAACACAAAGATAGAGTAGTTGGGAAGACATCCCTAATTTAAATCCTAGCTTTGTGTTTCAAGTTTTGCTGATGTAGTTAGTCAAAGACACGCATCTGGAAAAAATCCTTATAGCTGATCATTTTCATCTTTAGAGCCAGGAAATAGCTGAACAAAACCAAGCAAGAGGATCCCCTTCTGGTGCTAGTTCAGGGTGAATACTATACACTGAAGAAACTGTTTCAGAACAAAGCCTTTGGGCCTTCTTCTAGGCTTTTGCTGCCAAAACTTTGTGGCTTCATGGACCACTTATTAAAAGGTGCCTTCAACTCTGCATGCTGTCAATTGCTTAAGGAAAAGGAAAGGTAAAAAGCTGTAAAAGTTTTTCATTGGAGTTATGCTGAGTCTGTCAGATGTCTGCATCCAGCACAAACTCGAGTGAGATCATACAAGTAAGAAGGAAGTAGCTCATACAGCAGAAACTGTGTTAACAGGCTCACTGCAACTGAATTTATGTAGCTGGTTTCCAGCCTGGCTACAGCTGTTGCCTGGCTTATTTCTCAATCCCAGCACAATCAATTGCAGAGTTTGACCAAATTGCAGTGGATGGGGGCTTAATAGAGCTCAAGGTACAAGCTATTTCTGTGATGAAAATGTCTGGTGTCATGGAAGACTGTCAAGACAGAAAGTGTAATTCTTGGGAGTACCACCCAGATTAACTAAATGTAAAGCTTGGGATGTAAGGCAGCAAATCATGCAGCACTTTCTTTGAGAAAAAAATGTTTTCCCCAAAACTTTGTTCTCTTTTTATCTTGGTCTCTTGGAAACCTGGGTGAATTAAACATATAAGTGCATTCTGTAAGAAACAACTGGATGGCTTCATGACACGGCTAGGAATGTAGTAAAGCTGTAGTGAGTGCAGCTATGGATGTTTAGATTTGTAAAGGATTTCAGGCATTTCCATGCTCTGCATGTCTCAAACATCTGTGTTAGTGGCCTCAGGTCCCTTCTCTAAGCAGAAGGGCAACTAAATGCTTCAGCATCACCTAAGTCACTGAAAGGGAGGTGTGAAGATATCAGTGTGAAGAAAGCAGTCTCGTCCCCTAGTTTTGTTCTTCCTGTGAGTTTAAGCGTGGGTTTGCTGTCAATAGCTTCCAGCTTGTCTCATGTTGATGAGCAGATGGAGAAGTTTTCATCTTCTGTGCTGAAGCTGGACAGCTGGCAAACAGGGCTGACCTGGGTGAGTGCCAGGCTGATCTGGCTGTGGAATCCAGTGGTGAGGGTCATGCTGGTGCTTCTGGCCATGGTTTCCAGGAGTGCCTCTGCTTAGTGCTGGTAGTTATTGGGTGAGACAAATGAGCAGTACAGAGCTTTGAGGGCTTCCCTGCCTGCAGAGATAGGCAGGGCAAACCCGAAGTGTAACACTGCCTACACCTTGGTGAAACTGCACCCTAATTCAGCAGGATGTGAGTGCTTGCAAAGCAGTGGCTTTTAGAAAAGTGTTTAAATGGAGAATCTATGAATTTGTCTGTATTGAATGCAGGGGAACAAAAGACAATTTTTTCAACTGGATAGGAAAAATTCTTTTGGTAAATGTTCCATAGGACTTTCTTAAATGAAAACAGATGGGTAAAAAAGCTTTTAAAAAAAAAAGCTTAACTGTATCCTATGCATATATATTTGTCTGGGTGTATGCTTTCTTTAGCACTTGTGGCTCATGAGAACACTTTCCTTTGTTATTGATGGGTGTAATTTGGCAACCAAATACTGTTTATCTCTTCTACTCTTTTGTACATTGCTAATAATTAAACTGCTGAATGAGAACTTGAAAAGTTTAACTGCTTTGTTTAACCAAGTGCTCATAATTCATGTGGTAGGAGTGGCTCCATGCGCTTTTTGTGCGAGGCTCATCTCCCCTGAAGTCTCCCGGTGAAGAAGGGAGTGAGCTCTGTTACAGCACGCTTACAGCTACTTGAACATTGTTGAAACAGGAAATATTAATATTGCACTGGAAGCAGGTTTTATAGCACACGCGAGTGTGCTAGATCAAGTCCAACACTGGAGGCGGTGAATTGGAAGCATGCAGATGCACAGCTTGCCTTCTCTGTTAAGTGGGGTTTCAGCTACATAGTTGCTCTACCTCAAGATTTAGTGGGCACTATTGCTGATTGCAGTCTGCTGTGAGCTTCTAGGAATATGTTGGGTGTAAGGTGGGGAAAAAAATGTCTGGCAGTGATAGGCAGGATTGGTGGGTCATACTTCAGTGGGATAATAAGCACACTGCTCTGCCTCTCACAGCAAATGATTAACCTGATGTGTTTGCTTTACTATTGAGGCTGTTTGGGTGATTTTTTTCTAATTTTTTTTTTTGAACATGCATCTTCAAACCTCTATGTGTTGTGGAACCAAGCTGCTGGCAAGGTGGAGAGGGAGCAGTGCCCATGCTGTGAGATGGTGGAGATGCAGTGGGGAGCAGTGCACAGGGTGGGCGCCTTTCTTGTGAGTGCAGTGAGAAGGGCAGAGGCATGGGCTGGGCCCTGCACAGCTTTCTGGTGGATCAGCACTTCCTGTGCTTCTGTGCTTGTGCTCATCTTCAAAAAACCACAGACATCTGCAGCAGAATACCAGTGTTTGGAGTGGGGGTGCCAGCAGAGCATGCGCTGCCTCAGTGTCAGAGGAAGGGAGAGATATGGGTGGGTTCCCCCATCCAGGGATTCTCTGGTCTGCCAGGCCATGGCTTGTGAAGGCAGGCATTGCTTCAGTCTGCTACATGGGACAGAAAAGAGGACCAGGGCCCTTGGAGATCTGTGGAGCAAAGGAAAGGAGTGCTTTGCTTCGGAGATCAGCTTCCCTGCTGCCCCTCAGTCAAGTGGTGTCTGCAGAAACTGCAGGGTACCCTTCTTTTGCTCCTAAATATGTTTTAATATGCTAAAGAAAATAAACAGTTGATAAGAGTGTTTGTTGTTGTCAGTGTCAAATTAAATTGCAGTTTTGTTCAAGTGAGTGTGTCTTTGCAAGAAGCTTACCTGGGGGGATCATGTCAGTGCTATTCTTAACTTGTTGCTCAATGCAAATCTGTAGGGAGTCAAATTTGAGCAGTACCTCATGGCTCTGACTCACATCCATGGGTAAACAGCTGCCAGCTCATGGAGCTGCTTCCTCAAGGTATGGAGCTGTTCAACCCTCAGCCTCCAGTGCTGGCAGGGATTGCAGTTCTCTCCTCAGGAGCTTCTCCAGCTTGGATACAGTAGGCTGAGCACCAGCAAAAGCCACACAATAAGGGATGTACTCTTTGCACATCCTCCCCTGTGGACCTTCACCTACTCTTCAGAGTGTAGCAAAAGTCCTGTTGCTTCCAGCGAGGTGTTTATACTAATTCTTATTTGACTCCGAAATCTATCTGGACATCCAGACTGGGAAATGAATAGTTGTACATACTAGCCCTATTTTGTTGGCCGTTCCACCTGAAAATGAGGGTATCCTCCCAAACTTGTGCTTGATTTGCACAGCTACTCACAATGCTGGGTGTATGTGCAGGATGGGAGCCTCCCAGCAGCCAGAAGCCCAGCAGAGAGCAGTAATTGGGGACCTGAGTTGGGAAAAGCCTGAACTGTGTACAGAAATATTTTCCATTAAGAATATCAGTATTCTGCAGCGTTGAAGGCCAGCGAGTCTTGCGTTTTCACAGGAGTGCGTGGAGAGTGTTCTGTAGCTTAGTACATAGAGTACCTGTCCCTGGAAATCCCGCTGAAGTGACTAAAACAAGATAAAATGCTTAAAAACTGAAGGACACAGTGGCATTGCTGAAAATATGGCCCTGTATCTAGGTCCAGCTTCTTTCATAAGTGAAGCTGCTGATTTCAGACAGCCTTAATTACAGTGGGATCCCAGCTCCCACCTTGCTGCTGACCTTTGCAGATTCTGCATAGCCTGAACTTGCTGAGATGCCTTCAGCTGATCTTACGGACTGCTTTGAGCTCTCAGAGAGAGAGAGAGACTCTCAGCAGTGTGGTGGCACAGAGACCCAGCCTGTCTGGAGTCTGATCACTCCTTGAAAAGCTGATCTGCATGGCTGGGTTTCAGCCTCTTCAGTGGCTGCGGTGACACAGCTGCTCATGCTGACCCTGTGACAGGCAGTATTTATGGCCAGGTGGGACTACAGCAGCCAAGATTTAAATGAGCTTAAATTGCTCTGGAACCGCACCCTGAAGCTGTGGTTTTGTGTGTACTTTCAGTTGGTTCTGCTGGTGTGAGAAGCAGCCTTGACTCCTTTCCTCCCTCCCCCCCCACCCCCCCCTTTTTTTTTTGGCTGGGTCAGGCCTAATCCCACAGTCAGATCTGCCAACCTGACTGTATAGCTGGCATGGGTATGAGCACCAGGATCAGGCAAAGCTAATCTGAGCAGTGTTACTGCTGTGTGTGTTGGTGAAACATGTCTGCAGAGGGGCAGTGAAACGTGGGTGACAGTGTACAGGGGGGTCCTGGGCACACACAGGTGGCCCTTGTGGGTGGCCCTCCTTCATACACTGCAAGCTCAGTGCCCCACCTGCCTGCCAGGATGGAGGATGGGCTGTCTCAGCTTTCTTCTGGCCAAAGCAGTTCTGAATTATGAAAATGGTTGTGTTTCTTTCTTTTTTTTTTTTGGAAAGAATTTGGTCTCACATGCCGTAGTTTCATAAAGCCACAATTGTTGGTAAAGGTGCTGCAGCACTCACCAGGTGCTGCTGAAGGGCTATGAAAACCGTAAGAAACTGTCTAAACATTGGACTACTTGGGAAAAACATGCTTCTTGTACAAAAAGTGTCAGTGTGTTTTTCCATCCCTTGTAACGTTATTCTGAGTTGCAGGGCCTCAGAACTGTGGGGACAAGAAGTGGTTTGTGATATGCACTGCTTGTTTCTGGAATTTTTACTTGTGGTGGGGAAAATAATTGGCTCAGTCGATACCTGTCTGGCCTCTGTTCAGCTGTAAACAAAACTTGATTTCCATACACTCAAAACAATGTAACAGAAGAAATAATGCGGCTGAAATAGCAGCACAGGGCTTGTGGTGGTGTAATTTAGTGCTGGAAAGAACAGCAATTATGCTCAGATTAATCTGGGATAGAGTGTTTACCCAGGAAATATGTTTGGCTGTTTTTATAAAACCGGGCACAGAAAACATTATTTCATTTATCTGAGCTCAGGCTGTTTTGAATACCACTTTTCAGAGCGTGGCAGGGCAGTCGTTGCTGTGCTATGGTCCGTGGTGGCAGGGAGATGGACAAGCCTTGGTCTGTGTGTGTTAGCCAGATTACCTGCAGCAATGGGATATGACTGATTGTAACTTTGGGCTTGCACCACCTCTGGCCATGGTCATAATGAATCTTTAGGAAATGCATTGCAACACTCTAGAAGCTATACATGTTTTATCATACACAAAGGAGATAAATACATATCAGAGGGTGGGGAGGGAGACTAAATGCATGATTTTGCTGAAGATTTAACTGATGTGGATTGTTTTGAAACTAACTGAACTATTTTTTTTATTTAGTATTTTGGACAGTAAAAAAGCAAAATAAGGGCTGTTGTTTTCTATAACACTGGACCATGGCAATAACACTTGGTAATTTCTCCTTTTTTTTTTGTCACACTTGAACAAAAGTACCTCCACAGATACTTAGAGACATTTCTGATAAAAGTGAATTTTTGTAACATTTGCCTATGTCTTTACCCAAAACTATGGCAGTAGGCCGAGGACCAGCAATGAAGTGCTGCTGTGCAGGCTGAAAATGCAGCTCGATGAGCGGTGTGCCTAAGATCTCTAGATGGATGATGAAAAAGGCAATCAAAGTATTCGGGTTCCTAGAGCAATAGCAGAATTTGTCTGTAAAATCCACAGTTGTGATCAAGTTATTTCAGTTTAATTTCCAGAAGTCATAAAACAGGCTTTCTTGGAGCCTTATCATCTGCGTGGAAGATGTTGCCTCTTTAGAAGAAGTGCCTTCCTTCAGCTCACTCATGACAACAGTTAATTTGCAGTCTAGCAAAAGCTGAAAAACTGATAGTGAGATAACAAACCACGTTGTGATAGTGAGTCTCTGCAGAAGGAGCTTCCATGTAATACTGGCAGTTGTGGTGGAGCAGTTATTTTTTCATACTACTTTGATCCCTAAAGCGGTTAAGTGCCTTGTAGTAAGGGGGATGACAGTAGGTGGTATGAGTAAGAAACCAGCACAAAGCCTGGGGGAGCAAACTGTTAGAGCTGTAGTGAAAGTGCAACATTTTGAAGCAGTGCTTCTGCAATGGGAGTGGACTGCAGCTAAGCAGGAGATGACAGAAGTCAGCACCAAGACCTTGCAGATGTGCTTTCCCATGCTGGGTGGAGAATTCAAAACCTGAGAGCTAATAGCTCAAAATGATGTTAAGTTTATGTGCATTGCTTGTGCTGTGTTGCCACAACAGTGATGAATGCTAAATGTGCTTCCTGTGTTTTAGCAGTCTCTGTTTTGCTATTTCAAGCAGAATGTTTTTGTTTTGAGGTGTATCTCCTGATACTCTCTTGCAATTTTATTCACAACTGGCATTTAACATTGTCACTGCAGTGTTTTCATGAGTGGAAACCACTCAGGGCAGTGAAGAGCCTGTCCTGAGGTCAGCTCTTGCTTCATTAATCCAAATCTTTTTGAGCGGACTATGGAGTAAAGGCAAGCAACCTGAAAAATGAAAGAGAAGGGGTGGACAAAATTTTTGTATCAGTTTAGAGGAAATCTGAATTCAGTAGATCTAACAGTCATGCACCCACCAGTTTCTGCACATGATTTAGTGAAAGCATATCTTGTGTGTGCAGCTGTCAGTGACTTGCAGTGGAAATGGAGGAGTTTTGTTTACTGACAAGGGGGAAGATCTGGCCAACTTCAGATCTCATGACCATGCAGTGAGCAACAGTAGTTGTGTCTTTGTCACTTGAAGTAGTTCTGACTCCCAGTATTTAGGCCATAGACCTGTTGAGTGAAAGGGTGGGGTTTTGTTTGCTCTTTTCTAACTTTATTGTGAGAGCTGAGATAAGGCTTTTAGACTGTTGGTGCTTCAGTTCGCTCTCTCAGTTTTAAATCCTGGGAAAACTTAATTCTTATTTCTGGGCATGTATTTCAGCGAGAAATAAGGGTCAGATCACTTGGAGAAGTCCCTAGGTGCAGCATGGGCAATTGCTGTACAAGCAGTGCTTGCCTGTGACTGGTACCCAGCTGTGAGAGAGCCCTGGGAGAGGATTAACTGGAGCCAGCACTGCTGGTCCTGATAACTCTGTGGGCTCTGGTTGCTCACTGTGGAACAGAGGCAGACAGGCAGTCTGCAGGTGATAGATGAGGCCATTAGTGATATGGTACCGCCTTTGAAGTGCTTACCTGCGTGGGTACAGCGTGTTTGTCCTCTACCTTCAAGAACCTATCATCTCACCTATGAGGCAGGAACAAAGAATGTCTCTCCTGACTTACTGTACCTGGATGGACTGGCACAGTCAGTGACAAGTTTCTAGGGTGGGGTCTGGGTTTGTGAGCCCTTATGCTGCACCTCTGTCCTCCTTTCTTTTTTTTTTTTGCTGGTTCCTGCTCATGCTGGGTCACCTCAGCTGGAGAAACAGCCAAGTGCATTGTGGTCTGTGAATTGTTTTGCAGGTAGCTGAGCTGCCCTCCCTGGAGAGCTGAGAACATGGCAGGAGCTGACCTGTCTCTGCTACTAGTTCAGGGGGTTCCCTGATTGCCTGAACTTGTTACCATGTCTGTCTACTGATGTTCTTTACTATGTCATTACTTTCCTGTGACTTGTAGGCCATTTTTATATTAACTTTTCAATTTAATCCTATGGGTCAATTAATTCTGCAGATGCAAATTAAATTGGCTCAGCTATGTTATCTCTACTTCTTAAGGTTTTCTTCCTACCCACTGACACCTAAAAAACTGCTGTGTTCTTATATATATAAAAAAAAATTGAAATTACAAACTTCAAAGATATTGAGACTCTAGCAATTATTTAGGAAGGGAAAGCAAAACAGATACATTCTCCAAGTTTAAGGCTGCCAATCTCATGGCATGCACGTTTTTCTATTTTTATTAATGTACTAGTGTTTGTATCTTAAAGTAAAAAAAAAAAAGCTTTGAATATTCAGGTGTTTTCTGGATGTCCTTTGAGTGAAACAGTATTTTAGATCTTGATAGAGGATGGATTCTGCAGCACAGCGTGAAAAGGAGCAGGGAACAGTGAATTGTCAAAAGAGCCCTGAAGTCCAGATGTCAGGACTGAGTATTTCTATGGTGCAGTCTTTCTCAAGATTTACTTGGTGCTTAGGTGATGTTTTTACTTCTGGTTTTACTTAGGCAAGTGTTTCTGTCCTCCCCAGTTTTATAGTTCAGATGCTGAGGCTCAGGCAGCTCTTGTCTGTGTTACTCAGACTCAGTTTTCTCTGCAGAGCATCTCTTTCTTGCTACAGCATTCCTACTTGTCATCTTTTATGTTCCTTGACCTACATCTAACCACATTCTATTCTGCCTGCAGTGTGAGTTTTCTGGTGGGACACTTTCTGATGTTAAACTCCCAATGATCTGAACACTGAATCAGTTTGCTAGCTGTTTCCTCTCAAATAGGTTATTATGCTGGGCCTTTTTCAGGAGGTGAAAGGAGCTTTCTTCTTCTCTCTCCCCTCCCCTGCTCCTATTTTTATCTCCCTCCATTCTCATAGCCAAGAGCACCTGCTTATTTATCAACAACCAGGCAGAAGACATTTATTACAGGTGCACCTGAAACTGCAGTTGTGGTCTCAGACTGTCATGCGAATCGGATTTTTGACACTTGAATGACCGAAACTGGTGATATGTAGCAGGGAGTTGTCTCAGTTGGTGATCATTTAAATGGCAAGCAGTGTTTTGAAATTCTCCTGTGTAATAACGACAGTGACTAAAACTGAGTTTCAACTAGCTTGGAATTTGGTGAAACATCAATGACTCTTATCAGTAATCTGTCTTCTTCAGGCTCTAGGATACCCCATTGCCACATTAAGCCTAGTACTTTTTCTGTTCCCTTGAGAGAACTAAGACATCTCAAACAGCTTAGTTAGAATGGTCTTAGCTACTGTTTGCAGAGTAGAGCATCTAAACTGACAGCCACAGGAGTGATAGAGCCATAGGTAAACTCAACATGTGCACACAGGAAGGGTGGACAATCCTGAATCCAAGCTCCCTGTTGTCACTGCAGTGAGTTCAGTCTGTGCTCTGTCTTTTCCCACTGACAGCCTCTAGTCTTTCCTGTTCTTCTGCTCTGCAATGCCCTATGCTTCATCTGCAAACATTTATGGGTGGAGTTGTGGCTGCAGGTGATAGTGTCTAAATGTAATGAAACATGCCTCTGGGGCTCAGCAGATGTATGTCTCTTTTTGCTGTAGACAGTAACATTTTGCTGTGCTGTTCTCGGCTGAGCTGCCTATTTTGCTAGCCTGGCAATATTAAACTATTTTTTCATTATTGCTTTTATATTTTTGTTTGTGTTATGTTCAATAGGTAAGTAAGGAAACTTAATCCATATTGCAAAATTTTAGCTACTTTTCTAAAGACTTAATGTATATTGCTAATAAAAAAGCAAACATTTAAAGTAATTCTAGTGAAATGAACAGAGCAAATGTGTCAAAATATATGGAATTCAACTCCCAAGTTTAAGAAAGCAGTGAATACATGAAACTGACAGAGGAGCCTTTCACACTTTAATGGTTGATTCCTCATGAATATACCTCTGGAGAAGGAAAGCCTGTCAGAAATTCTTGCTGGAATATGTTATATTTCAAATACCTTGAGCCCTCAATGAGAATCTTAACTGTTTTTTTTTTTAACTTGCCTTATTTAAAAGCCCACATGAAAGACTCCATGCTTGCTCTGTGTAGAAATTTAACACACCTTTCAACCTGACTAACTCCTTAACGGTGTAGATTTTCCTAAGCTTTTCTCAAGCTTGACTGTGTTAATACCATCTAGGTGAAGATGGGATGACCTGCCAGGGGAAGAAATAACTTTTAATTGGTGTTCAGTGCCTTTTCATTTCCATCAGCCTGAGTTCTGAAGGCTTGCAACTTTATTACAGTAATGTAGACAGAGTTGGTATCAGCAAACAGTTTCAAGGTCAACTAGATAGTTTACAGAAAGGAGCAAACAGTTTTAAAGGTACCCTGACTACCTGAATCTTGGGATAAGAGTTGCATTGAGGTGACGAGCTAGTGAAGTGTACAAAGATAAACAGCTTTAATAAGGAGTTACCTGAAATATTTCTACAAATGATGAGGCTGGCAGTTAAATGTCGGTGGAAGCAGCTGGCAACAGGCAAGCTTAAAAACTTCATTTCATGTTTATAATTTTAGATGACAACACCTGCTTTGAAGCTAATTGAAATTGATTAGGGTTAGATTATCCTTCCTTCAAACTCACATTGTCTCCCTCCTTGCTCCTCCAAGCATATGGAACAAATACACTGAAGTTAAAATACAGTGAGTTGTATTTTACTGCATGAGTTAAAGTACCCTAGCAGGCAGGAGATGTCTATGCTCTGGTATCATTGTATGGTAAGATAAAGATAAAACTACCTAATGTCTATTGCCTCTACTATAGTGACACTTCATTGTACTGCAGAAAGCTTGATAGCTTGATAGACTAAAGCTTATGTATAACTACATGCAAAATGAACACTAAGTGTCTTAGCTGTGCATATGATTACTTGCTGAGTGCCAAATTTGTCTTGCATCTGTGTAGTTAAAGACGTGTCCCAGGAGTCTGTCAGCCCTTTGCCAGGGTCAACATTTGACAGACTCCATGAAACCTAACAGTTTTGATACTTGGCTCCAGAAGCATGGGTTGTGGTTGCTGTTGCATCACAGACCCTCTGTATGATACCACTAAGGTTCGTGAATTGAAATAGTACTCCATTTCTGTAAGTGGATGTGTTTGGACTTTGTGGTATGAGATACAGAAGACTGAGGCCTTTTGTCAGAAGTAAGGGGAAAATGACTCTGGGAGAGTGAATGGACAGGCATAAGTCTCCACAAGAAAACTCCAGGGAAGGAGTGGTTTAGCAAACACTTAATTTTGCATCATCGTCCTTTTACTGGACTCACAGTATGGTGTAATGGTGCTTCATTTTGTTCTATGTAATGTCTGGCAGTGGAATATGGCCTGGAACAGTGACCCAGTAGATCCTGCATTACAGATTTGTGAGATTGACTGTCTGGAAAATGTGTATTTGTGTATGAAAATCTGAGCCTCCATGCTTCAGACAATGTAATAACTAGATTAAGAAATCCACAGTCTTCCGAGGGAAGGAGAAAGCAGTTAGTGAAGGGAAGAATAGAAATTCCATACTGAAGGGCCTCATAATTTGATCAAGTGTGTTAGTCTACTGTCTCTGGCAAAACTGTCATCCATGTTCACAACTGTGGGAGATTTTGATTGCTTTACTTTCTGTTCAGTGCCCTTTCTGGAGCAGATGTTCAGCAAACTGACTCAACTTCCTTAACTGAAGCCATAGAAGGAAGGTTCAGGCCATCTGGTTGTATTGTTGAGACATGTTCTAGCTGTTTGTCTAGCTGTGCTCTTTGGAAGAGGAAGTCTATAGAAGGCTGTTCTAACCATAGCATTAGATTTTTCTACTGAATAGAAATATCTTCCAACACAGAATTAGTCCTGTAGGTACTGAATGCCCTAACAGAACTCCTGTAATATATATTTGGTTTTGTAAAAAGTTTTTCCTTGGTGACCTCTTGAATGATCTCTGTTCAGTTTTAGGTGGCACATTTTCCTCTGCACAATCTGTAAACTGCAGCACTAGACCTGTGATTTGGTATTTGGGAACAGAGGCTCAGGAGGAAATCCATCTGCCTCTGTAGCTTTGAGTAGTATTTTTCCACCAGCCCTGTGTGTAAACCTGTCCACACACTTTTTTCAGCAGCCTGGAAACACTGTAAGCTCAGGTAACTGTGAACCTGGTCAGAGAGTAGGGCCACTTCACAAGCCTGCTCCAGTTACAAAGGCTGGCTGGTGCCCCATTTGCTAAGCTAGCTCCAGGAGCAACCACTGAACCATGGTGGTCTATGGGGAGGAAGTCCTGTCTACCTGAAAGTACAAATTTTAACAGAAATAACAGATGAAACTAAATTCATTGGACTAGTTCGTTCATGTTATAAAAATACACAACTACTTAATCCTATAACCTAAGATTTTAGCATTAACCTTGAGCTAAAGGCATTAAGTTTTTTCTTGAAACTCCAACACTGATGCTTCGTCTTCAGAGATTTTCATGGTATGGACAGCTGCAAATGGAAAGCTGCCTGGAGTCTGCTACCTGGCTCTGAATTTACCAGAACAAAGCATACAGCTGGTACTGTGAAATAAGATGTAGATAGTGTTCAACAAATACTCTGATCAAAAGCTTTTATTCTAGCATTTCATTGTAGTTTATATATTTCTTTCCTTCTCCCTCAGTTCCAAACTTACTATCTTTTCTCTGTTACTGTAGGAGGATTTTTGAGGTACTATACCGTATGGGAAATGTGGAGGTTGGTGGCCCTGCCTGCAGCAGGGGTTGGAAGCTTGATGTTCCTTGAGATCCTTTCCAACCCAAGTCATTCTATGATTCTCTGTCTTGTACTGATCACTGTTGTGGTGCCAAAAGTCACTGTCTTCCTTGATGATTTCTCACTTTCTATGGGAAAATGTCTTTGGCAGGAATCTGTGAGGAATTGGCACAGGCAATTAACATCTTCTTTGCCTTAGTCAGTATGAAAAGTCTTCTGGTATGCTTGTTGCAAATGACTTGTTAAAAGACCTACCTTCTATAAGTAGCCACGTGCAGTTCTTGAGCTATTGCTGACAATCATGTCTAAGTATGAATGAATGACCAGGAAGCTTAAACAAGTGCTCTGTGTGTTACGATAAT
This sequence comes from Perdix hodgsoniae, assembly GCA_035772895.1. NCBI lineage: Eukaryota > Metazoa > Chordata > Aves > Galliformes > Phasianidae > Perdix > Perdix hodgsoniae. The sequence continues at coordinate 17,830,481 of JAPSGF010000003.1, forward strand.
ACTTTTCCCAGCCTCAGTTTTTTAGAAGAATATAAAAACTTTCTGTTTTGGAGACTGCTATCCCAGAACAACTTGGAATTTTCTTGTAAATTATTCCATAAGTTTACATTCAAAAGTTAAAATGAAACTTTGTTTTTCTTGTATGCTCTTCAGTTCTTCTATCGAAGGTTTGAGTCTGGCTTCATTTAAAAGTAAAATTCATCTATCCAAGGGGAAGATTGAAAGTCACTGTGGATTAGACATGTAAAAAACATCTTATTTATTGTCATATCAAGTATAGAGACACTGATGTGAAAAATATGGTAAACTCAGTGCTAATGCAGATTATATCTAACCCTGGGACCTTCCAAATCTTTGTCATGGTTATAATAAGAGGGCAATATTTGCATAGCTGACAGTTGTGGAACTCTTGAAAAACTTCTGTAATCTGAGCAAATGGGAACCTGAAATTCTGCGTCTCTTTCCAGGTGCTGTTGTTCAAGATTATGGCCCCTGTGTGCCTAATCCTGTCACAGATTTCAGTAACTGTATTGAGGCTTCATAAGCAGTGGTAATGTTTCTGACAGCTCACTAAGCTCAATCTAAAAGCATTTAAGTGCTCTCTATTTCATGCCGAGTTAGACAGAGAAAAAGTCTTTTGTGACACGTAGGTGCACATGGCATTTTGATAGTAGCTGTCTTTGCATCAGAGAGCATCAGAAGGAATTCTTGCAGTCCCCAGACATGAAAGCTTTTGTCTACTGTTCCACGGAGGTGCTACACCATACCAAAATATTTTAAATAAAGGTGAACACAGCTGCAGTATGTCAGATGATGGAAGTCTTAACTCAGAATAGCCCTGTATAAACAGACTTGGGAAGTGGAGGAAATGTGTAGAAGGAGAATATATAATATAGTTCTTGGAATACCACTTAATTTTTCCATTGAATCAGCTGAAGTAATTGTGGGAAGAGTTTGCTTTAAAAGCTATTGTATCATACTGTGTGCCACAGCAAGTCTATTTGTTCATTTTTGTTGAAAATTGTGACAATTTGAGCTTTAATGCTGCTGGTTGCCCCATGCTTCCTGCACACTCTTCCTTCACTGTTTTTCAAGGAAGGAGTCTCTGTAATGTCTGTAATGGGGGAATCTGACCAAGCATTCTTTTTTGTATGTATTAATTGCTGGCTGATGGAGTGGCAACATCTTAAATGAGATGAAATAGAAAGCTTTTAAGCACTGTACGGGTATTTGTCCATATATTCATAACATTCTCTCTTAAAGGAAATAGTTGTGATGTTTTTCTGAATCCAAATCCAAAATCCACAGGCTGGTATACTGAATCATAAGGTGTGATTTTTAGATACATATTTTTTCGAATATAGCTCCTATATAGTGAACATGTGCCTTGTTCTGTGTCATTTAGCTCTTTTCAGCAGTAACATTGAGTCTGTCCAGATCCTGCTTGGCCATACTAGTGAGCTGGAGGTCTCCAGGTGAAAGACAACCCTCTTTACTCTGTCCCAGTAACATCCTTTATAAAAGCAATCTTTTCATTTCAGTTCAGCACTGTCAAGAAGCTACTGATAAAGCAGAATGCATTTATTATTTCATAATTCTTCCCTATCTTCTGACTGATAGGTGCCTTGTTTGGCAGAGAGACCTGAGTTCTCTGTTCTAAAACCAAGATCATCTCTGTGTTGAACTTTCTGTGAATGGGCATACCCAAAGATATATGTTGGAGTCCATAGTCAAAGACCAAAGCCCTTGCCAAACAAATGCTACAGTACAATAAACCTCAAGGATCCATTATTTTGAAGGTCTTCAAATTAATTTCCTCTTCAGTTTAATCCTGGTGCTGCCTTTATCCTGAGGATTATCATTGCTGTTACTAAAAGTGTCTGCAATAATTTGTTTGATGTGGTAGCACTGTTGCACTGAAGCCAGCATGTGCTGGAGAGACAAAGCATAAAATGGATCTTGTCAGATGGTGGTATTGCAAGAGACTCTTCCTAGCATAAGCAGTATGGCACTCCCCATACTCTGATTGTTTGGAGCTCACTTTCAGCACATAACCAGATGCTTTGACCTGTCAGGAAAGATGCCTGACTTTCTAACCCCTGAGCTGCTGATACAGTACCTCTTCTAGAAGAGATCTGTTATTTGCTTTTTATGTCTATCAGCTACTTGTCCTCTACTTTTACCCTTTTCCCTTATTGCTGAAGGGTTTTCTAAGCAGAGTGACTACAGCAGTCCCATACAATCTGTCATTGCCTTCAGCCACCCTGTGAGTTGATCTCAAAATTTTAATGAAGAATTTGAAGTCGGCCAGATCTGCTCCCTCTGGTATATTTTTGTTGAGGATGGGAGGGACCTGTGGATATGTAGATCTTAGACTGGACTGTAAAGTATTAAAGTTGTTCAGGTAAGTTCCTAGAATGATGTTTATCAAGTCAGTTGTGTGGCTTTTCACTCCCACTTTCAGATAAGCTACCAGTTATGTTGCTTTCATTGTGGCAAGTTGTGATTGGAGGGCAGAGGTAAATGGTGGGAGCAACAATGTGTGAGCTGAGAAGAACAAGAAATGAAAGATGCATGTCTTTCAAGAAGGACCAAGGTCAGATTCAGTACCACCTGTCACATCACAGCTGACAGGCCAGAACAAGTCAGGGCAATTGGCTGGGCTCCTTTGATGGATGGTAATTTCCATCATCCACGGGGCTTGTACCCCTGGGTCAGCAGTGCTGCCTGAAGACTGGTCCCAGAGCTCACTGGCACAGGTAGTGAAGTAGTGTATTAAAACTGAACATGTGACTCACTGGTACCTTGCCCTTTTCTCATAGAGCCAAGACTTTTGTCCAGCAGAACAGTGACAGGATGTGGGATCAGCCTGTCCTGGACATGCTGGTGATGAGGATGGCGGAGCTCCACAGCCAGTTTGCCATGTTGAATGTTTTATGACTTAAGCCTCACGTTTGCCTCCACGCCAGTGTTCCAGTTCATAATGACTTGATTACAGTATCTGAGAGCTCTCTTTAGAGTGAGTCATGTTTATTGGAGATATCAGACTTGAAAGAGACTCAGAGCAAGACATTTACTTGTTTTATCAGTTCATGAAACTTCTGCGTAATTAGGAAGAACCCATCTTAAAAGCAGAGGAAGATGAGAGATATCAGTTCTTGTGATGATTAAAACTGAAACAACGAAGCTCAAAGCAACTATGTGATAAATTTACAAATGTATGGTAGCTTCAGTCCAGTGTGGGTAAGTAGTGTTATTTCTTGTGTACACAGTGTGTGCTGAGTGTATTCCTGCTTGGCAACACAGGCTCTTGGTGTGCTGAAGGAAAAGAGGTCTGTCCTGGGTGTGGTGTCCATTTGGAGAAGGAAGTATTTTAAATATCACTGCTGCAAAATAAAGTGGAAGTGATTTTTACTTGACTCTATTTTTTTCATTAACTTCAAATAGATAGGATCACTTCCCATTTTTTCTTTAGGTTCAGCTTTCAATGTATGCATTGTAAAGCACAGATTCTTGCTTTATCATGGTGTCGTTTACCCAAATTGCTCCTATCAGCTCAGGAAAGTGGTTACTCACTAAATGAGGCAGTTGCATCAGGGAAATGATGAAAACTTTCTTGTGGCTTGCATGGTTGTCATGGCAGTTCAACTAAAGTAGTGTTGAACAGTGAATTTGGAGAAGAGAGGATCTGTTTTTTATGGAGTATACTTCTTGATGGTCTCAGCTTGTGGGACTCTGTAGAAAGTGTCTGGCCCTGTTTCTGTTCCCACCATTTACTTGTATGAGCATGGCTGCAGTTGTGCAGTCACTCAGATTGGAGATGTGATCCTACAAGCAAGCTTCTTCACAAGTCTTGCTTTCCAGCAAGACCTGCTCTGTTTTCCACTTCACAAACAGCAGTAGGTTAGTCAGCTCTGGCACAGACTTGGAAATTGTGTTTGGGAAACACGCTGGAGGATAGGTTAAGCTCTTCTGGCAGGCACCAGCACAAACAGGGTGCCATTTTGGTTTTTGAAGGCTTCCTTAAGCATAAGCTTCATGCTATGATTGAAACTCAGAAGTCAGTACTATAGTGGCATTATTTTAGATTAATTACTAGAAACATTTGAACTTCTGGGAGGACTGAAGAATTGCTGTGTTCCCTACAAAGGGGGTGATCAGTCATGGGGTAGTTGTTAATGATCAGAGATATTCCCAGCTGAGATGTGCAGAGAGCCATTCTTAATGGATTCCTTAATAGGAAGTGATGTAGTTCAGCAGTAAGGAGTACAAATACCACAGCTCCTTCATTTGCTTACAGCCCTTATCACAGGGCCCATCAGTGAGACGTTCTGTTGCAGGTTAACAGCTTGCTGAAACTGCAGCTGGCTCCCAAGTTGCCCTTGAGATGTATTTGCAGTGCATTAATTCCATCTTTACTGCTGAAGGGGCAGTTCCTCTACCAGTGCTCACTTGGGTGGTCCCCAAACTCCTCTGAGTACGTGTAAGCTGAAACTGTCAGCTCCCACACATCTCCACCTGCATGAGAATTCATTTCTGCCCCCAAATCAGGTAGCAAACAAATGTGAGACTGGCTGGGTCTGAGCTGTGGAACCTGAGGAATTCAGCCTCCAAGAGAAAAAGTGGTCTAAATGTTTGAGTGCCAAAAAAAGACCACTTTTTTGGAGGACAGATGACTGTCTTAGTTTCTCTTCTTTGCTTAGGCTTTCAGTAAAACTGCTCTAAACCACTCCTGACTTGTGTGTAACTTGATATGGGTCTCTCTTTGCAGCTATTGTGGATGATGAAAGGCTTTCAGCGGAAGAGATGGATGAAAGGAGACGTCAGAACATTGCTTATGAGTACCTCTGTCACTTAGAAGAAGCAAAAAGGTAAGTAAATGAAAACAGCCTTTAAATACAAAAGTTGAGGCATGCTGTGTTCCTGAACACTGTGATACTTAAAACAATTCTTGGATTAACTTAGTGCTGGAATTTGCAGCATTTCGGTATGGGAAACAAATGCCTAGTATGGAAAGCTTCTTTGAAGGAAAGAGTTAAATAGTCAAGAATATCTTTCTTCAAAGTTGCTGTGGTGACCAGCTTCAATGAAGGCAAGGGCAGGGTGCTGAAACCTAGGTCTGTGGTTTTATAAGATGTGTCAGGCTCATGTGACAGACTGGGGAAATGTTTTTTGTCCCGGCTGCATGGTTATCCTCCCTTCTTGATGCCAGCATTCTCGTGGAGTGACTTGGATTGCTAAGATGGCAGATCATCACTTGGTATCTTACTGGGTTAATGATCTGTATCAGCTGAGTGTTCTAGTAGTAGTGTGTGGCAAGTGCAGGCAGAGCAGTAAGTCAAGGACTCCTTGTCTTACTCCCCTAACACATCAATCATGTTTACTTCTGAAGTGGTAGCACTCATCTGCAAAGACAAGGGATTTTATTACTCCTACACAACTATACCATCACATTTGTTCTTCATTCTCAACAAAAATTTAACAATATTTTTGTAATTATAGACCAAGAAAGTAAGGTGAAATATCCTTGTGCTTTTGGAGTAGCTCAAACTGCTGCCATTATCATTTGTAAATGTATATTTATGCTCAGAGACAGGACAGAATTTTCTAAGATTCTGTCATGCTCCATTGCATCTATGATGCTCTGTTGGTAACCATCCCACTTTACATCTGTTGATCACATTTTATTCTTAATCTCCAATTGGATGGCTTTCCTAGAAATCCCTGTATACAAAAGGAAACCTTTACACTGACAATTAGAAATACAAGATATAAAACCTGGGAAGTATCAGTGGGATGGCTAATATTGGAATCCTTAGAATGGAGCAACCCAGAGTACCTCAGTCAGGAATCACCAACAAAAGAGTGCACTGGGCTTTGAGTCTACAATGTTCTCCTCAGTCACTGACAGCTGCCTTTTGAGCAGCTGTGGGGGCAGCTAGCTGCCATTTAACTTGTCTTAGAGGCACTGCTGTAGAAGTCAGCCTTTCTTTCTCCATCTTCCTATTCATTGTATTTTCCAGTTTGTTGTGGCAAGTGTTGCCTCCTTCACTCTTTCTTCTTTTCTTTATGCAGGGTGTTTTCCCTGTTTGTGTATTTAAGGTGGCAGTCCTCTCTGGCGGCAGTATGGCACTGGCCCTGCTCTGTGCACTCCCACTACCTCCACTGTGCAGTTTCAGGAGATTGCTTCTGGTCAGCTGAGTCAGCTGGCTACACTGGCAGGAAATCTGCAGCTCTTTTGCTGAGTTAGTTTTCTAGTGGTTTAGTGAGCTGAATAGTCTGATCAGGAGGTCACTGCAGAATCAGTGCTGGCAAGAGCAAGGGAATGGGGCACAGCAAGGCTCCACCTTGCATGCTAAGAGGAGAACCATCTCCATGAAGTGAGGAAACCTCACTCTGAATCAAGCTTTGATTTTTACCCCAGGTTCCTCCTCTGCTTATTGCAACCACTCATCCTATTGGCTTCTGACAAGATGGATAAAAAAGAAATAAATGAAATAATAAGTAATCGAAGTAACCCTTGAAAGTTCATGAGCAAATGTTATTATAATATTAATGATATTATTTTTACAATTAGTAAATTCAATTAGCATTTGCTCAGCCCCCTCCTATTTCTTTTATTTACTTTCATAGGGATTTGTGCTACTAGTGGCAATCCAAGCACTACTTAGTTTTGCTCACAGGTGACAGGGCATCAAACACTTAGTATAGGAGGCCTTGTGTTTTCCTGGTGGTACTGCTGAGGGAAAATGTCACAGGTTGAGCGAGCACAACAGCACTGTGCTGCTGGGTGCCCTTCTGTGCATGGCGATGAGCTGGCAGAAAAAACAGCTTCTTTTAAATGAGCAGGAGGAGAAACTGCTCGTTGTCAGTGGTTTGAGTTTGTTTACAACATAGGGTGATGGCTGCTTGGGCATAAAGGTTGCTTGGGGTGGGAGGGTGGTGCTGGAAGCTTGGGGATGCTGTCAAATAAACGGTGTGGCCTTGGAGGAAGAGAGAGTGAGGGAGATTTTTCCCTTTGATACAACCTTCTGGGGGATAATTCAGTTGCATGAGGATTCTTTTCCCTAGAAGGGGCTATCACTAATGCGGAAACTTCCTAGCATAAGTCTGTATGAAAACTTGGGGAAATTAGCAGGAATACTTGCTAAATGTATGCTAATGCAGTGCGGCTCCTGTCCCTTGTCACCCGTAGAGTGAGTAATGTGAGTTGGTGTGATCTGGGAGCTGTTTCAGGTGGGGAAGGTGCTCAGCTGGTGACATAGAAGAGTGAAAAGCACTGATAATGTGACCTTTCTGCTTCAGCAACTGTAGCATCCTCCTTGTAACAACAGCTTGAACAAACCCAGCTGTGCTAGAAAGCAACATAACCTCAGAGAGAGTAGCAGAGCCATAATTCAAGCTATGGCAAATGGGACTGTTCCACACTTCAAGGCTTGGGTGCTGGCTGCCTTGTCAGAATAACAGCCTCCTGTGCTTCAGGCACAAGATGAGCCAGTGGAGAAGCAGCAGCAGATCCCCCAGGCTGCTGGCAGGGCAGGGAGTGTCAGGGTTGTGCTTTGAGCACTGGACTGTAAGACAGCATAGAGCTACAGCCATTGCCCTCCTGGGTGAAATCTGGGAGAGAGAACTGCATCTCTTCTATTTGATGTCAATCTACAGTTACAAGCTTTTCTTTTTTCTTTGCCTCCTGTAAAACTGAATGCATGGAGAGGCATCTTCTAGTGTTCATGGCTCTATAGATAGCAATGACCAATGAAATTGATAAAGCAAGGCATTTTTTCATTCACTTGATAGCTGCAGAAACAGCTAAGCAGCAGTTTGTGAACAGTGCATTTTGACCCATACTGAAGAGGAATAAATACAGAAACAACCAATAATTAGCAGAGGAATCAGACAAAACATGGCTTTATATAAGATACTAAGAAAGGAGCTGTGCTCTCTGGCAGTATTTGTAATCAAAATACTGTTTTATAGTAAAATTTCAAAATGCTGAAGTTAATTAAGATGGTGGATGTCTACTTCTAGCTGCTTTCTAGACCTCTGTTTGCACACTTAATTACACAGTAACTGGCTTTAATAAAAACTATTTTTCATTAACACGAACGAAGAATTCTGCTGCTGGTATTCTGCAAACAGTACCTTCTGTGCTAGGCACAGCATTTGTTATAAGTATACAGAATAGGAAATTGTTTTTTAAACACAATGAGTAGGCTTGTAGTACCTGTAGAGATCAGAAATGTTTGAAGAGGGTGTTGTATTTCATACTGAGGGGAAAAAAAAGCACTTTGTCCTTTTAGCTTGTCAGTTCTTTTCTGCCTAAAATCACGCATCTGAGGACAAATAATGGCTTTCATTTTTCATATGTAACTGGGTTTATTACTTTTGTCTTTATGGAAAACGTATTGCTTACTGAAAACATAGAAGGCAAATGAAGAGTCTCCAGTGTCTTTAAACTCCTAAGATGAATAAAACCAAGAATGATTTTCTTCCTTCAAGCAATGTAAACATGAATGCTTAGAACAGAGTCTCACCAGTAGTTACATGAATACCTTTGCAGTATCATTTAGGAATTTTTTTTCCTTTAAAAGATAAAGGTAGGGGATGAGTAACAGCTATGCTGTACACTGCTGCCTTATTGGATAAGGCGAATTCTAACAGATAAAGCTTGCCACAAAATCCTCCTCTCCAAAGATTATCTCAGATTGTGCCTCAAGTTTGGCTTTTGCTGCTGCTTGTCTCTGCAGTTATGTATTTACCTGTCTGTGAATGAGAATATGGGTCTGAGGGTTTTTAAAGTGTGATTGAAGTTTTGGCAATAGTGCAAGTTGAGTTTACAGTAAAACTGTTGTGGCTGATGAGGGTTATAATCATCCATAATTAAGCAAGCGTTATTTTTCTTGGCTTCTTGGAAATTATAACTTCTAGTACCAAGCTTGAATTTGCACTATGGGGTACCTCATCTTGCTTCTCTGCATGAAACTGAATAGTTTTTACAGTATCTACTGCAATTTCATAATCACACCTGCCAGCATTGCTTCTTTACTTTTTTCATTCATCCATTAGTCAGGACAAGAACTGTTGTGAAACCCTGAAATGACAGGACAATGAAGACAGGGAAGAAAAACTACTGTGGGAGTTTCTTCTGAGAAATCTGGAAATGGAATTGGAGAAGAATGAGGATTTATTTTTACAATAGAAAATCAAACCATCCATTTTAGACTTCAAAACCTGCCCCCATCATTGTACTAAGTTTTATTAAATTGGTTTACAATGGCTATTTGCAGTATTGGTCACTGATGAGATCACAGTTGGAAGCTGTTGTGAGAAAATGCACATGCAGTTTAATATGCTTAAAAGGTCCTGCCCTGAAACACTTAACTGGTTCAGCTAAAGCTAACAGCTCTGTGGTACCATTACACTACAGAAAAGTCTAGATGTACCATTTGTCAGGACAGAGGGACCATGGGTGCTTGCTTTAGAGCCCACCCTGGAGATATCATATGAAGACTCAACATAAAGAGAGGGCTGGCCAGGTTGCCTGCTGCTACGTCTCTGTGTTTAGGTGGTAGTACCTGTGCAGCCTTGGGAGCTCATGGGTGAATCAGTGCAATTCAGATGCTTTGTTTTCAGTCTTTCTTTCATGCTAAAGAAGGTCTTTAAAGTTTTGTGCTTGAGACGAATGTGTAAAATTGTAATGTGTCTGTATGACTAGCTGACTACAAGCAGCAAATGCTAAGATACTTCCTGGTAACCTGGTCTGCATGGGTTCATCATAAAGCATTGTTCACACAGCAGCAGCCCATTGATATCTGGTAGATTATGAACTTTGGGTTCTCTCTCCCCTCTCTCTGCCCTGTGTCTAATAGAGCAGCAAGCATCAGCTCTGTAAAGGCCAAATGTTTGAAAATATGATGCTTCACGAGATTAAATTCTTAGGAACAATCCTATCTAGCTGAACAGGCTGTGATACACCTGTCTGTGAAATAGCTCATTTCTCAATTATTGATCAGGAGGCATACTTACCACCTAGCAGACTGCAGGCTACTGAATTAAACACACTTTTGTTCCAGATAGTCATACAACTGGCAGTTTTCACTTGCAAGTGTCAGCGGTATCAATCCACCCTAATAATTGCTTGGATAGCAATATTTGCATATGAAAAGTCTTACTATTAAGATCTGAAGGAGGGAGAAACCTTTGTGCTGCTGTGAGAGAACTCCTGTTTCTGTACAGCACGCACTGACCTGCTCACTGGGATGTTGAGGTAATTCTTGCATGTAATGGGTCACTGCTCTCTCTGTATAGTTGTCAGATCATGCTGCTGAGTAATGATGGATGCGACCTTTGTTTTTTTGGGGGCACAAAACTGTATAGCACTTAATGTATAACGTGCACTGAAGCTAATAGTACAGTCATTTCAAAACCAGCTCTTTCCTAAAGCTTTCCTTTCGATTTAGGCTGTACCCTCTTGTGAAAGGAAGCTTTTGTTTCTAATAGAGAAGTGGCCAGTTTGAAGCTAGTTCTGGGCTCTGACACCCGCACATTGGTGCAGTTTTAAGTTCAGGTTCACCACAATAGCACAGGGAACTTACATTTCTGCTATACTTTCTCTGTTGCAACTCAAATGATCTGTGGAGAGACTCAGAAGCAAACTTGCCCTTATGCTCCACCCATAAGCTGCCTGTCAGATCAGATGGCCTCATTCTGCACTGCGTGTGTTCCTGGTTAATATTAATGTAACCTGAAGGAGCCTTGGTAAGTTATCAGTAGTAGCAGAATCAGCAGGGCACTGTAGGCAGCTTACCAAGGAATAGGGAAGCAGATTGTAGGAGGATAAGACAGTGTTCCCTGCATGTCACCAGCCAGAACTTCCACATCTGTCCTGCTGGTGATGGCAAAGGAAGGCTTTGGCCTGAGCTGTGCAGGAAGGAGTAGATTTCTGTCTTGTTCAAGGGATCCCTATGAAGTTACTGTTGAAAAGAACCCGTGACAGCAACTTTGGAGGTGGAAAGATACTGATTTGTATTTGGTTGGTGTTTGGAAGATTTAACTGTGGCTGTAAAACTTTGGGAAGTCCTATATTTTTTGAGTAAATCATGCACTGTTCCTACATATATGAGAGCGGGCAAGGCTTTTGAAACCTGGCATGTAAATGATGGAATAAATCACAGTGTGAAATCACAGCATGAATGCTGGGTATGCAGGTTTCTGTTTGAGGCCAAATAAAAACTCTCAAGTTCTTGCCACCAGATTCAAGTTAGGGCTGTGAGAACAGCCACGGTGCTTCACTTTTTGCTTGATTTTTTTTTTTTCTGCTTCCTGTTGCTCATGCACTTTGTCATAGAGCATGGAGGAGGCTTCAGGATAATTTCTTCTATCCCACTTCTAGCACTGGTGGGAAAAGATACTTTCACCCAAATATTTTTTTGGAAAATTTAAGTGATATTTTCTTTGTTTAGCCAAGTTCAGTGACTTGCGTGTTTTCTTGAAGTAGTACAACTTAATTAAACTTACTTAACTGCATGTGCAAGGGAGTGCTTTCTTCAGAGCCCAAACAAAAAGTGTTCTTTGCCAAGGCTCTTATTTTGTGTAAGGTGGTTGGATGATTTTTTTAAAGACTAGTGTAGATGAGAAAATAATCAATGAAAGTACTTCTGTCTATTCATTAAGAGGTAAATGATGGACCAAAATATCCATGCTGTAATTGCCCACAGTGTGCGTGTGCAGAATTAATCTTGCACTAGTCACAAAATAAACAATGGAGATAGTAGTTGTCTTCCTAGTAGCATCAACACATGTCACTGGTCACTTAGTTTACTGCACAATTTTTACTACACACTTTGCATCCTTCTTGATAATTAAAGCCTAAAATTAGTTTCAGAAAGAGACAAAATGTGATGAGGAGGGGCAGGGAATTAATAGTGTTGATCTCAAGTTTGGTGACCTAGGAAGGATTTCACACAGCTTCAGTAGCTATAAATCCTAGGCAGGTCCAGGCTAAGAAGCACTCATTCACAAGTTGCAGGTGTAACAACTCTACCAACTTGAACAGGAAAATCTTGCAGACTTCCATTTTGAGTCAAGAAAAGTGTTGACAGTGAGTTATCAATGTGCATTGAGTACAGATTTGTTCTGTCAGGATGATGTTTAACTGCACCTGTAACTTTCCAGGTACTTGAAGGACAAATATGTAGCCTGCCCTGGGAAGAAAGATTGTAGATTTGCAATTGTAAATATGTACTATAAAGGCTTGAGATGCAGAAATAGCCTGCTTATATTGCTTTATGTGGCAGTGGAGATGTGAGCCTGGATTTGATTCTGGTTCTTACTGCTCCCACCTGGATTGTTAAGGTTTTTGGTTACTGGTGCTGTTTGCCTGTCAAGGAAAATGATAATTCTAGTCTGACAGCTTGTGCTTTTCTGCCACTATTGCACATTATCTATTTCTAAAATTTGGTCACTGTCAAAGAGATTTGTGGCATTTTATAAAGTTAGATGTAGTATAAAGGTGTAAAATGAGCGCTGTGATGAAAGTTACCTTTATAACTGTGCTTTTCAACACCTCTCATGTTCTGCAACCCAACCATCTGCCTGTCATAGTGGCAGAAGCAGAATTCATATGTGAAAGTGGTAGAAATTGTTGCTATACTCAGGCACCTTTGCTGTGAAGAGATCATGCTGTTATGGCACAGATAAGCCCAGGACACTGATGTGTTCACTTTGCAGTGGTCAGCGACAGGGAAAAGCAGTGGAAGTGGTGTCCCTTGGAGGCAGTACTGACACTGATGCTCTATAATGTCCTCATCAGTGACATCCTCAGTAGGATTGAATGTACCCTTAGCAAGGCACCAAGCTGTGTGGTGTGGTCAACACTCTTGTGGGCTGAGCTGCCATAATTCTGTGAATGAGAAAGGGAATGGTGTGACAGAAAACTTACCACAGGCTACTGTTCTCCTGGCTCCTTTGCACGTGGGCTTTGTCCACCCAAAGGACTCACCATGGTCCTATAGAAAGCATTGAATGTATACTAAATTACAATCTGTAGGAGTGCCTTTAAAGCCTGTCTGTCAAATAAGCTCCTCCAGGTTGAGTAAATACTAAGATACACATCTACAGGTTGCACCAAGTCTCTTTTCTCTAGTAGGGAAAGAAAGCTCTGAAATGAGTTGGAATTAGTGTGTGTTAAAAGCTGAGCTGCCTTCCTTTTCTGAGAACTTCCCAACCACATATTGCATCACCTCACTTGCCATAGCCGAAGGAAAGCACAGAACATTTAACTTGAATGTGTCTGCCTTTATGCGATGCACAGCTGGTCATGTGGGATTTGCTTTGCAGTGTGTTTGGTGGAGTGCCAGATCCTGGTCTCAGCTGTGCTGTTTGGAACAGAGTTCAAGGGGGTTCGTGACTGGAGCTGGGTTTTAGGACTTCCCTGTTCTGTGGATGTTCATCAGAAAACAGGAACAGTCAACTCGATACACCCATTTACTGAGTTGTGCTTTCTTTTAGCTGTTTTCTAAAGCAAAAATCAAAACTTTGCATTACGCTGATCAGAGTCTTGGGATGGGGAAAACATTTTCTGATTTAGTATCAATGGCCATGAAAGGTCTATGTGCAGATTTTGCTTTTAGAATGTGTTTTTGTTTTTTTTACTTCCTCATGTTTTCTTCCCCGAGACGACCAATCTAACTTTGTGATTAGTTTAATGTGGCCAGCTATAAAGAAGGTAGCCACTATCTTCTTCTAGGAGGATTTATGCTTCAGTTGGAGTCTTGAGAAACGTGGGAGTAAATGACTTGAATGATATTGGCATATCTCTGTATTCAGTTCATGAAGCTGGCAGATATTTTCTTAACATTCTTGCTGCTTTCTGTCCCTCAGGCAGAGACCTTGACCTGCTGCTAAATACATATATTTGTTGTGATTCAAATTTCAACATTTTCTCCACTTCCTCAAGGCTAAAATGGTATCACATGATGGTTGCTAACACATTACTTTGTCTAATGAGAAGTAATAGAAGAGAATACACTTTCGAAGTAGGAATTTGTTCCAGGTGGTTTTATTTACACCGGGGCTTACACATTCTTATGGTATAAAGGAGAAACAGGAAGTCCAAAATTCCTGATCTTCTAACATCTAGTGCCCCTTTTGAAAGTTATGTATAGTCAGAGGGCTATTGCTAGGTAAGGTTGGTCTGCCTGAGTCCTCAGTGCCTGGGACCAGTAGGAACCAACTTAATTGCAGTCTTTACTGGCTGAGGTTGCAGCAGTGTTTTGAATGTCAGCAGGAATTACTTCAGTTCTTAGGAGAACATGTCAAAGAGTAATTTGCTTTTAGATCTTTGTGAGTATATCTAAGAAAAAATTAAACACGTTTGTTCCAGTTCAAAAAGACCAGCCAAGCAGGAGGGGTATCTGAAGCATGTAACATGAGATGACCAGGAAGAGGTAAGAGGCAGCAGCTGTTGAATTGAGACCTTTGAAATCTGTGAAGAGCTGCTTATACACTGTATATCCAGAAGAGTCAGCAGAGCTGTTGTTTATATTGGTTCTGCTTTCTAAAATCCAGGTCAAAATCTGTATAGTGGCTAAGACTATTTTATGCAATTTGTGTTTGGCCTTTTCTTTACTACAGACACATTTGGATCGTTTCTTTTCTAAATAAAGACTTTTCCCTTATTTGTCATTAAATTTCAAAATCTGCGGTCAAACTCTGTTGTTGCTTCACAGACTTTCTAAAAACATAGATGCCTTAACTGCAGTGCTGAATTCTCATTAATTCTGTATTTTCTGGCAAGTTCAAAAATGAAACACCTATCCAGTACTTCCAGCATCTGTATGTTGAAAAGAAGCCTCCTTTCTAAAGGCAAAGTTCACAAGGCTCTCTGGATATTCTGTTTCTATGCTGTCTGTGAATTGAGTGACACTGGAGGAATTGGATCTTCTGTGAAGATCCTGCTTAGCTGGTACTTTGGTAAAATGATTAGATTAATAATTAATGATTTGTGTGCTCTGTGGCCTCTCGTGGTAACTTGATATGAGCAAGGTGGCTGTTATTAAAAATTTGTGTGCCTGCAGCATTAAGAAGGTTTATGGTTCAGGAGCAAGAAAAAGTGTAAAACAAGGAAGTACAGGATGTACTCTGAGTCTTCAACTTTCTCTGAAGGGAATGGCTGGGAGTAGGGTTAAAAGACAGTGCAAGGACCAGCTGAGTGTTTTCAAGGAAGATAAGATGTCTTTCAGCATCTCTGCTCTTGTTCTTGCTGCACTACAAATGTTGAAAATAAAACTGATATGAAAGTGGCTTTCTGATCTTCCGGAAAGCTTTAATAACAGTACAGAAAATAGCCCCCTTTTAATCAGGAGAGTATCAAAATACAATAAACATTTAATTGGGTTAAACGAAGTATTATGCTCTTTTGGTGGGCATGAGAAGGTTCAGTTCTTTGGATAAAATAAACAAAAAAGACAAGGGAAAAACTGAACTCGTGGCTGAAGTGCTAACAAGATGCTGAAGGAACTACTTCCTTATATTGACTTCAGGTCTCCCACTTCTCAGTTTGGTTTGAAACTGAACAAAGTTCCTGATCTTTTTCTGCTACTTATTTCATTTTTATTTTCTTTTAGTTATCTTTTAGTTTCAAGACTCAGACTTCAGAAAACTGCCTTTAGAAGGGTAGTAAAGAGCAAGAGAATGTGGTATGAGTCACAAAGCAGCTTAGTGTGCCAGTATCAAGATAACTCTTAACTTCTGGATTTCTTCTCCCAGCAGATGGACGTGGTAGACATTGAAATGTATGGGAGCTATGTTGACAGCCATTTCAGATCTCCCAGGCTGTCTAGCAGGCTGGGAAGACTCAGCAGTGAGTGCAATGGAGGGTGTGCAGGTACCAGCCCCATAGGCTGAGCAGAGTGGCCCTCATTATGGGGTGAAGGGTATGGGGTGGGTGTAATGCCCTCTTCCCTCTCCCCCTCACTCCCCAACCTGGCCAGAACACTTCAGAGGACTTTTGTTGAATGCCTCTAACAGTTCAAAGCCACATAGTTCTAGCTTTGCTTTTCCAGGATGGAGCAGGCTGGGGCTGATTTGGGGCTGGTCACAGTGGAATGGGGAGGGAGTTGGACCCTGGAGTGTCTTCCTGCTGCAGAAGAACATTTATTAAGATGGGCTGAGCTAGGTCTTTGGAATGGGGATACCTAAATTCATTAGCTGATCTGTAGGTGTCCACGTATCTAGCACAAGACGTTCACAGATCTGTGCGTCGCTTTTAGAAATAACAATGTGTTGAGTGTAAAATGGCTGTCACCTTGAAGTGAATCCTTTCACAGGACTGCCTACTAGAAATATTCTGTCTGGGGAGCATTAAAGCATGCAAGCAAAACAAGAAAACTGCATTGTTTAGAAGTACAGCTTTGGTAATGTCTGATAAAGCACTTTCTAAAATAACAGTTGCTAGAGCTTTTGCACAATGCTGCTTTTATCCACGTCTGACATTTAAATGTTGAAATACTATTGAGTCAGTGTTGCAGAATGTTTTTGTGATGACCGTATTACTCTGAGGAGTCTGATCAAGGAGCCAAAAAACTGAATAACCTCAGGCACTTTTCTCCTGCTGCATCATCTGTTGGAAAGTTTCTCTCAAGGCACATATTCAGAAATTGTGATGAAGTACTCTGACATAGTACGTCCTGGAAAGTAGCTTAATGAGCTTAAAGTGCAATCCTGACTTGAATAGAGGTCATGTCTTAAGAGTCAAAAGTGCTTGAGCTGGTGATAAAAATGAGCCTTTGTTGTAATTCACTGCTGTTAGCCATGTTGGTTTACAGTGCTCCCTGTGAACTATATTCAGTTATTTCAAAGGTTACACTCCTAACTGGAGCTCACTAAATTATTGTGATGTAAACCTGCTGAACAATTAAAGACTTGTGACTTGATCTGCAGAAATTTTTAAACAGCTGCAAATAATAGACCAGAGAGCTGGAGCCCTGTGGTGGATTTTCAAGGTTGGAGACTGGAAGAAGTGTTTTGAATTATAAACTTGGCATACCTGCACAGGAGTCACAGATGGACTCCTGCCACTTCTGTGAGTGAAGCTGTGTGAGAACCACTCAGTAGGTGCTTTGTAGCAAACCGGACCTGTTCCTCCACTCTGGGAAAGTGCCGGGGAGTGTGAGAGGGGATTGATAGCTTTGTTCCGTTTGACTTGCTCATGTATTCAGCAGGCTTGACAGTTTTCCATGATGTGCATTGTGAGGAAACATGCACCCATGTCTCTAAGGATCTCATTAATAGCCTTTTTCTTAAAACTTAAGGAATGCAATCTCTTAGGCTCAGCTGTTTACATGTTCATCCCTGTGCCTGTCCTGTTGAAGTCAGCAGTAACAGCTCCACTCATCTGGATGGAAGGAATTGTAGCTAGGAAATCTTAGCTCTTGATTCTGTGTGTGAAGTTAATGTGCTTTCAAGGGACCTGATGCCAGTGGCTAAAGTATTCTGTGATATTTTCTCTGCCATTTTTCTTTGTATTCCTGTTATATGTGAACAATTAGAAAAGCATTTAACAAATACGGTGTCACACCTACATATAAATACAAATCAGAAGAGATCAAGATTCTGTTTTACACATTGTTTAAATGTGTACTTTGAAAAAAGCACTTTTAATGCTTTTTCAGAGTACTAGAGAAAATACTGTGTTCCAGATACCCTATCTGGCAGTGGTTGCACAGCGTTATGAACTCTGGGTGACCTATTTGAATAGATTAGGGATGAATACAGTGAATATCCTGTCTCCGTATCTATAAAAGACTCTGCACTGTAAGGATGTGTTTCTGTAATGCACATGGCTTTCTGCTGTGCAGGCGGAGAATGAAAATGTTTGAACACTGTGCAGGGCAGATGGTTAACTGCTGTCATTGTGAGTGTCAAAGTACAAGCTTTAGAGGAGGAAATAGCAATATTTGGGATGAATGTATTTAAGTAAAAGAAACAAATGAAAGAAGTTCAGATGTTCCCTCTGATAACATTGCATCCGAATGGTTTCATCAACAGTAAAGGAGGGAAAAAGAAAGATAAGTGCTCTGTTCTGCGTGAAAGCCTTGATCTAGTGGGGAACACAGGCATGTTTGTTCCACTGGCACACTCTGAGGGTGAGGACAGTATGTATCTTTGAGTCAGAGGCTGCAGTTCAGTGGCTGATTAAACTAGCTCCTGATTCTGAAGCAAGTTTCTCACTGTCCCTCTTTCCCTATGCATGGAGTGCATTGTGGGAAAATCTGCTGACTGTCATAAATGGCTCTTATGGCAGGAGTTACACCAAGATGACAAACTTAAGAGTGAGCTGGAAGGCGAAGAAATGTGTGAAGAGTGGAGGCAAATGTGGCTTGAAGGTGGGAACCTATGAGTGCATGGTGTAGTGCTGACCTAAGCAGAAGGTGACAGTTCTCCCAGGAGAACTTCTCCCAGGCAAATTTCTCCCAGGAGGCCTGTCCCAGCATGGTCATGGTTAAGTAGTCTGAAAAGCCAGAAAAGCAGAGAAGGAAGGGCTGGGGGCTTTTTTGGATGAGGAGAAAAGCTGCCTTAGAGGATAAAAAGTGTTGTTCCCTTTTTTCCTTAAAAAGGAAAGGGTGGGGTGAGGAACAGGAAAGAGCGTGTGAGGCTGTACTACTGAGTGAAAAGAAAGAGTTAGCAAGTCTCACCCCATTGAATATCATATCATTGAGTGACATACCATGGCAGTGATGGGTGAGAGTGGCAGGTGGTAATGTAACGTGGTGAGCAGCATCTGGAACAGCGTTCCTGACAGTGAGCTTCCTGTGGCTTCCAGCATGCAGTCTTAGAGGAACTCTGTTTAGCTTCTGAGGAGAAAATATTTTAAGTAACATTATGAATAGCAGCAGTAAATCAGTCTCAGTTTAAAAAAAAAATGTTCTTTGTGAACTGTACCAATACAGAATTTCAAAAATCAAACATTTCTCCTCCTTCAGAACCAGCGCTAATGAGTGTTCACTTCTGTAGCGATAAGAAGGGCATTGTTCTGCTGTATCCAAATGTTGAGTTCTAAACTTTGTCTACTCATGCTGTAAACAGTGATTTGTGTCTAATGATGAATTACTGAAGCACACTGTGTCCTTTGCTTTATAAAACTAGTTTAGATGTACTTTTAACTATCAGCATTTGTTCTAGCTATGTAGTTGTGAAAGCATGATAGCTATGTACTTGTACAGAACTTAGATATGAAGAAGGGGACAGGGTCTGCTGACCCTTTGCAGTGTGCCTGTTTTCTGCCTGGGTGCAGTGAGACTTAGCCACTGACTAGGTTAAACAACTTCTGAACATGTCAGATCAAACTGTTTCTGTATCCAAGGTATTTGACAATCAAATGACAATTTGCAGCAATAATTATGACTAAGAAGCATGGTGTCAGTATACTTAATGAAAATGTTTTCTTGTAGCACTTGTTTTGAAGATGTGTTATAGACAAGAGTTTAATACCCAAAACACTAAAAACAAACAAAGCATTAACCAAAACAACCTTCGAAAGACTAAGAGTTGTGTTGTTTACTGAAGCACAGCTAAAAAGCTATCAAACCAAGGCAGCTGGGGAACGGAGAGAGAAGACAATCACAAGGAGTTATCAAAACTGCAGGATTATTCGTGGGATGAATGGAATCTGCTTTCACCATTGTTTTGTACTGTCTGGGTAGTCTGTGACCATGAAATGTCCAGAAAAAATGTCCTGATTAAACCTTGGGATGTACTCTCTGGGTCAGCTGTTCACAATCATTCTCTGCCTCCCTCTTAACTTTGAATTTGTCCCTGGCTCACTATTTGTCATCTCTAAGAAACAAACATAGAACTTAAGTTCCATTTCTTGTCCTGTGGTTTTTCTCTTCCCACACTTTGCACTGGGATGAAGACTTCAGCTTACTGCAGATTCATCTTGTGTTAACTTAAGCAATACTTCCTGGGTAAAACATAGGAAGCTTGTGCCTTCTTTTGTATTACGGCAGTTATGTTTAACTTTGAGAAACAGAAATATAATTTGTGCAAGAATACTAAGCATTTCTTCATGCTCTTCCCTATACTTTCTAATATTTTTCTATGATTTCCCTATTTAGGGAATCCTAATATATGAAAACTCTGTTCCTCAATTCCATCTACTGATGCAGTTTTCAGCTCCTGGAAGCAAAGTACTGCCTGCTCTATCTGTACTTTAAAGACTTTTCCTAGCTGTTGTCTTTCCTGTCTGCCAGAAATTGATATGCCTTATCTAAAGAAAGCTGGAAGTCCTTGACTGTACAGGTAGTTAAGGCAGTATACAAAAAGATGCTAGCCATCAGCAAGAAAAGAATTGAGATGTGATCAGGGAAATATTCTGTTAAATATATCCTTACCTTTATGTCCCAAGAATGAAGGGAGAGGAAAATCTTCTATTTTCCAGAAGAGCTTGTTCTCAATTCTGGCTGAAGTCTGACTTGAAAGTTTTGGGTGGCTTGTTTTTGTTTGGGGTTGGGTTTTTTGTTTATTTTTGGGGAGCGGGTGGGAGGAGGATTAAGCCAACTTCTGAAGTTCTGTAACTCCTGTTTTGTCTCATGAGTGATTTAAGAAAGTCTTTTTCTGGCTCCCCTCCTAATACTCTGTTGCAGCCAAAGCCCATACTTCCCCACTGTTGCACCTCCTTCAACCTTTGCTTTTGCAAGGGCTAATAGTCTTGCTGTCAGTGCATAACTGACAGTGAGCCTTTATCCTGTACTGATGTGCCCTGCTTTGTCTCAAACAAGCACAGGTATGGGGTTTTTCTATATGCTGAACTTGAGGAGCAAAAGTGATCAGAATCAATACTGTTTCCCCGATTTTGTAAATAATATAAATGCTGCAGCAGTCTTGCACGCCCAGAGAGTTGATGGGAGCTTTTAACTTACCTTGCCTTCTTATTTTAAGCTTCTTGCAATAATGAAGAACAGTAACTATATATTTTAATGAGATCTTAAATTCTAGGCAAGTTCATTCTACCAGGTCAAACTTCTTGTTTGCAGTCGATGGAGGTCTGCCAATACACGGTGCTTGAAAGGATTCATTGTGTAATATTTGACTTTTAAAGTCATCCTGCCCCATAACGGCATGCTGTCAAGTGCAAAATGCCGGTTTTCACTTCAGAACATCCATAACGATACGGAAAACCGATCTGCATCTGTTTATTGTCATTGCACAGCCTAATGTTCAGAAGGGTTCTCAAAAGGTTGCAAAACTTGTCAAAATAAGCCATCTAGAAACCCAGTTTATCACTGAAAGCCTTTACACCTTGGTGTAGTCTTTTTTTTTTTTTGCACAAGGCTTTTTTCATGCAAATCGCCCTCGGTGCGGGCTAAGCCTCCCCGACATGAATAGCTTTGCTTCTCTTTCAGAGCCGATCTGCGGCGGCTGTGATGTAAGCTGGGAGAGATTTTCCTCTTCTGGGCTCCCCGGTAGGAGCTGCACAGTCAGCTTCTGGGGAAGGGAGCGGTTACTATGGCCCAGCAGCAGCCAGGTGCCGTGCTCCTTGGCCTTGGTTATCCCGAGAAAAAAAGAATCCATTTGTCATCTGTGAAGTTGTTTGCTGTTTTGTGCACAGTGCTCAGTGCTACTGTTGTGGCAGCAAGGTATTCTGGCAAGGAAAAAACTAAGATGAAGGGGTAAGCTATATGCAGGCCTCTTTATAGCAGTCATGTATGCAAAGCTTAATTTCTGTTTGCATAACTCCTTTTCCTTATTCCTGCTGATAGCAATTTTGTGAGGAGAGGTAAAATCTGTTGCCAGATATTGCTAGTTGCCTGGAATTTATTTTTAGCTACAAAGTCACCCTGACATGAAAATCCAGAGTCATGTTAGTTTTTGCTTTCTGGGGCTCCTTTATATCAGTCTTGTGGATTATTAATTCCTGTTACATCTTTTGGTCCTGCTGTGGATAGCAGAAGGGAGGTTTTATTGAAGATCGAGGTTTAGTGGTTTGTGTTTGTTTGTTTTTGTTTTTTTTACCAATTGCAGTACTGTAAGATAGAAACACCAGATACTTCAAGTTTAGCTCATGCTTTCCTACGATCCTTAGAGTGATTTGAGACAGCAACCAGGTGTTGGTCATTGCTAATTGTCATCCCATAACTTTCAGGCAATGAAGCAATGGTTGCCTTTTGTCCTTGACTTTGGAAGCTCTTGTGATTCACTGGGTATTTCTGTTCAGCACTTGAGGTAGAAGCAATGTGATACACCCACTGTGCTGAGCAGTGGGGAACAGGGCTGTTTGTGGCTTTCATGGTGTCTAGAAATTGAATTAATATTAAACATTTCTAGGTTGTTGTCCCATCTGAATCTGTCCATGACCGCACATTCTTATCATTACCTTGCTAGTAAGACATTGCTATGATTAGCCAGGCAGGGTTTAAGTAAATTTGTTTGTGTTCTTACCATGAGTGTCATATCAAAAAATGAAAGGAAATATTTGGCCTTCGTTTCATGGAGATGAGTACTTGTATGACAAGGCTGTGTCAAAGGCTGCTTACAGTTAAGTGGAAAAGCAATAATAAAACTTCATGAAAATAGCTTTCTGCTGGGCTTTAGATTTCCTCCCTAGATACTAATTTTGTGTTTAAGATTACTGTTGCTTCATCGGACTGCTTCTGGAGATCTGCAGACATCTCAGCAATGGCAATGGCTCCTTCCAGACTAAAATGAATTAGCTTCATTACTTTGGTGTAGTTGAGCGACTGCACTAGGTTAGATAGTTGTCAAGCCCCTTGAATTTCTTCTCAAATGGATGTTAAAGAAGCTCCATGTGCAAGAGCAAGTGAAAATCTGGAAAGAGAGGATGTTTTGTGGCTTTGATAGGAAATAAAAATATATTCTTCAATTCCAAAACATTACTTTTCTGTTCTTATGAAATATGTATATATATATTTATAATGACTTCTATTCAGAATACAATTAAAATACCATCTACTTCCAAAAGAGGTTTAAGTACAGGTGAAGTGTTAAAACATTTGATGAGTTCACTCACTGTGCTGAGCTGTGTTTTTGGAAGGCATCATTTGCAGATGAATGTGCTTGTCACTTGGAAGGGTAGAGAAAGGTACATGCAGCCATTCTTAGCTTGTTCTCACTGCTAAATGGAGATGGATTACGCAACTACAACACTGAACTACTACTGATAGATCCAGATGGTCAACTTCAGATACTGTATATTTTGTTTCACATTTTTTGTTAATGCAGTAAATCCTCGGCTAAGAATTCAGGCTAAGATGTAAATCTACCTCGAGCTGCCCGAGAGCTTAGATTTTTTTGTGCTCTGAGGGCAGGATAAAGCACTTTCGGAAGGTTGTATTGCCACCTACTCAGCCTTAAGGGAAGCGCCTGTGCTTGTAGGGGAGTTGCTAAGGCAAGCATTCGTAAAAGTGTTCAAATTGGCTAAAATACTCCAAGTGAAATACTCTGACACTTAAGTACAAGTATGCACGTTGTGTTTAAGACTGTTCTATAACTGGATGACAGCCTTTGCTCTCCATGGAGCTGAGGAATCTGTTTGTTGCAGTAGTCAAAAAAATTGAGCAGCAGCTGAGTAGAGTAGCTCAACTCTCCTAAGAGTAATTAGACTAGTTCTTAGTCATTTCTGCATTCCACATGAATGCACAGAAAAATGTCTAGATATATATAAAAGTCAGTCCTGATAGAAACAACTTCAGGGTGAAATTCAATAAGTGTCCTTTCAATATATTTGGAAAAAAATTAGTAACTTAGAGCCTTCAGTCCTAAGGAACGCTGTGTCTCTTGTGCACCATCTGTACGCACCTGTGTATGCACAGAGTGCAACTACTGGTAGAAACAACTGCATTCTTTAAAACGCATTTGAATAGTCTGCAATAGTATTAGTGCAAAGAATCCTGAATTACAGTGCCTTAAATCTAGTGCTAACAATAATCGTAACTGAAACACAAACCTGCTGCATTTCTCCAGGTTTTGATTACACTGGGATCCAAAAATTGTCCATAGGCATTATGAGTTAATCTTCTGAAATAGATGATTCAAAGAAATATGTTCAATAAAAGAAAATGCTCTGGTAAGTTCTGACTAATTAAAACTGGAAGGGGCTAACTGAGGCTAATCTGCAAATATATTTGCACATCTCTGTTGAATGTTCTTAGGAGCAAGGCATTCAGCTATAGAATCTCTATAGATTCAGCTGTATCTATAGATTGAGCTATAGGATCTCTTGTCTACCAGGTGTGATGGTCAGGTATTCTCTACCACACCTCTGATATTCAATTTTGCACATAGTGTTTTTTCATAATAATGTTTGAGATAAGCAAAAATGCCTACTGAAAGTTAGTCTGTCTTCTAGACATACATACAACAATACATACAAAACTGTTTGATGCATCATTCTGGTTGTATAACAAACAGTGGCCCTGCTGACTGGCTTTTCATTAGAAATGCAGAAATTTCCTGTTGTTGGTTTTAACTTAGATGCAGGTATGATAGTGGTTGTTTCTGAATAGATTCGACTTTCGATGGTGGTCACTGCTGCTTACTGGAGAGGGGGTAGTTCCCAGATAACATGCGTGAAAGCTGCTCTTTAGAGGCTTGGTCTGCCAGGAGTGAGTGTCCTATGGGTTGGACAAACCCTGTAATTCGCTTATTTGCTGGGAGTCTTGCTCTCCTCCTAAGTCTCTTCCACAGGTGCAGAGAAGACTCATTTCCCCCCCCTCCCCCCCTTTATCCACAGATTGTCATGTATGACTTGACTTTTAGTTTACTGTACAGTTTTTGTTCGGATTAATGTGTTCAGCAATGGGCAGGGGTATCTGATTTTCTTTTTTTTAGAAAAGCACGTGGAAAACAGACCTTGAGTTTGTCTGACTTAAAGCATTTTGCATTAGATAACCTTCTGCAGAATATGGGAACCAGTAGGGTTTGCTGGCATTATGATGATGCATGTTGAGAAATCATTGTTTAAATTTTTGGTGAAAACAAACTGTGTTGATAGCTTGTTCTGTCCCTTCAAGAAAACACAGCATATTTTGATAAAATATTTTTCTAGCATTCAGAAACAAAGCTTTGAAAGCATCTAGATGTAAAAACAGCTTGACATGTGGCACATTCCTAGTCACTATTTTTAAAAATAAATACTGTGTTGCTGATCTGGCATTCTATGAGTGTAACAAAAAAAAAAAACAATGATATTGAGTTTTTCTGATAGTAAGACATGATGCAAAAAACCAAGGCTTGGAGAATGCACCTACGCTTTCAGTTACTAAAGCCATGTGAAATGATCTTGTCAGACAGTAAAGGAAGTGTGGATTATGACCTGTTCTGCCTCTGCAAAGTGGTGTTGAAGCTGATGCTGTAGCTTACCACACAAATTTTCTTCTGGGTATTGGCTGTAAAGGCACAGATAGTGTATTCCCTGATCTGTTCTTCTTCCATCAGAGGCACAACTGCTGTAGAGGAGTGGAGATGAGACTGGACGTTGACCAGGTGGCCAACTTGGACTGACTGCGGTAGGGTGGAAATAGGACAGTGCAGAGCTGGCGTAGCACCAGCTTTGACCCATATGCTTCCCCTGAGGACTTGGCTCACATAGATGTGGTACATGTGTCTGAATTCTGAACTAGCGAAGTCTGTCTGGGTGAAATCCATGTGCTTGGTGGCTGGAGATCAAAATAGTTCAGCATGCTGTGCTCTCTTCTAGAGATAAAAGAATATAGACTGGCTTTTGTATCTTTTTGACTAGAGGTCAGAAAGGTGAAGTAACAGATGACTTAAAGTATAGAGAGATATACAGTACTGTAAAATGGGAATTTTTAAAGTGGTGTTAGCTTAACTTTGTTTTGAAGAAAAGAACCCTAAATAAATAAGTTGTATATAAATAATTTAAATTAACCAATTTTAAGTGACCATTATTATTTTAGTGACAGCATACAGAAAATTCTGAAACGTTGGAGTTGTGTTACATTAGGGGGACATACACTTGTAGTAAAGTTGGTTTTTGCATTTCTGGTATTTTATTTTTTTTTGGTATCTCCTTGGAGAAGGAAGTGGTGATGTTTAAGTCCAAAGAGAGGGAGATTCCAGGACAGCAAAACTGCATCTTGTTTTAGTATACTCTGCAGCCTTAAATGATCAATATCTTGCTTGGAATAGCTTTCTCCTAAATTTACCAAAGGTACTCAATAAACCCACCATTTGCACAGCACAGACTGATTCAGCGTGTAATTAGCTTCCCAGTTAATAAATAGTGGAAATGGGACTCTGTGGTTGCATAAGATCAGTTGCTTCTAATACAGCTAAAAAAAAAAAGTTTGTAGGATTTTAATCGAAGCTATAGAATAAAAATGAAAAGGAAAATAACGTAATACACCCCATCCTTTTATGTATGGACAGTGTTTCTAGGGTCTTTGACAGCTGTGGAAAGGAATTTTAATCTTTTGCCTCATAGTACTCTGGCTCTCAAACTGTGTCAGACTTTGAAACAAAGATTGGCTTTACAAACAAGATCCAATTAGTGACTAAGGATGAAACATTCTTCTCAGAGTGGATAACTGTCTGGATTCAGTGCAGAACTGGGAACACTTCTGCAGTAATTAGTAGCGTTCCCTGATACAGTCTGTAATAAGAAATTGCTTTGGATCTCTTTTCACCTATTTCTTCAATTAACTGAAGCATTGGGCTGGGCTGAGTAGAGAAGGCTTGCTGCAGTACCACCTTGGGCACAAGGTTGGTATCAGCTGTGGAAACTGTCAGCTGGAAAATGCAGGTAAAAAATCTTGTAGCTTGTGTTCTTGCGTATGTATTATCTTTCACTGAAATTAAATTAATAAAGCAGTGCATGGAAGCATGTGATTATGTAGCCCCTCTTTTTTTTTCAGACTGTACACTATACATCTGCCCATTTGCTTCTCTAGGATGCTTTTTTTTGTTGAAATCATGTACTGGAATTTTTTAGCTGCATTTGTCCTGAGAAGCAACTGAACTTGCGTGGCCTCTGCAGCCCCTGCAGACAACAGAAATCTTTGAATTGCATGTTCTTCCCCAGTGTGACTCTCCCCTAGTTTTGGAAAGTGATGCACAGTTCTAGGCCTGCCACAGTTGCCAGAAAATGATGTAATGCAGATAATGTAATATCCCACATACAAACCAAAAGCTATTTAGAAATGGGGCTCACAAGAAAGAAAAGGAAGTGAAATGGCTGTGTACCTCAGATGCATATCTAAATTTTAAAATCAGCGTAACAGGGTGTGCATTTGTTAAATACAGAGGTAATGCAACAAAAAGATGCCCTGTTTCTTGAACTATGTTTTTGGAGAATGCTAGAATAGGTAATCTTGTCCTGCTCCCTCCCTTGTGTCACTGCACTCATTCACACAGCCACGCTGTGAATTAGACTGGGGAGCCAATCTGGCTATTGCTAATGCATGTACCTGGTGATGTTGCACTAGTTCTCAGCAGGTCCAGTTCCTGGTCCCACTCACCCCATGGTCCTCTGGGCAAAGGGATTGCCGAAGAGTGGAGGGGAAAAAAAAGAATCAGCAGCAGAAAGTGGAATGGGAAAAGGAGAAGTGTGTTAACCTCAGTGGCCATCTGTGCCTTTAAACAACCCTGAAATGACAGCCTTAAGCCTCACTGAAGTGGCATGACAATTTCAAGTGCAAGTTTTTCATGTACAGAAACAGGAAGTTTTTCAGTTCCTCTTCCCTGCTACTACTTGTACCAAAAAGGCAATGTTTGCCAGTGTCCCTGTATGCTGCTTGTGGAACATGGGAGGAGGGCTGTTTGTCCCCAAGACTGCTGTGCCATCCCTGAGCGTCCTTTGGAAGGAGTGATCTGCAGCCCTGACATGATGGCATGGATAGGTGAAATGCTGTGAATTCAGCATTGAATCATGCTGTGGCATAAGTCTTTTCACTTATAAAAGAGCAAAGGCAGCAGAAGATGACAGGTAAGGGTTGATGGGGAAAATTAAAGTCTATGAACATTTGTTCCTCCCCTGTTGCTAGCAGATATGAGCTTGTTCTGCTGCTCTAGGGATAGTTGTGGAATTTCATTTGTTACTAACCATCACACTTTCATATGTCTGACCTGTGCCTGGAAATATCGTATACAGTGTATCCACAAGATAAATTAACTGAGCAGAGTGTTTCTCATTACTTCACCTCTGTCACTGTATTCTGTATTAAAAACTTAACAGTGAGTTAAAACGGGCCTGTAAACTGACCCACCTGTACTAAGCACAGCACTGTACAAGATAAGTCTACATGTTCAGTCTGTGCATTTCATTTCCCTGTATGATATAGTGCTGGCTCTGCTCTGAGGGCATCATGCTTTTTTCTCCTGCTGCTCCCAATTATTGTAACCAGAACACAAACAGATGTTCCACGTAAGACTGTTGAATTTGAGCTCAACACCGTATTTATCATAATGCAAACCTCTTTCTTAAAAGAAGTCCTTGCTGTTTGACAGTCTCTACCCAGATCACACTGTGGACCTGCAAATTAAAGGGAGCTTGGTCAGTTTAGATGTGGCTGCTTTCTACTCCTGGGGAGGATTTCCCTTGATTTCCTTTGTTTTCTGTCATAATCGAGTACATCATTGCTCTTCTACCAGCCCGTAATTAAGGAACGCTGTACATCAAATATGCTCCTCCTCATGCAGGGAATGCTGTACATCAAATATGCTCCTCCTCATGCAGGGACATAACTGTCCAAAAGATACTCACTTGATACAATCTCTGTGAAACTAAAATGAACCACAATGCATCCCCCTATTTAAAATACTTATTTCAAGCCCAATCCTGAGTTGCATCCACAACTCTGGTATTTCCAGATGAATTAAATTGCCAGTAGAACACAGTTTATGATAAGAGATATATAATGAAATCGTTCCTATCTAAAGTTGTTGATGACCACTTCGAGCCCAGAAGGAAAATTAAGCCATGCCTCAAGCACTGGAACCTCAGTGAGATCCGTTGCTGCTGTGATGCAGTTCTGTCTTCCTGTGACATAGATTCTTTT
Source organism: Perdix hodgsoniae (assembly GCA_035772895.1). Classification (NCBI taxonomy): domain Eukaryota; kingdom Metazoa; phylum Chordata; class Aves; order Galliformes; family Phasianidae; genus Perdix; species Perdix hodgsoniae. The sequence continues at coordinate 17,859,517 of JAPSGF010000003.1, forward strand.
CTCAAAACTCTGGCATTGCAAACTCGTGTGTTGAAACACAGACTGGAGTTTCAGTGTGGCAAGAGCTGCTGTGGATCCAAAATAGGACAGATGAGGAGCTGTTGGGTAGCCTTTTGAGTGTATTTGTAAAAGTATATCTAACTGATTTTGCTGCAGTGATGTGGATATATTGTAGGAGTCTGAGTAGGACAGCTATGGAGTCAAAAATCATGTAAAGAAGTTCAGAAGCTCTTTAAGAAAGTGGAAAATGAAGGTAGTGGTGGCTGCTGGAAAACAGAAAAAATAAAATGTAGGATGAAGACTTGTCATACAGTTATTTTGTAATAGATTAAGTCACTTTGTCAGAGGATTGGGGAGAAACAGAAGGATATTTTCCTTAAACCAACAAACTGCAATTCTCTACATATTCGTTTTTATTCTTGCAGACAGTATTGACATTTCATTTAAACAGCAGAAAAGGAATGGCAGTGAATGGCAGTATAAGCATAATGCTTCAGTTTTGCTTACCATCATTTTCTATTAAGTTTCCCTCAAGTGAAGTCGGGTATGTGACTGCTGCTACATAGCAGTAAGTTTAATGTATGGTGCCCTGTAAGTAAATATATTCATTTCAGTTTTAAAAAGAAAAAAGTGTATATGAAATTTGATTCTGAAACTTGTGGAAGTGCTGTAAGAAATTGCATTTAAGGAAGATCTAATTATCCATGATGCCCAACACGAGATACTGGGAGCTGATTGTTTGCCAGTAAGTAGCGCCAATGTTTCTTGAAACTAGTTAAGAAATACAGTACATGAGGAAAGATCTGAAGAAAAAAATCTGTTTGGAGTTTCCTTTAAACCAAAGTATAGATTTTTCCCCAGAGTTTCTTTGACTGTTAATTGCTCAATACATTTGATGTGTTTCTCTGCTCAGTTGTAATTACTGCAGCGCAAGATGTGATGTGTGTGTAGAATGATGTTGTAGTGGCAGGAAATTTTATTTTTTTAAAGAAGGCCAGAATGGAGCAGAGGCAGTGTTTATGTAAAGTAAGCTATGTCAAAGGAATGTACTATAATCAAGAATAGCATACGTATTTATAAATGAAGAATTAAGTTACTCAGAATTTTCCTAACAGACTGCTTATATCTTAATTAACACTCTGATGGCAGATGTAGTTTTGAAAGGAACATCTTGTTTTTCATGTAACATGTTTGTAAAAGAATCAGTCCACAAAGAAAAAACACCCTTATTTCTGTAGGATAGATAGTTTTGCTCTTTCCCTAGCCAGCCATCCTAAATACAAGCACTTGTGTGCTGATAGCTAGAAAAGAACAATTTTCAGCTCTTTGTTCAAGCAATGGGGATATCTTTGTTGAGATGGAACATTATGCTGTACACATTCTGCTATTTTTCAGTAGAGCTAAGAGAAAGTCTAAATACTTGAAGCAATCAGTTGATGGACAAAAGGATTCTTCTGGGAATCCTTTTTATATCAGTTCTACTGTCTGCTACTGTGCAGAAACATCATTTACTCTTACTGAATAATAAATAAGCTCTGGGAGTGTCAGTGGAAAAAGCAGTGATAATTACTTCAGATTCCAGTAGCTATTAAGTGAGTTCACAAAACCTGCTGTTCAGTAGGAGCTGCTCATATCTAATCCAGTCTACTTTTTTTTCATCGTCTTTGGCTTCTTATGATGGATGTATGCTTTGTCTGACTTTCATGTGCTTTTACTACTTCCACTATTGTGAACTGTCACCTTAATGAGCTCAGAAGAAGTAATCTGAACATAGGTATTCTAAAGATCAAGTCACTGGAAGGGCAAAATTTAAGATTTGCTTATTTGACTGCCTTTTGCCTAATTGTTTGTTTTTCTTCACTGCCATGCCCTCAAGTACTTGTCTTCTGCCCTGATATCAGAATAATACACATGCCTGTATGTGTACATCTGTATATACCTTTTCTACCTAGATAGTAGATTCTCAGATTGCCTTAAAGCACAAGCTAGTGCTGGTTTTGGTTTCTTATCTATGAACAGTTATTAGTCCCCCTTCATGAGAACTGTAGTCTGACACATCCTTAACAGTTGCATTGTGGTTTTTCTTCAAATTCAGCTTCTAGTGCATTACTGCAAAGTGTCACTTGGTTTTACTCTGTGTTGCTGAGCGGGCCCTGTGGCAAGAGGAATCACTGGGCTTCCTATTCTCCTCTATAAGTCTGGCTATCTGGCATCTGTCCTGCTGGTCCCAACAAGCTCCTGTGGCAAGAACCATAAGGCATCCTCTTCCTCTGCCCCACTACAGTTGCTGTTTCAGTACGAGCAGTGTCTTTATGCTCTCTGTTGCCATATTGTCTTCCACCCTGTAAGTCAGGTGATTTGTTGTTTATACTGATTTTTTTCTGCTAAACTTTCAGTGCACTTCAGGAGAGGTAGTAGAATCACTGTGGATGTCTTTTACAGGAGTAATCACGCTGCAGACAATGATTTGAGTCTGAAGGCTGCAATAGCCAGTAGCTCAAAATATGCAAGACTGCTTAAGACAATAGGAAGATATGCCCTACAAATGCTAACAGGAAGTGGGAATCCAGTTTTAGGTTTGTGTGGCTTCTGGTTCTAACTGCTACAGCCTCCGTGATCAACGCCAAACAGATACTGTGTTTGCTTGGGATAAGAGAAAGATGAGCAAATTCTTATGTCAAAATAGCAACGTAAGGCACTTAGGTCTCTGTATAAGGCTGAGAGTTAACAAGCTGTGATGGTTTGCTGATTAACTTGATCGAAGTATCTAGGTCATGAATAGGCTTGGCAGAAAGGCAGATAGTCTTTAAATATTTTTGTTTCAAGTTCAGGATTTTTTCCTGTGTTCAGTTGTTTGCTTATTAAGGATCAAAAACCTTGTCTCAACAGTATTTGCTTCTTCCTAGTATTTTAATGTTTTTCTCTTGTCCTGTTAATCTCTACTTCAGGAAGCATAATTGTACCATCTTTAGAGGAGTCTCCGTATAATAGTAATGTCATCTTTGTAATGTGAAACTCTGTAATAGCCCGTTACACCTTTTTGAGGTAGTGTCACCTTTTTGTGTAATCATAAAGTGAGAATTACGTGCCTAAAAATGAGATCTCTAATGAAGAGGCTGGATGCCTGGGTGACAGCCCTACATTTCACTTTGTTTTCAGAATAAAAATGTCACTACTTTTGTTTTCAAACATGGTTTTTCCATTAATTTCCTATATTAATTTTCTGCTTATTTCCTGTGTTTCAAAAAACTTGGTGTTGCTGGGGGAGGTGGTACTGGAATATTTCTAATTAGGATATGCTGCACTGGTTGAAGCAATTGGTACCAATTTTGTTTCTGTTTGGTGTGGTTCTTGCCTCGCTGAGAAATCAATTCTATAGGAGCTCCTGCACAAATCGTTCACTAGAGTTCATGTACCTAAGGATTCACAGAGGGTTTAAACAGGCTGAGAAGTCTCTGGAAACCTCATTGTTGTAGAACATAGCTTCATAAGGAGCTGGAAATACTCTATAAATTTTGTCAAGCTCCCCTTCTGTTTTTAAGTTTCTTCCATTTTTATTTCATCGTATATGAACAAGGAAACAATGGTGCTTTGTTTTATATTTGCTGTTTTGTGCAAAATATTGAGGATTCATACAGGTAGTCCTCAACATCCAAGACATTCCGTGGTTACTGCCCTACCATGCAGTTCTACTTATCCCAAATCTCATGTTTAAATTGGATGATCAGTAATGGCTACAGCACTGTCATAGTGATTGAGCATCTGCTACGTGTAACACTAGCTTGGGGTGTCAGTAGTGAGGAGTTATCTGACATTTTGCTTCTCTGGTTGTTAAGGTGATGACTCCGAGTGTCCAGAAGCACTCACGTGTTGCCCTGCGCACCTGGCTGCTGCTATAAGCCAGACTTGATACCCCATCAACCTGTTGTTGAATTATCTGGTGTCGAAACAGCTCATTTTTTCCAGTATGAGGTGTCTTGTCTGTGCCTGTTGGGCTCGTGGTTGTTTCTGGCACCTCTCTTACTGTCCTGAGTAGCCTGGATCCTGGGGCTTAGATGATAGATTTTTGTCACACAGTGATTATTGTAATTGATAAGGACATGGCATTATTCATTCTTGGAGACAGAAGTGCCTCACATGTGCAAATGTTGGAAATGGTGATCTTAAAAACCCTTAAATTGAAGTGTTGTAACCAGATAGTACACAACGTATTGACTGACTGAGATACTGCTAATCGTGCTGTTAAGCTTTCAATTAGCTGAACGCTACCAGTTCCCTTTTTCTAGTCTGGCATTTAAGTTACAGCTTGGCTTTCAGAGTCTTTTAGTCATATCTGTCATTAATATTTTTGAGGGAAGATACTACACCCTTGTAACTAAACTGGCTTGCCCTAACCACATTCCTAAAGGTATTTTAAAGTTATTTTGTATTCCTGGCTGTAAATACTGTCTAGGAAGACATGCTGGAAATGCTTGCAAAATTTTATGCTGCTTCTAGTTCTGAAAAGATTTCCACTGGGAAAACTGTATCCAGGTCTTCACCAAGAGCTCACATGTTGTGTAGGAATTTCAGATATAATACTCAGTGTAAGTCAGTATTAACTAGCTGCCCCATACCTCTGCAGAAAACACTAAATAATTTTGAAACTGGAATAGTGAGATGGTCTTGGAGCATCAGAAGTTTTCCACAACAGTTCTAATTTACATTCTGATAATAAACGTCAGGTTGCAGGTGGCTTGTGAGGCTTTTTTTTTTTGGTGATAGACTTTCTTTTAGTAGTTGAAATGAGGTGACTGAACACAGGCCATTCAATTTTGTTTCTGTTGGGCTCATATGGGCTGCCCTTGATATTTCTGTAGCTAGACACTGCTGTAGAAAGATTGCTAATTTCCAGCAGTATAGAACACAATGAATATCTTGTTTTTCTAGGTTATTAAATATTATTTTGCTGCCTACATCTTTCTCCTTTGATACAGGCCTGATTTGTATGTATGTACTTTACAAATTTTATAGATATATCATTGACTTGGTAGATGAGGAGAGCATTTCTTGCAGAAGCAAGAGAAAAAGAAAATGGAAAAAAAGCTTGTAGGTGCTGTATGTTTCTAAATGCACTGGCTTTAACTTTGTTCCTGTATCTTGTGTTTCTTTTTGACAGGAGACAAAGTTCAAACTTAGCAAACCCCCTCTAATTACTGCTGTTTTGTAGTGTTTACATAACAATAAATGCTTTTAGCAACAGTTCAGCTTTTCACAAGCTGACTCTTTCAGTCTTTTCACTTCTTTAACATCTTGTTCTCTCATCCATGTCTCCTAATTCTTACTTGGCTGCTGTCCTGCACTTTTTTATAGGTCCCAGCTGCATGTCTAGTAGCTGTATTTCTTGGTCTTCTTTATGATCTTTGTACCTGCATACTTGCTGCTAGTTGTTTTCAAAGTAATGTTTATCAGATGTTGGACAGTAAAATACTGATATCTGAATTAGAACCAGTGGAGTTGAACTGATCCAGAGATAACCCTGGATCTTGCCGTGTTTGAGTTGGGTTTCCTGTTCTGCCTCATGCATAACACTAGGCATGTTCTTTAGCCTACACATCCAGGAGGGCAGTTCTGCTATCCCAGCTTGTTAATCACCAAGCAAACATACAACTCTAACTGTAGATCTGCATATTTCTACTGCTATTTTTGAATGGCAGGCCTGGCTTTAGCATGTTTACTACATAAAAGCTGTCACACTGAACATGTTGTTAAGTTACTTTGCTTGTTAACTTTTCTGTCCTAGGAACGTGTTGATTATACACATAGTGTTCATGCTTGTCTGCTTACCTGGAAAGAAAGGTCATAGCATATCCCTCTGTACAGCTATGGACTAATATATGGAAGCCACATCTGACTGCATGCAAAGACAATCGTGCTACTCTGGTGGTCTGTTAGCTGCCATTCCACAAGTTGTTAGTGATGACAGTTGCTATGAACAGCACAGCTGGTTATGTACGGGAACTTGAGAGAAGGTGAACAAAAATGCTAAGTTCTTTATGGGCAGGTTTGGTTCAGCTTGAGAGGCTTCATCAAAATCATTCTTGTATAGCATGCTTTGTAGAGACTACAGCTGTTGTTCTGTGCATACAGATACTAATTGTTGCTGTGATAGAGCACAAATGTTGGGTAAAGACTTAAAGTAACTGTGTTCTTAAGACTAGAAGGTCTCTTGTACGATGTAGAAGTGAGAGTTATATGAAGCATCCATTGTTGGTTACACTCCTGTAAAGTGTTCATGGCTTGCCAAGGGAGCATACCTTCTGCTGCAAATCAAAATTCCCCAACTCTTCCCCTCAAGAGGGTTGCTTGAGTGGCCATTAAGTTATGCCAGGAAAAAAATTCTTAAAATCCAAAAACATGAAATAACACATACTTGTTCTTGTTTTGACACAGTGCATTAGTGTATTGCCATACTGCAGCTGTACTGAACGTAGGAAACAAAGAAAAAATGCAAAAGTATATAGTAAGACAGTACAGTACACAAGTCTAAACTATAGTCCTGGTGTCTGAGACCTCAGTGTTTTTCTTAAACGTATGTTTGGACTGATTTTCCATACCAACAAACACGACTGTGTAAGTTTTTCTTTCCTGTGCTAGCTTCTGTTTATCAAATCAGTGTCTATGCAGAATGGTAAAATAGTAAGTTTAGATAAATCCATGTGTTGTGTTGATCTTCCTGTATTTTTGGATAAAACTTCTTGCTTTGTAGGACTGGAGATGGACTCTTTGTTTTTACATGTGGCACTTGTTTTGGAGCTTAAGTCTGTGCTACTTAAAATTTAATTAAAATTATTTGAGTCTGTCATTCCTCTGAAATGATGCTTCCAGGGACCACTGGGCAACTGGTGAATTTGCGTTTTTGCTTGTTGCAGAATTTGCCTTTAAAACAGGGCTAGACTCAAGTTTTATGAAACATGAGATTCTGAGCTGTTATTTTCATTGTGCACATCTTACAGTGTCCTTGGGAGAAGACCAATCTCCAACTTAATATTTTACTTCATTTGGTCAGGTAACCTTAGAGAGTACTGTTTCTTCAGTCAATAGGAGTAAGTTGGGCTTTCCTCTGGAGAAATGCATCTGGTGACACTTCTCCACTTTCCTTCTTATCTCTTCAGTGCCTGTACCCTGCTCTGGCAGCCTGCTGTTGGGCCTGGAGCTGGGCAATAAGGCAAAGCAGCTGTGTGATCACCAGCTTGGATTTTGTTGGCATTGGCCCCTCTCACTCTCATAGAGCAGTTGTCAAGTTCATGGCTGATATGCAGTGCTAAATCTCAATGTCACTACAAACAGAAGAGGCAGCAAAATAAAGCCTGTTCTGATTGCTATGCTGTTGCACATAGTATTGTAGGGTTGTAGACGGCTTGCTGGAGAGTCTCTAAGGACTTTTTCACCTTAAAAGTGCTGAGTAAACAGGACTTGGCTACTGCTGGGTGCCCAGTAGACTGTGTTGGCCCTGGGGCCATGTTACTGCTCCACAGGTTTCAGCACAGGTTTCCTGAGCAGCAGGTTGCCTTGTGGACTCTAATCACTGATTAACCCACATAAGGGTCTTGTGAAATAAACCAGATTATAATAACAAATAGTATCTGCACTGCCATCTTGTGAACCAGATTTTTATAACACCTTTAAGATTATTTTGTAAACATGATGGTGTTTCTATGGCAGCAGAAATCTGGTGTGGAAAAATGTTGCTGAAATGATTTACTGCTGTTTTAGTGTGCCAAACCACATGAACAAGTTGTTGCAGTTTCTTGTTTCTATTCATCTAAATTGAATGACCTTCATCTGGAGGACTTTGATCAGGGAGATGAATATTGCAGCAACCTGAATGAAGGTCTGCACAGTGAGATCCATAACATTTTAATACATATATGTGACAAACTCATATACAGCTTTTCCATAGTTTTCAGTGTAGCTCTTGCTGGAAGTCAGTATCCTCCTGGGTTAAATAATACAAGTCTTAATCATAAAAATAAGTTGTGATGCCGCTAAATCGTAAAACAGTTGAAGATCAGGGGATACGCAAAGACTTGTGGATGGGGCAAAATAAAAAATCCAAACATTATTATTTAATATGAAATCTCTTGGTATAGAATTTGATAGTCATTTTACATGTTGAGATGAAGTTCCGAGGTCTTGTATGAGTCGCAGTATCCCCTGTACTATTGCATCAAGTTATACTTTGTATGTACTATCAGAGAAATGTAGTAGCCTGCATCATGACTTCCTTTTCCATGCTGTTTCAGTAACTCACCTATTCTCATACTCTATTTCTGAAGCTGATAAAACTTGAGACTCAGTGGAGACAGTTATTGAAGTAGGAATTTACAGACTGTTTTAAATCGGGTTACCAACATGTCTGGCTTTAGTGGTTAGTTGTCAGCATAGAGCAGTACCTCTAACTTGAGCCAAAGCTTCCCGCTGTGACCAAGACTTGGGACTGTATGCACCAGAGTGTGAGAAAAGATCCGGAAAAAGAAGCCATTCTCTTAGCTAGATCTCTCTGCTCTGCCACTGCTCTGTACAATCTCTAAGGGAAGCCTACAAGCCAGTGCAATGATTTGGTAAAACTCATACTTGTTATGATACTGTTTGAATTGTCTGTATTGACTTTCACTGAATCACTGCAAATTTTGCATGTTTTTGTTCTGGAAATAGCATGTAGCTGTTTGTGAAACAATTTTTTTCAAAGATAATCTCATGGTTTTACGTTTTTAATCCCACGACTTCCATCATGTACAGGGATAGGTGCATGGAGCTGGAGCATCAACACTTCAGTTCCAGTACACTACATGATGTTTTGATGTGGAATACTGAAAATCAAAAAACGTAAAACCATGACAGGTACCTGGTTGGCTACTTTGCATAGCCACAAAATGCACCGAGCTCTCTTCTGCCACTGTCAGCGTCCTTTTAGAAACAATATTTAGAGTACTGTTAGTAAAAATAAATAAAACAGAAAACCCACCACTTTCTGCAATAGGGAACAAGTATAAGTGAAGAATTAAAAGCAGAGATTTCTTAGCAAATGTTTAGATTCAGAAACTGGAGGCATAATGTAGTACTTGAAATGTTCCAGTTCTCAGGTTCAGGCTACTGTGTATTTCTAAGTATCTTCAAATCCCTTATTTAAGCTAAATGTCTGAAACGGAGGGATTTTTATTTAATTTGGGAGCCTAACATTTTGTTCTGGGACTGGTGTTTACTTTTTGTCCTCTTCTTCTTGTCTTGTAGTAATGTGACTGTCATTCTTTCTGTGGAATGAGATGGCTTTAGAGTAACCACTGGCTGAAAACTTCTACTTACTTTTGATATGCATGTGCAAGAGCAGATTGAAAGGCTGTGGTTGTGAGTCAGAGAAGTAGTAAATGTGTGGTAACTTGTTTTTACCTTGTTTTCACTATGCCTTTTTCATAGCAGCATATAGTGTTTTGAGGCCTGGCTCTGGTGCTTTACCTCTGCTTCTCAGGAGATACAAACCTGGTGTCCTTGGATCCACATCTTGCAGCACAAAACCAAGAGAGAAGGGTAGTGCAAGTATAAAGTCTGTTGCTGTATCCAGCATGTGCCAAATGTGATGGGCTTTGGGCAGGTTGTACAGTGTATTCTCTGCTGAGCATTTGCTTAAGCATTTCAAGTCCCTCAGCCAGCAGCGTGTGTTTTGCTGACCACACAGATTGCCAATGACAACTTCATAACTGGTGGAGTTCATAGTGCAGCACTAGTGCTTCCAGTTCCCTTGACCCTTGTCTGGAATGAGATTCAATTTATTTTTTTATTTTTTGCTTTTAAAGCGCAGGTCTGATCTTGTTACACTGCTGCTGTTTTCTGTGCTTGAATCTGGAGGCTGGAGTCTCCTGACGTGTAGTATGCTGTTTACTGCTCATAGGTCTGGCACAGAAGAAATCATTGTTATCTTGCCAGAAATTCACTACTGAATCTCTCTGCCTCAGACTGCCAAAAGAAAAGAAAAAAAAAACAAAACAAAACCACCACAGACAACAACAAAAAAAAACAGAACTGAGCAGAGAAAATGGAAACTGTACCTCAATACTCATTCCTGACTGGCTCTACTATACTGAATTTATGGTTCTGGAGGCCTATTTCCATTGATCAGGTCTTTCTTTCTTTTAACTTCTTTTAAGGCAAATCATTGTTGGGAACTGCTGGAGTGAAAAGAAATTAAAAGGTGGTTGGCTTTGCTTACTGGTGTAGTTATTTATACTTATGTAAGATCCAGGGTATCTTTTCTCAGGAAAACGTCTGTTTACACATTTGAAACCAAAATAAGAACAAAACAAGCATGCTTAGCACTACAGGAATATTTAAATGATAGGCTAATTTTTGGTGATGCTGTTCCATGACTTCAGCAACCATTACACACTTTTACACACTTCAGTCTGATTCCTGACACTGGTTTTGTTCCTCCACCACAGAGTGGGGCTTGGGTGTAGCTGTAATTAGTGACCAGGTCAACCATTGTATTCACCATGAAGGTATCTTTCTGTGGCATGCATTTACCATTTATGGTTGTTAAAAACACAGTAGTAGTTTTGGGTTTGCACTACAAAAAAGGACTGTATATATTTGATAGCTATACTACTGTCACTTCACAAGCTTCATACTGGAGAAGAGTATACTGCATACTGCTGAGTTATAAACACTTCCTCTGGAATAGCCATGGTATTAACCCTTTTTTTTTTTTTGTGAACAGCTCCTGTGACAGACTTTAAATCTAATGCTGATGCTGCAGTACTGTGTGCTCAGGAAAACAGTGGGAGAGCCAAAGGCAATGCTGGCTCTTTTTCAGTCTAAAGAAAAAATAAATTACTCCAAAGGAACCTATAAATCCTTGTTGTCAGGTAGATATGATCTGTTTCCTTCGAAAACAGAAGTTGGAGGGATTTCTGTTTTTTTCACTGCAGCTACTCTTGCTGTTGGCACCACATCATATTATAACTTTTATAAACTTCCCAAACTGCATCTTGAAAAGCAGAACTTCATAGCCTTACAAGTAACACTTTGTTCTGTTGAGAAGTGCAATTACTTTCTAACAGAATTTGTGCACCAAGAACAGAACTATTGTAGTAGCAACAACTGGAAATAGGTGCTGCAGATGTTTCAGTATACGTAAGCAGAGACTAACAGTTGAGCAGCACAACTGAAACGCAGTGTTTGTATATTTCAGGGATTCACTGTAGTTCCTGTGGTGAATAAGTTTTGCAGCCTCCAAACATTGACAAAACTCGCCTTATATGCAGCTTGATCATAACTATCTTCCCCCAAAAAGGCTCTAAGATACTTGCCCTACTGCTGACCTGGGACAGTGTTTTTCTGGAATTACTATAATTTAAAGATTTTTAGCTACAAGTGGATATAAGTTCGTAATATATATTTTTTTCAGGTATATTTCACTTACCTTTCTCTACTTTCTCCTTTTTCCCACTGAGTTACTAAGTTTCTTTCTCTGAAAAGACTACTCATATTTATCTGTACTTGGTGGACTGGCAGCTGTATTTTTGATTATCTGGTTTTTTTTGTCTTCACTGCTTCCTCATAGAGTTTCCAATTTTTTCTTTATGTTGCATTCACTCACAGAATTGCTGAGGGCAGCCTCACTGTCCAGAACAAGATGGTTCCATACTTGGGCTTGTCACCATGCAGGAAATGAATCCAAAACAGATTCTCTTTTCAGACTTCCCATTATTTAAATTAAGTGAAAGAGCAGCTTCCACCTTGTATCAGCACTTCATTTAGAGCTTGGGGAATACATTTTATACAAACTCTCTGCAGTACAGACCAAAACCACCAAAATGCATCCTTTCTTCTGCCTCATCAATAGTAATAGATGATGTCTTGACAAGAAAATTGGAGTTCAGAGATGTGAAGGATCTGATGAAATATGTAGAGTGCTGTTGTTTGGTGTACAGTTTCCATCACTGGAGATGGCTCAGTAGACAACAGGATCGGCTCTAGCTTGTGGTAACTACCTCCATTTTATTCCTCAGCATGCTCCTCCTGCTGTCAGGGCCATACTTCCAGAAGATGTGTTTTAGGAAATATTGTAGGAATAGTAGACTGGTAAAATCCACCTTTGCTATAAGCTGGAATTAATAAATATAAGTATTTTCTCTTTCTGCCTGTATGCTCATTCCCATTATTTTTAATACCTTCCCCTGTGTTGGAGAAGACAAATGTTATGATGCTTTTAGAAAGAAATTCTTTACTTAAGGGTGGTGAGACACTGAAACAGGCTGCCCAGTGAGGTTGTGGATCTATTCGTTCTGCAAAACAACATTAACAAAGATGACTTTTGGAATCCTCTGCATAGAGCCATGAGTGTGCAATGCAGAACAGAGCAGAAATGTGTCTCAGTGATACAGTCCTTCTTACCAAAGCAGCTTTTGCACTGCAAACTACAATTTCCCCAGTGACATCCAGCTCTGTGTGATACTGCCAAGATTTATGGCTGGTGGTTTCCTGAAGAGCTATTTGGGTAGTCTGTGCTTCACTGAAACAACTTTCATATGTCTTGTAACAAATCCAAAAGTGTAATGGAATAGGTCATTTGTCTTGTGTTTTAATGTGAAACAAAATGATGTAGTGAGGAAAAACTGGCTCATTTTCAGCCTGGATTCCAGCTTTCTGGTTTCTGAACTCACTCTTGTGGATGTGATGCTAGATTTGTAATGCTGTCTTGCACAGCACACAGTGAGCCTGCCTTGGTGACAGTAGGGCAAACTAATGTCATCATATGTGGCAAAGAACATAACTGAAGATACTAATATCTTTTTAACAAAAGAACAGATTTCCTAAAGGGAAAGAAAAAAAAAAAAAAGGAAAAAAAAAAAGGAGGAAACAACAGATTTTAAACTCTTCTGATGCTAGCTACTAGAAATGAGAATATGGTTACAGGGCCAGAACACTTAGGCCACCAATGCAAGGAAGTTCTGGTGCAGTAATTATGATGGTAATCCTTTTCAGAATACCTTGATAGGAGTGTTTCGTTTCTATGCAGTATACATGTACAGGACAAAATGTTTTTGTCTTTTAAAGATCTTCTGAGCTGGTTATATATTGACTGTTTTCTATCTAGTGTCATACCTAAATCTAAAAAAAAAAACAACTTTTTCACCTTGAAAGATGTTGAACAAGAAGCCCTTTCCGTTAGTGAGTAGTTGAAGTGTTTCAGCCAAGACCTTGCTGGACAGAGCTCAGATGGGCTGCTTCAATGAAAAGCTCAGATCCTTCCATCAGCAATGACACCACATGTCATGAGTAGAGATGAAGGGCTACTGCCTGGTACAGGAGGATGATAAGATGCTGAATTTGCAATGAACTCAGCACACGTAGGCATTGGGAACCACGACAACCCCTTGCATTGTTGGCTTTGATGCCCTCATCATTCAACATAATCCATTAGTCTTCCTAAAATAGGAGCACCAGTAATACACAGCACCCTGTACTTTCTTCTGGTTTCAGGACAAATCATTACCTACTTAAAAGCTTAGGATTTCTCAGAAGATCTTTACGCAGCAGTATGAAAATAAAATAAATTAGACATCCTCAGGGGGACACATTTGAAGCTTTTGTTTGGTTATTGATGGTTCCTTAGCATGCAGTGCAAATAGGGCTCTAATTGTTTGATCTGCTTTGTTAATAAATGAGTATTTTCTCTTTCTGCCTATATGCTCATTCCCATTGCTGACTGTGATTGTTGAGTGGTGACTTGAAAAGTATGACAGTTATGGGGAAGGATGTCAGACCAAAGGCACTGAAACTGCTGATAACAGTATTTCTTAAACAATGTCTTTGTATAGGTGGATGGAGGTCTGCTTGGAAGAAGAGCTGCCCCCTACTACTGAGCTGGAAGAAGGCTTAAGGAATGGTGTTTATCTTGCCAAGCTTGCAAAATTCTTTGCCCCTAATCTGGTGTCAGACAAAAAGATCTATGATGTGAAGCAGGAACGTTACAAGGTAATAATTTTCTATTCTCAAAAAATTGTCCATTGGCTAGCTCTTGAAGATCCATGAGCATGATTAGTTCATTTTCTGTCTCTTTTGTAAGCCTGTCAAGATAAGATGGGAGATGTACAGTGCTTAAGAAGCCAGTATGAAAAGTTTGAAATACTTTATAAGAGGAAAAATAGTATTAGTGACACTTAATGTTTTTAGAGCCAAACAAATTATACTTCTGGCTCTGGGAAACGGGAGATTTATTCATGCAATTATTTCTTACTAGGAAAAGGAGCCAAAAAATAAATCAATAATTAAACTTGATAACTTTCTGATTTTATTAATCTTGTATGGAAGAACATTCCCTTCATCAGATCTGTGTCTATTTTTGTTACCAAATTTACCACTAAAGCAAAGTAATTAGGCTTGGCTTGCTACATCTGTGAGCTGTTCATTAACTACAAGACTATCGGTAACAGAAACATGCACAGCGTAAGACCCCTCAATTGAATGCTTTATTTCAGTCTGTAGAGGGCTCAGGAAAAACTCAGACACTTAAGTTTTAGAGGTGTGATCACTGTTTGCTGTTTGGAAGTTCATAAATTAAGTTGCTTTGCTTTCATGTGCTTGATAGAATCATGGTTAGGAAGCACAGTTACCTTTGAATGCTTCTCCTGATTTCCATAAAACTGGATTCAAATCTAGCTTATCTTTTAAAAAAGCATGAGTTGAATATTAGTAAAAATATGGTGACTCTGACTGGTGATACATTAGAACAGGCTGCCTAGGAAGGTAATGGAGTCACCATTCCTGGAGCTTTTTGAGAGAAGGGTGAATGTGGCACTCAGAGATATGATTAGTGGGTATGGTGCTGGTGGGCTGATGGTTGGACTGGATGATCTTAATGGTCTTTCCCAATTTAATGATTCCATGAGTTGGACACAGTGAGTCTGTTGATGTGTTAGGCTGCTTCATTAACAGGATTGCAACTATGATGCTTGGGGTCTCCAGGTCAAATGGGGGAAAACGGCTTCAGGATACAAAATTGGGAAGCAGCAGAGTAATTGGTAGTTATAGAACTTGATTTGCATTGTTTTTATCATCTCTTCCTCCTGTGTTTCCCATAGAGATCAGGACTTCATTTTCGGCACACTGATAACACCGTGCAGTGGCTGAGAGCGATGGAGTCCATTGGTCTGCCTAAGGTAAGCATCTGAATTTTAGCAAGGGAACAGGATCAAGGCAATGACTCGGTAATGTCTCCTTTCAACTGCCCAAGTCTAAACTTGTGTACGGTAAGCCTCCTGGGAGGGCTAGTTCAGGCACGTATCTGAAGAGAAAGTAATGCTGCTTGGTGTGTGCTTGGTGCTGTGGGTGATGAGCACCATGGGTGGGAAAACTCAGGGTGCTTCTCTCAGGAGTCAGGGGGATAGTAGTGGTCCTTTAGCTGTACTTTATTGTTAGTACAGTCTTGGTGGGGGCCTGAATGTGGTGGAGTTAAAACTGGAGAGCTTTTTCTTCCTTTTGGTTGCTACCTCTGATGTCTTTTGCTCCCTCTTCCTCCTAATATATGTCGTAGTTTCTCTGCCTTTGCCCGGTTTCCAGGCTGACCCTGTACGTCCCGGTGTGGCTGTACTGCTCTTCTTCCTCCAGCTGCTTTCTTGGGTCACCTTTCACACTTACCTCCCTTCTCACGGCTCTGCGCTTCTCATCTCCCTCTCTTCTGCTATTTCTGGGCACCAGTGAGTCTTCCTTTGGATGAAAATTTTTTAAGAAAGAGCTGTGTGGAAACGCTCACTTCACTTGCCCTGCTGGTTTGGTACCTGCAGGCCTGAGGAGCAGCCCGAGGGTGGGTGCTCGGTGTGGGGCTGCCCCACATTGTGCGAGGCCAGGCACAGCAAATATGCTCAGATGGCTGCCTGGGAACTGCAAAGTGGGACCAGCTCCATTGGTGGGAGCCTGTAAACAAAAAGGAGCTCCCTTGACTGCCCTCAGAGGCATGATGAAGATTGAGGGGGAGATGCCTTTCCTAGGTCAACTGTGTTTTAGCTGTATTTGCAAGCCTGAATCTCCTCTTCAGCTTGCTGATTCCCTCTCCTTCCAAAAGCTATGTCTGTAGCAGAGGAGCACTGTGGCTAGAAGATTTCCCATGTCTCCCTCCCAAAGCCACAGTGTGCAAGTGATGAGGAGAGCACCATGCTCCTGGCCAGCTCAGTCTTGCTGTGCTGGCCGATGTACTGCCCAGTCCTGAGCTGCAGTGTGCTGCCAGCTCACACGGATAGCCATGGCTTTCCTTTTGTTTTCTCAGAGGAGCCATGGTTTGTGACTGGGACAAAGGCGGGGAACAAATCAGTAGTAGAACCAGAACTCGAATTCACAGTGTGACTTCTTGGCTAAATTGTTTTTACACTCTTCCATCTGAACTTATTTTTTTCTGTTAGTGGTACTGGGGGTGTTGGTGTTTGGATGTTTTTGAATTGTTAAGTCTTGCAAAAGTGCACCAACACCACCTGGTAAATAACTGTGTCCTAAGTTTGGGTGTGTGAAGGAGGATAAATCCTATATCCAGAGTTTTTGCTGAAGAGCCTTTTCTAAATGTCTTGCCAAAATCCCATCTGTTTATCTTCCTTGTTTTCCATTTTAATATTAAACTTCAAGATCTATTAGATTCTTTCTTATGAAAACTATGGATAAAGTTAAATAGCATGAGAAGAGATTTTATTAATAAATGGATAGAGGTAACAGTTGAATTTCTGTGATTCCAAGGTAGTGATCAGGGAGCCCATTGTAGCTATTCTTCTGACCAGTTATCTTTCTTTCATTCTAACTGTATATTCTTTTTCTTTTCTTCTTTTTTCCAGATTTTTTATCCAGAGACTACAGATGTCTATGATAGGAAAAACATACCTAGGATGATATATTGCATTCATGCTTTAAGGTAATTGCTGATGGAAGTAGAAGCTAAAGTGACTAATATAAGTGTCTAAGCCTTGAACAGCATTAGTATAACCAGTATGTTACAATCCATCAGAATTTACAAGTTCACTGACTTAACAGTAGGCATGAAAGGAAAACTAGGTCAAATAATTTCCAAAATAAAAATGAGTACTACTGAATTTAATGCAAATATCCCGCTGAATGTGTGTAACCTTCGCAAGATAGTTTCTGTTTTCATATCTATTTTAAAATGACATGTGCCAATAATTAATTAAATTAAAAAAAAAACCAAAAAAACCTTAGCAAGATATTAGTATAACTGTGGGACAGAGATGCTGATCAGAATGAAAATGAACTGGCACCCCTCTGGCCCCAAAGTAGAACAAATTATATGTATAATATATAATAACTGTGCTATTAAGTCATTCATAGGAAATGTAATGTTTTTCAAGCTTTCGGAATTCTGAGCAATTCAATTTCGAATGTGAAATCTTGGAGGGCTTTAGCCTCACCACTGAAGTAGAGCTTAAGCCTTTTTTTGTCCTCCTGCAAGGAATTCCTTGTGATGTTCAGGGCTTTCAGTGTGAAACATCTGCCCCATGCCACCCCTGCTGTGAGAGGCAGTGGTGTGGGCAGGCAGCTCCTCCCTCCCACGGCTCTCTCAGCTCATTTCCTGCGCATAGAGACCTTTTTATTACTAACTATATCTCCACAAGCCTAGTATGTAACTTGTATCCAAAACCTCACTTTTTTCCTAATGACACTCAAAGACACATCAGCTGTCCCATGGGTATAAGTCAGGAACCGCTCAGTGCATGCTGTTATTAATTTTTTTTTACAGTCTAATCCTTGAAATTATGCGCATGCTCCTACGCTCTTATGTGTACTTTCTGCCAATAAATACAGCAAACCACCAAGGTTTATCTTACTTCTCCCAAGTGCTAGCAGTTCAGACTCAGTAACTTTGCTGTATGATTTTTGTTAGCTCTGACAAGTGTTGCCATTTGAAATTGCTGTGACTGCTGTAATGCCAACTGTCCAGGACCATGTGAGGCAACACTTGCCTCAGCCCTCACAGGTCTGGCTCTTCTGCCATTAAATGTCTTGTGCAAACCTGAGGTGATATCCTACAGCAGAAGTGTGGGCTTGTAAGGCTCACTGCCAAGGTGGGAGGTTGTGCTGCATTCCCCCTGCTGGTGTCATGGCCAGCTCACATGTTTTGCGCAAGGTGAGAGATCACTGTGAGCTTTTCGAATAGGTGTGTGCTTGCAGAGCAAAGGCTTCATCAGCTGCGGGTTTGAATGTTGCATGAACAACAAGGCAGCACCTTGGCATCTCATAAGATCTCCTTAGTTTTTGCAATTGTAATAACTTTTTGCTTCTTAAATTGAATTCTGCAATGGATTAGCTTCTGGTATGAATTTCTGTTCTTTAGCTTGACCCGTCCCAGGATTTATGTCCCTATCAGGGCCAGTCCATGTTGTTTGAGTTCTCTTCCAAGTTTATCTTGTTTGAATTTTTTCCTCACTGCATATCAGCACAAAGCTGTAATTCCTTGCTTCTGAGCTATTATTTTAGAAATAGATTTCTGTAACATGCTTTGCCTACGATGCTTTGCCATGTCAGGGTGTAGGAATAAAAGAAACAACTACTGAGTTTTGTTTACTTACAGACCTGTTTCTAGAATGCATGTTGTAACCATCTCTCAACTCAAATTCCAGTATCAGTATTGAATTACAGCCAGTCTGTGCTGAAAACAGCCTGGGAGATGGCAGTGCTGAGGACAGGGCATGGCTTGACATACAGTATTTGCACTTGGGCTGGTGTCTGGAGCACTGAGCTGCAGGAATCCAGCTCTGTTTCCCTTCCCACTGCCCTGCTGTTGCCTGCCCTCAGCTCCATGCCAAGCACCTGCCTCTGCGCCATTCTGCTCCCTCGGTCTGTATGAGCATCGTTAGCAGGGAAGCCCGCATGGGGATCACTGATCCTAGGAAAGTTCTTGGATCTGGGCACACAACAACTAGAAGCAGAAATGACATGGAAGTATTTTCCCTTACCATCTGTTGCATACAAATTGGATCACTATATGAAAATCACCACATGGGTAAAGTGCTAAATTCTAATACATCTTGAAGCACATGCTCAAATTTCAAGGGCTTGTAACCTAGAAAAGTTAAGCACTTTGTCTGGGAGGTAAGAGGCTGGCCTACTTTCTATTCTTGCTTAGCTATTACCAAGTTATTACCCCAAGCTACAGGAGTTAAACACAGATAGGATATTTTGTCTTAGTCTCATATTTGAAAAAACTAAAACCATCCCCAGTTAAATTTTTTTCCTAAGTTAATTTCCTGAAAAGATCAGTATGCATACGTGCTTAAAATTGCCTCTTTAATTAGAGTAAAAAAGATTTTACTCTATGTAATGGAGCCAAATGTTAACATTTCATAGGAAAGTCCTCAGCTATTTGGGTTTCACTGATCTTTGAGCAGATGGAAGGCCTGGAGACAGGAAATGATTCTAAGCAAAACTGTTTAAAAATATTGGAGATATGTTCTGCTTCAAGCCTGAAATTAAGACCATTGCCCTTAGAGCATGTGGACCAACTTGTTCTGTCGGAAGCAGCCCTGATCTGTCCAGGAAGGAGTGACTTAGCAAGCAATTTCTAGATTCCTGCTAAGTACTGCTACCATCTTACTTTTTCATGTTGATACTTACATGCTTAAATCACCCTTAAAAATACAAAAGAATTAGTCTCATTTTTTGCATCATTTTTCTTAAGAAAGCTGTGGATTTTGTCCTGGTCTAAATGAGTTAAAGACCTCCCTCAGATAAACATACGTGCTAATGATGATTCTCGTTCCTAAGTAGTGGTGATTCAGATTTTGACTCTTCTGTCTCCACTACACCCTAAAATACATAGTTTTCAAATTATCTTTAAAAGAAAATTGCTGCTATGTTCTGGGTAAACTAGCTCTGAGGCTGGACGGTTTCAAACATATGTTTTTCTAGGAAGAGATAGAATAACAAGCATATGCTTGTGAAAACGTAAGTTATTTTCAGATTTGTTTGTTACAGCATGCTAAACATGAGCTAAGCTTAAACAAGATCAAGGAGTCTGGTTAATCAGAACTACAGTTCTGCACTGGTTTGATGCAAGAGGAACTTCACCTGGGAAGTGCTCTTTCCCCCCTCCTCCCACTGCCTCCTATGCAGCCCTCTCAACCCCAAGCCCCCACTTTGATCTTATATGAGTTACCCAAGGATCATGCTATATGTACAAATGCATCATGCAAGCTGTTTCGAGTGAACTTATTCCTTAATGTAGAGCAGAATTGTCCTTGTGTTCCCTGCAGAACTCCCTGCAAGCAAATTTTCAGCACCACCTGGTGGTAAATAATCTTATCCAAGCAAAGTAGTCTAACACTCATGGCCCAGCATCCTCCTGGAGGCGTTGAACAGCCAAAACATGAGTCTCTCATTCATACCAGTCATTTTTTCTCTGCATCTCCCTAATGAGATTACCCCCAAAATGCTGATCAACCCTGTGCTGATTTCTATGATGGCTGGTGCATCTGTATGATCACCAGCACTTCAACCAAGATTCCAGCCGTGTCTTTAGCCTGCAGTAGAATCTTGTTATAGGCTTGCAAGAAGAGATTGGCAGCTGAGGGTGAAGAAGGGTCTTGGCACATTATTGTAGTCATGTACCTTTTTTTAATCCTGATGTAAGTATCTTGTATTCAAGACTGTTTTGAAAGGTGAGAATGGCAATGACAATGATTTGAAAAGTTGCAGTGCTCAAAAGTGTGTCTGTATGAGATGTGCTGGTGTATCCATCCAATTTGTGACAGTGCAGAGGAGCAGTAGCATAGAAGACGAAATGCTGATCCTTTGTGTTCTGAAACAATTATGGCAACTACAAATACCGTATTTGAAATCTCATGCTGCAATTTCCTACTAGACAAAATAGAAGTTAAAAATGGAAACAAAAGGGAAATGTCTCCTTCAGCAAACAAATGCCAAACCACTGTGCTCATCTGCAATGCATGAAGATGTGGATGAAGTAATTTGAATAAGAGATCCAAAATGATCCTGTCAAAGGAACATATCATTTCTTTAAAAATTCTCCTGCTGATAGTTGGTCCCTGTTCACAAAGCTTTATTTTGTTAATTGAGTTTCACTGATAAAAGAAATCCCAGTCTTTGTTAAATAAATTTCTGCCTAGTGTTTGGAGGACACTGTGGAGAATGTAACTTACTCAGCTGTTTTTCAGATAACACCTCAGCTCTAGGTATTAAAACTACATCTGTTTTTTTTTGTTGTTGTTTTGTTTTGTTTCATACTTTACTGAATCAAAAATACTTGTTCCTGGAGAGCACTTTCACATTGAACTCATTTAATTCTGCCAAAGCAAATTGGTTAAATGTCACAAATGTACTTGAAAGGGGCTAAGTGCATATTCCCCTACACTTAGTAAGAAGACTGTCAGTGAATTGTGTGTCTTTGGCTACTAATTATAAGAATATATGAATTTAAGTCAAAGCAATTATGGACTCAAAGTAAGGAGCTATGCTGAAGTATATTCATATCTGATTCTTGTCCGTGTTAACTTTTGAACTTCTTCAGAAACCCTTAGTGGAAAGCAATTACTAGTTCACACTCCCTCTGTGATCTGAGACATTATGTCTTAAAGGTCCTTTTTTGAAACCTCAAGTAAAATACAATAAGAAGATACATTTGTTCTGTATCCCTCCATGAAGGATAGATGTTGAAGGACAACCTTCACAGTGGCAGTTACTCTAGGAAACATACTCTTGAACAGAAAGCGATCGCACCAATGGTCTTCTAACACTTGTTATTTCCTTTATAGTTTGTATCTGTTCAAACTAGGATTAGCGCCACAAATTCAGGACCTACTGGGAAAAGTAGACTTCACAGGTAATAAACTGCTTATCTAATCATGTACTACGTAACTCCTTCATGCAGTAAATCTGCTAACATTGTACATATTTTCCATTACTGTCTTTCTCCTCCCTTAGGGTTGTACAGAGCAGCTTCTAATTAAATATGTGGGAGGTTGCTATTTTTAATAAATGTCTGTTTTTGAAGGGCAGAAGGGAGTGAATTTGTATAGAATACTTGTGGTATCTTAGGTATCTTAGATTTCTTCAGAACGGAGGGACAGAAGCTGCTAAGAATCCCCGATCACATTTGCTTTCAATTAAAAAATATCGCACTAGTATTTGTAGGTACGGTGATTCACAAGGATGTTGCTCAGATTTTGTTCAAATGATCTCTTTTCTTTTGTACCCAAACAGAGGAAGAAATTAGCAACATGAGAAAGGAACTAGAGAAGTATGGCATACAGATGCCATCTTTTAGTAAAATTGGTGGGATTCTGGCCAGTGAATTATCAGTTGATGAAGCTGCATGTAAGTAAATTCTTGTTTTGGTTCTGTTTTCTACTGAATAAACTGAAAGAATGCCAACAAAATACTGTTTTACTTCAATTATCTTGCCCATCTATCATGACCATCATCTTTTGATAAGCAATTAGAAATGCAGTCAAGTTTTCATTGACCATTGCATTGTGTAACTGTTACGAGATCTTTTGCTGTTTGTCCATCTGCATTTCTGAGCAGAAAATGTCTTTATGCATGTCCATTGCATTTTAGGAAGTACTATCAGAAACAAAGACTTCTTTCCATTTTTGCATATGTTTATTGTTTTGGTAGCTAGAATTGAAGAAGTGAGCTCTGGGGGTGACTCCACAAGAGAAAGTGTGCAATGGGCTACTCAAGACAGCATATCCAGTGAATTTAAAATGTATCAGTACAGAAAAGGACTGTGTTGAATTGAGGAAAAATAAGCAACAATGGAACACCGTGTGTAATAATTGTCTGTACAGCTTTCCTAAACTTTACAAAGCAAAACAATTGAAACAAATTTATTTCTGTTTTAGTGTGCTGATGTTTCCAGATATGAATTTAAAGCATGTTTCCTTGTATTGATTCACCTTATCACATTTTTTTGCAACTTGCTGCAGCTGATTGCTATGTACGCTTGTGCAAAGCCAGATCTTAAAATACTCTCTTTAGAAATAAGGTTTGTTTTTCTGCTTTTTTTTAGCAAACTTTTAGAGATTTAGTGATGACAAAACACTTTTTTTTCCAGAGGGCTTCCTTCCTTCCCTGATAATGACAGGACTGCAACCTGATAATGACAGGACTGCAACTTCCTTCTCTGAAAGCTTTTTATAGCATGTATATATAGTTTCCTTTAAGTTTGGAAGAATTTCCAGCCCTTTATAGAAAATCAGTGTTTCCTGGTGCTGGTTCTGTTTCTTTAGGCAGGGAGTGTGTTGTCAGTAATGCGCCCTGCCCCAGAACAGGAAGTATCTGCTGTGGGAACCCTCACACATCAGTGAGGATTGATGTGGAGATCCTGCTGCAGGAGGACTATCACCCTGCTTCTGAAATGGAATGAGCAAAAGGAGAAATAGGAAGTGAAACAACTGCTAATGCCTTTTGCTATGCTATCAGCAATAGTGCAAATCAGTCTGCAAAGAGTGCTCTCAACTGCTCTCAAAACCGACTTTTTTCCTAAACAACCACATTTTTTACCTCCAGACTGCTCCTGCAGGTCCAGTCGTGTTTCTCATTGTTTCTCTTGGTTCACAACATCCACCAGCACAAGTTCACAGCTTTCCCGATCTTGATACTATCTGTTTTCCACTTGATACTGGCTCCACTTTTGTCAGAGGGACCTCTCATACAATACTGTGAGAGACTACATCCTTTCTGCGTATTTTTTAGATGTGGATGCAGGACTTTCACATCTTCACTTTGTCCCTTCAGGCAGATCTTGTTCTTGATATAGCTGAATGTCAAAGAAAACATTGTGGCTCTCTGTATCTCTTCTGTGCCAGCTGCTTATCATTAGAAGAGAATATTGTACTGACTTCAGCTGGAGAAAACTGCTTTAGAGCAACTTTCTAACACCTGGGGAACATTTATCCATTTGATGCTTGCTGTCATGCAGCTTTGGAAGCTGTAGGAGTAGAGAGCCATTATGTTCATGACGCTGTCTTCCCCACGTGCTCATGGAGATCCTCGGTTAGGAAAGGAGAAAGTTCCTCTTAGACAGTTTTAGACATGGCGTGTAGGGTTGTGCCCTGCTTGGAAATTCTTAGCTATGTTTTCTAGGTCACAAATTTCACTGTTTGAATTTTTTTTTTTTTTTTTTTTTGCCTAAAATCTTTCAGTAGTACTTATTTTAAACAATACTTCTGAGTAGTTGTATAATCATTTAGGTGTTGGAGAATACTTTTAAGATCATGAAGTTCAGCCATCCACTTAACAAGTCCATTGCTAAACCATGTCCTTAAGTATCATATATACTCATCTTTTAAGTGTCGATTTATAGACACAAAAGAGCTATAACTAAGGGAAATGACTGAAAATACTTTCAATTGCTGCATGTTATTGCCTTCTACATGGCACAGAACTTGAGTAACAAAACTCAACTCATGTTTATTCTATAAGCAAAATAGCAGCCCCTAGTTGGGAGAAGAAAACTTGGAACAGGCAGCTGTCAGGGTTACCGAAGCTGCTGTGGAGCAAGCGGAGTACCTCTGTTGCTGCTGCCTAGGGAATGCATTACGATGGAATGTTTGAAGGAAAATATGCAAATTGTCTTACGCATATTAAACCATCATTTCAAATAAATTAGAACACAGTATCAGTACTAAATGAGGAGTGTGTGATGCAGAAGGTTTCCAACCCCATACTCTGAAAGTGTCTGTGGTGATGCGAGTATCGGTTCTGGGACTGAACTGAAGGAACAGAGTTTGCATGCAGTAGCTGACTGAATGGGCTGGAGCTGGACAAAGTTGGACAAGCTGCAGTTAATCTCATGGTCATAAATACACAGTTCTTGGATGCTTTTACTGCTGCTTCTGTGCTTAAAGGAATTGTTTTATTGTCTTGCTACAAAAGCTAAGTGAATTCCTGTTAATTAGTGATTTTCCACCATCAATGAAGGAATTTATATTTCTGTTGTTAACAGCATGTTATCTACTTTTTCCTTTAAAAAAGAGGACTGAGGTCAAGGAATGATTTTAATGTTTTAGTTGCTTCCTAAAATCTTGGTTTATACTTCTAATTCTAGTGCATGCTGCAGTGATAGCAATTAACGAAGCTATTGAGAAGGGAATAGCTGAGCAAACCATTGCAACTCTGAGGAACCCAAACGCAATGCTGCTGAATGTGGACGAGGAACTTGCTCAGGACTATCAGAATGAGCTCTTTGATGCTAAAAGGAGAAAACAATCGAATGCAAGACTTAAGGTTGTGGTATTTTATTAGACCTTACAGTATATATATTCCTTCCTGTTGCTTTTCCTGCTGTAGTATTATCCTTTGAGAAGTAAGCTAAATAAATTTTTAATATTAAAAGAGAAATGGACTAGGATAAGTAATGTTGATCTTACAAGCAGGCAGGCAATTCTAGAAGAATATGGTTAGTATGAATTTTGGCATAAGTTCAGCTTTGACCAAAGCATAAAACATTGAATATCTAAAAATAAAAAAAAATATCTTTTTCCTCTATCCCTTAAGAAAAAAAAAGATTTTCTGTTCAAAAAACAGAAGTGATGCCTTTTTTGGACATAAAATATAATCTCTTCCACAGATCTTTAACATGAATGCATTTGCTTTGTTTTCACTTGAGAGCATATGTTCTTGACTGCTGCAAAATGTTGTGCTGTTGTTATATGGGTACTTTCCAGAAAACACTTTAAATATTGCCATGTATCATAGTATGCAGGTTCATGTGGTTACCAAATTCCTTCACGAGCGCATTCAGCAAATATTTCAGATGACACAATTTTAATAACTCCTGCTAATGGCTGTTCTCCCACAAAATTTTTGTTGATTGCTAACAATTTTGTTTTCTTAGAATGGCACAATCTCTGAAGAGGAGAGAGATGTCTATGAAGAACTGCTGACACAAGCTGAGATTCAAGGCAATATCAATAAGATCAACAGTAAGCCACTCAAGATCCTCACAGAAGTGTGCATGGTCTACCAGATTCCAGCTGAATGTGACTTGAACCCACAGGAACAAATAATATTTCTGTGGAAGCCTATAAAACATACAAAATATATTGTCTGTCTATAATAGGTTTTCTTGCTGCTTTTTCTCTACTAATCTTGGGGGCTAATGTCTGTTTGTGAGTTTTGCTACAAGGATTCCTCAGTTCAGAATCTAATCATTTTTGCCTGCTTTATTTCTTCACATTTCAGTTCCTTCCGTGTGCAGATTACTGTAAATTTTGACCCCCTCTTCTATATAGACTTGAAATATGTTTGTAACCTATTAGTTAGCTGTGTTAGCTGTGGTTAAATTGCTCCCATATGGGCTCATGCAGAGCCAGAAGCTTTTTTTTTTTTTTGTAGAATTCATCCATCTTCGAATACATAATCCCCCACTGGAGACTGCCACTCTGGCTGTCTTTTTCTAAAAATGAGATGCTGACAGCCATGGGCTTTTTTTAAGTGTGTATTTGCTGTTTTATAAGCATTGTTTTCATTTCAGTTCACATGGCTTTAGTCCAAGTGAATGAGGCTATTGACCGACAAGATGAAGTGGCACTGATGGCAGGTTTGAACCGTCCTGCTTTGAGCCTACTTGAAGTTCTGCCACAAAATTCCTCTTGGTACCTATTGCAATTGTGTGATTCTAAAGAACAGAAAATGCAGGTAATTTAGTAGAATGGCTACTATACATCAGTTTTACTTTTTGATTTTTTTTTTTTGAAGCTGGCATAAACCAGAGAGAAATTGCCCTATTTTGCTTTCAGCTTCACTTAAGGAAGAGTTATATCAAGGTTTTAGAATAACTACTGTACTAATCAATCCCAAAGCAGTTGCATTTGCTCCTAAGAGCACAATGCACTATTAAGTATTTACTAAGAAATCAGGAAAAAATTTGAGATGTGGCATGAAAGCCCCAGTAATGCTTGTTATATTTAATCTTTAAAACTTGAATACAACACAAGATAGAACTGAACAACAAACAAGTAAAAGCACTGGTGGAATTGAATTTCAGGGAGAAAATCACAGGGATGAACTAATGTTACATGTACTGTGATATTCGTGTTGCCTGTTCAGCAAATACATGTTCAAATCCTAGTGTCCTGTTGAGGGTTTTTATCCCTTATCTCCCAACACGCTGACAAGCATAATCAAATCTTTTTTTTTTTTTTTATGTTAGATAGCAGGGGTTCCAAATATGCTCGACAAAAGTGAAATACAGAAAGAAGTTAGTGTTGCCAATGCGGAAGCTGAGGCTCACAAGCTTAGTGAGTAACTGTTTTAATACTCATTTTTTAGCATCACCATTTAATTATTTTAAGACTATTAATTCAATCCACAATTCTTTGCATGTAGACTCAGTTTCTTAATCTGAAACCATGTGCATTTTACTTTGTAACTGTTCTGAGTCATAACTGCCAAGTCACCAATCTGTGCTACATCAGATATATTCTTTTTACTTGAGGTAGCTAACATCTTTATTTGAATAACTTAAGCTACTGGTAAAACACATTGGCTGAGTACAAACTACATACAGTGCATGGCTTGATGGCTTGAATAGTGTTAATCCTCACATGGGTGTGATGACCGTCATTGTAGTATTAAAATAGAACAATCAAATAGAAGAATACTTTGCAATCACATTGAAGAAAATTTTTCTCATTTTTAGATGCACGTATCTGAATCTGATCTGTTCTTAGATTGAGAATGTCACAATACAAAGGCTACAAGATACAGTTTTTAAAAGTATAGTTAAGGGGGTTCTAAATTTGCAGTGCATGAATTGCTTTGTTTAACTGAAAACTTCTCTGCTAGGAGATTCTTCTTTGTTAAACTGCTGTCATTTTGTGCTACATCTGAGCATGGCTTAGTGGCTGTTTTCTGTGTTTCCAGTGCTTTGAATCCTGGCTGATTGCTTTTGTAATGCAACTTGAAGGTGGTACAGCGAGTTCAACCTAAGCCAGAAGCACGGCTTGAGTTGTTGGCTGGAATGTTAGCCCACCTTTGGTTGGTTAGGCATGGTGAGAAGTGCTCCCCTCTTTAAAGGGGTGCTGCTTTGCTATGGAAGCTAGAAGGAAAATTGTGAGCTGTGAAAAGCAGCTACAGTGACTTGGATAGCAACTCATTTCTCATGTTTAGTTTTAAAAGGGGGTAGGGGAGAATGTGAACATTTTAGTATGTGTTTTGCAATCTGCATGCTTAGTTCATGAATTAGGGATTGACAGCTTAGTTACTGACTTAGTTCAGTTGTGGACTCTGAGTCTTCTTCTCTTTCATCTTTTCTCTAAAGAAGCATGTGTGCATGCAGTAGCTTTGAGAGCCTTTGCTGTCTCTAACCACGGCTGCAGCCAAAAGGAAGCCTTTGAGAATAACAGAGTCCTGTCCAGCCATGCTTCAGAGCAATTGAAACGAGAGGCAAAGAGCTTGTATAGGTGGGCCTGCTTACTCAGAGGTTTTCAAAGTCTTAATCCTTTATAAGACCCAAGTGTTGCTGCATACATGAAAGGTGAATTGTACCTGCTGCACAAGCACTCTTGTATGGACTTTCAAGAGTCAGCAGTGACTAAAAGCATTCCCTGGCTAAGAGGGTAAAAAAATAGATAAGGCAGAGGAAATGGGAATTATTTTGCTGATGGAAATGACATTTACATAATTGTCATTCTTTACTCTGCCATATGTACTCTAACCTTTAAAGTTGTTTCCCTTTGCGCAAGGTCGAGGTGGTACCTTGTGCAATAACTCCCAGGGTGTGTTCTGGCCTGAGTTTCCTCAGAATTTGCTCTTCCTGGTGTGCAATTACAGTCACCGACTAAGCTGGGGATGTTGCTGGGCTGCTGTGGGTGCCCAGGTTGGAAGTGTTTTTCTGCTGGAGTTCAAATGTCCTGAAGTGGCATTCAACCAAGTTGAAGCTGTTCGGGAATTGAGAAGGATTGCATTCTCTTTGGTGATTTGCTTGACACAAAAATGTGAGCTATGTACCATTTCTAGACAGTAGTACTTGTGAAGAATGACCTTCCAGACTTCAATGGACAAGGGATGGCACAAATACCTACAAGAATTTGCGTGTGTTTTTTTCCCCTCACTTTAGACACTGAAAAGCCCACCAGCAACCTTGCTGAGCAGATGTCTACCAGGGCTCCTGAAATGGAGTCGCAGTTGTCATCGTTGCAGGACATGCTTGTTCTAGATGGCTGAGTTAGGTTCTGCTAAAAGGAGGATGTGAGGGAGGAGATAGAACACAAGGAAGCAAGTGGGACTGGAGTAATTGGGATAACATACTGAGCAGAACAGAGAGACATTCCATCCTTCTGCTTCTGAGGACAGGTCAGATTCCTGCTTTAGATTAAAGGTACCATAGAGGATCCCTAATATCTAAAAGTCCTGAAGCTTTTTATAGTCCTCCATTCAACTATTTGCTGGAAAATTTTGAATAGACACATTTTTCAATATTCAGCAGTTTATCTTAATCTGATACTTTTCTCCAGTGACAGAAAATGATTTTCTTTGGATAACCTGTCATCTACATGGCATAAAAAAGCAAATGGCATATGGAAATTAATAGGTTTTTCTTTCCCTGCTGTTCTCTAGAACTTATAGCAGTTGACAGTATCAATACTGCAATTCGTAACTGTGATCCTAGTAAAACACTGGTTGCACTGATGAAACCGGAGGCACAGCTGCCTGTTGTTCACTCATTTGCTGCTGTTGTCTATCAGACTGAGCTGTTCAACCTCCAACAACAGAATGCTGTGGTAAGAGTGAAATGCTTATGACCTGCTCTGATGTTACGTAGACAAGCTGTTTAACAGCATAAACATAGCATGTTGTCATGTGAAATCAGACTTAATTCTCTCTCCATGGTGTTATGTGTATTGCATGACTGTTTTCAATTGAATTGGCAATACTGAATCACAAAAGTCATTTCTTGACACACTTTGCTCTGGCTGAGCTGTTGTGTTGCAACAAATGGACTTTTTAAATTGTTGCATGCTTACTGAGGACTAACCCTTTGTACATTGCATAGAAAAGTAATCCCCTGCTATGACAGTATGATCAGAAGAGATGGGACTGTGGGGCAAAGGGCCTGAAGGATGTGTAGCAAAGAGTGACATCTCTTGGTGTGTTAATGTGACGTGTCTGTGAGCAGGATACATCTTAGCATTTCAGTCCTAAATCAAGTCCACATCATTGATGGTATCTGGACTGTGTAACTCAGATTCATTACACTGATTATTTAGCTTCCTCACTTGAGGTACATTATTATCCTACAGAATTACCTGGCACACGATGAACTGTCTGTTGCAGTAGAAATGTTGTCAGCTGTTGTGTTGCTAAACCAGGCCTTGGAAAACAAGGACATCCAAATGATAAGGAATCACCTCAGAAATCCATGCATTGGCTTCAATAATCTGGAAGAGGAAAACTTGCAACGGTAAAAGTTCATTTTGTCTTGTCTAGAAGAGACTTGGCAACCTCTGCAGAAGGATAAGTAGGCATTTCACTAGGTTGGCTGTTCAGTGTTGTGGCTACAAACCTGAAAAGGCTGCAAGATGATTACCTCTGTCATACGTTAATAGAGCAAAAATAACAAATACCAAACTGCTTGAGTGTCCCTAAGTGTAAGCCGTCACACAACCTCAAATATTTGAGAGCAAGAGCTTATGCAAGGTGAAGGGAAGTGTTTTCAGAAAGCAAACATTAAGACCTGACAAAAGTTTTTGTGGAGACTGACATACAAACCAACTGTAGCTCGAAACTGTTAATCAGTAACTTCTTCACAGTAGTGGTGGGAGCATCTTTGGAATGTGATAATGTGCTTAATGCCTTAAGGTCAAGGAGACCCCTTGGACCAGGCTAACTCTATTTTTTTCATTCAAGATTTACAAAGATCTTAAAAAAGTAGCACAGTCCTGCTTGCTAAAAAGCCGAGTATGTTCCTGTGGCACACATGCATGTCCAAAGCTAAGTTAAATCCTGCATTTAGCTGCCAGCCGCTTGCACTGCCACTTGTCTGACTTGTCACAGCCATGAGCTGCTGCTGTGTTCTTTGCTTATCTGCAAAAAAAAAAATTAAAAATAAAAATAAGTTTTAAAAAAAATTAAAAAATAAATCGGGCAGCTCTAGGGCCCTATTTGTGGGGGTGTGGGCAGGTTCCTAACACCTGGTGGTGGAAATCTGAGTGCTGTTTGGAGGGTCATTAGTCAAAAGGGATAGCAGTGACCTGGTTGGTTAAGGTATTCACCAGGGAACATGAATGTAAGAACAGCCCTTGACGCTGCAGGGAGAGCAAGTCAGGATAGGAAGAACTGATTAGTCTGTGGGGCTGAGGGAAGGAAGGATCTGTAGTGATATGGTGAAATGGCAGAATGCTGTGAGGTGGAGCAAAATTAGTGTTCCACTTGGGTTCTGTTCATGTCAGGGACTGCGGGTGGGAGAGAGAAACAACACTGTGAAAATAGATGGGCCCCAAAGTGTCCAAAAATAGTAATTTTGACTGATGGCACTGTGGCCTGTAGAAGTTGTCAGTCGGTACAAATGAAACAGTGGAAATTAATTGGATTAATGAATAAAATAAAGCTACCATGCCATTATGTAAGCCTGGGCTGCGGGAAGACTTAATTGCACAATGCTGAAAGGTAAAAGGTAAAGTAGAGCTAGAGAAATTTCTGTGAGGGAAATACTCAGTAGCTTTCTACTGGTAGGCATACATTTGTTAAGGAAATGCCTTTCCTAGAACATAAATCTTCAGTGGAAATATGACATAGAGCTGCAAAATTGCATGTGCTGTGGGGAAAGTTACTAGGAGTTGCTAAGTTCTCATAAATTCAGTTATTTTCTTACGATAACTGAAACGAGAAAAAAAAGTTGAAATTATGACATATGAAGTTTAATCCTTACTTGAGGAACCACCTTCTTACAAAAGATTTAATAAGTGGGACTCTCATTACTAAGAAATTTGTAAGTTTTCAAAATAGAGTCAATAAATCAATGGATTGCAGACCTTTCCAACTATTAAACATGAACATGCATCCTCCTACTTGGGAGTCCTTAAATGTAGTCTGCTGAATGCTGAGAGGACACATCAGAGCAGGAAATAATTCTTATCTATTTTTCTAGCAGCCTCTAATTTCAGGACACAGATGAAAATAGGAGACATGTATTTCATCTGATTCATGGTGGCAGCTCAGTATTTTAATCAGGAATATTAAAATTATTTAACTTGCATGTACAAGTGCTGTGAAGGTTTCCAGCATGACTTGGTCTGTGATCTTTCTAAAAAGTGTTGACTTAGGCTACAAAGCCTGTGCTTGGAGGACATTGATTTGGGTGAAGAGGAGCATTATCCATGTCTTCTCGCTTTCAATTTTGAATTTTCTGGGAGTTAAATACAATTGATAACATAAAATTGTAGTGGACTGTGGCAGTATCCCTGAAAGTACTGATATCTCCCACTTAAAATAGTATCTGGCGGAAAGGCAGCCACTTCCTGAAATGATATCATCATCACTCTGCCAAGAAGTGGCGGCTTTGGATTAGCATGTAGGGTCAGTTTTTCACATCTTAAAATACATGTGTGACCAAGAAAGCAGCTTGTATGTTTACATAATTTCTGGCAGGAGATGAGTTGGTCTGATAATCATTCATTGAAAAAGTCAATAAATGATGAATGATACATCTGACTAATTCTTAATGGCAATTTACCTTGTGTATGAAATACACTTATGTATTTTATATCTTCTTATAGTTATGCTGATACACTATTGTCTATTAAGTCAGAGGCTTCATCTCAAGGCCAAGATTATTTAAGCTGGAATGATATCCAGAACTGCATTGACATGGTTAATATGCAAATTCAAGAAGAAAATGAAAGTAAGTAATTCTTCCTATACATCGCTGGCAGAGATGATAGTCTGGTCCTCAGGGCACACACTTCTGTGCTAAATGGCCTTGCTCAGACTCCGATCAATAGAGAAAGCTATTAATTTTGAATAGCTGTTGAGCTTTAAATCCACTTGAAGTGTTCCTTGTTATTTTATGTCTGGTTCAAATGTATCCTAGGATGCCTACCATCTGTAGCATTATAAATGCTGTGGTTCAGAATACTTGTCAGTATAGTTCAGTATTTGAAGTGAATGATATCACCGCAGGGATTTTGCAGAAATTGTAAGTCAAGTGTGTATTGGAGGATAGAGTCAGAAAATACATCCTATGTAAAACCTTGCTTGGTTAAGTGATTTCCAAGCCCCTGTTTTTCACCAGACTTTGTAGTAACTGCAGAAGTACAAGTCTGTCCTGCTCTCCTTTCACATAATTTTATTTCCTATCTGAAAGAAAAGCTTATTATGTACGCTCTAACATGAATGGTTTTGGAGAATATTTCTTTAATATAACTGTGACTGTATGGCCCTAAAATTTTGGTGTTAGATTAAATGTGGTCATTTGGGCTTCAAAAGTGCTAAAAGACTGAAGTCTCTGCTGCATATGGATGCATGTTCCATAAAATTCGAAGCTATTAGGGGTTGGAACTACATGATCCTTGAGGTCCCTTCCAACCCGGGTCATTCTGTGATTCTGTGATTAGCTACCCTCTCCTTAATGGTATCAGCACAGTGCACCCTGCTTTGTTTAGCAGTGGTAAGAGAAGAGTCTTACATTATGGAAATACAAAAACTGGCTATGTTGTTGCTTCTGAACTGGGAGACGCAGGCCTCTCGGCTCTTTTGATGCCTGTCCAGCCTACCATCTTTTGATATCCTATCTCAGTATGGGATATAAGTGTATTTTTTTCAGTGGGCAAAATTACTTTTTATGACTCTCTGCTTCACTGGAGTCATGAATAGGTGAAAAAGGCCTTGAAATAGATGTTTCTTCTTTAGCAATCAGTCTCCACCAGTGAGAAAGCTTTGCATGTAGTTTCAGTTGCACAGGCTTCTGCCCAGAAATCATTAATAGGACAGAAAGGGCAGGAAGAAGGCTAGCACTGCTTTCCGTAAGTAAGCCTGTGTGGCTGTCCATTCCTGCCTTAGCCTTCATGAAGGCATGGATCCTGAACCCACCAGCTGTGGATGGTGTGTCAGAAACATGGTGAGAGATTATCAGCTGCCAATGAAGGGTGTCATCTCTCACAGGTCATGAGAAGCATTGTCCCCTTTGTGGGACAGCTTGACTTTAGGGTGAAATCTCCCCAAGCAGTGCATCTCCACACTGTTTTGGAGAGGGAATACATAGCCACTTTAAATGAGAACAGTCTTGACAACTGAAGAAAATGAGTCATAGGTTTTATTAAGCACATCGTGTGATGTGGCTGTAGTCCTCAGTGTCCACAGGTCTGAACAAAATCAAGCTGATCTCATAAGATCAGCATTGGCAGTTTGATTAGAGAAGTTTAAAGAAATTAGGTTAAGGTTCAACATAACGTTGCAACTTGTAGATCAGCATGTACGTAACCTCTGAATTTAGGGTTTCAAGAAGTCTAATTCCCAACCACTCAACAAGTCTTGAGTCTTTCAGCACAGCCAGCCAGTATGTTGATGCACACAGGTACGGTGTCCAGTATTTCTTTAAGCTTCTCAGAGCCCTTTGTGCTCTGCTGGTAAAGTAAATTTTCTTTTTTTTTTTTTTTCTCCTGTGAGGGTAAAATTTTCTGCAGAGAGAGAGAGGTTCAGTAGAATGAATAGGTGTGGGAGAGAGGAAATCTGTGGAAGTGAATATCTTCACACAAATATCTGAAGAAAGTAATTTTAAGTTAGTTGCTCTTTCTGCCTCTGCTTCTTGTTACTTGATTTTTCTTTTCCGTGTGTTACTGCTTTGTTTGTATCTCTTATATGATAGGCTGTATCTCTTCGACAACTTTGCTTGTAACAAAATATCTGTTTCATAGGAATTATTGCAATTGACCACATTAATGAAGCAATTGACCAAGGAAATGCTGAAAAAACTCTGGAAGCTCTACTGATGCCCACAGCCAAGCTGCAGGATGTTAGACCAGAAAATGCAAAGCATTATCAGGATGTTCTGCACCACGCCAAAACACAGAAACGCAAGGTTAGAGCTGTTGCCTCTTATCAGAACTGAAATGTCAATTCTTTTTATTTACATGTGCTCATGTCCTGTTCCTGCAGTCTTTGGATTAGTTGTATGAATGATATAAGCTGAAGACAAGAAAGAAGCATTGAGTAGTTTTCTACTATGACTTACTCTGACGGTCACAGGAGATTAATTATCAATTAGTTAACAGTAAGATGCATTCTTTATCTGTTAGGTATTTGTGCAAGGATCTAGTTGCTAGAGATAATTAGGCAGGCAGTTATAATATAGGAATATAATATGGGAATTGAGGCTTCTGCTAGGAAGTACTCAGTCATGCTTAGGAGAGTACTTCCTCTGGAAGCACTTTTGCTGAGAAACCTCAGTTACTGAAATCTGAAGGTCTGTAGTAGGGGTGTTTCTGTTCTGTACTTGTCATGCAACAACACACTTCCCATCTTGTACATACCTTCAGCTTCAGCCAATCTCAGCAGGATGCTTGTATCGGCTTCCTCAAAAGCAGTGCCCTGGTTAACATCACAGCTTAGGGAAGTATAAACACAGATCAGCCTAACAACTTGCAGGATTTGACTGAAGGGAAGATTAGCTAAAGCTCATAGCCCAGCACATAGAATGTTCCCAGTACTTCACGAAAATGTCTAAAATTCACATGATGCATTCTTAATGTCAGCTGGAAAAGGTCCCTGCACAATGACTTGTAGAAACACCTCCCAGCTATTTTGCCACCTCACCTGCAGTACCTGCTATGAAAACATGTGCTGCTGTCATCCTCTGGGAGAGCTTTTGAACTGGGTGTTGCAAATCTCAGTCTTGCTTGTGTT
Source organism: Perdix hodgsoniae (assembly GCA_035772895.1). Classification (NCBI taxonomy): domain Eukaryota; kingdom Metazoa; phylum Chordata; class Aves; order Galliformes; family Phasianidae; genus Perdix; species Perdix hodgsoniae. The sequence continues at coordinate 17,895,415 of JAPSGF010000003.1, forward strand.
CTCCCATAACGTCAGGTTTCACTAATTACTGGATGCTGAAAAGTCTCCTCCCTTGCTGTGTGATGGCTGTGTCATTTGTAGTCCTTCGACAAATACTTAAAACGTCTGTTTTATGTAATGATTTATTAAAAAACAAACAAAAAAAAACAAAAAAAAAACCCTCTGTTTAAGGAGAGAGCAAGGTGCTGTACTGTATAGGTTCCCAAAATAAATATTCAGATGCATTAATTTGAGTTACTACTCTAGCTGCCTAATAAGAATATGGATATCACCTTCCTTAATATACAATTCAGATTAAACTTCTCCTGAAAACAGAATTCAAAAGACTGTGCAATAAATTCCAGTATTCAACCTTTTACTTTTTTGATCCCTGTTTATAATGCAGATTGGTCTTTAGCTGTATTTAACATGTTTTAAGGATGAGTTGTGGCATAAGGGAGTACTTGATTTACAACAGTTAGATAGGTTTGACTCTGAACTTCCTGTATTCCTCAGTGTCTGGAAAACAGATGGATTGAAACTGCTGGCTTGTTCTGACCATGCCGTTGTCATGTCCCTCTGGCTGAAGTGGCCTCAGCTATGTAGAATCTAGTTCCTATAACAGCTAGATGACACCTACTTGCTCATCGCTTGAAAATACAAATATGGAATTCATTTATTCCTGTAACTCTGTACAGTTGCTTCTAACAGTTCTCACAACCATTTCAAATCAAGTGTCTTCAAGTCTCATTGAAGAGAAACCCTGTGTTTAGGAAGTGTCTTCTGGATACTGGAAATGTTAAACATCTGTGCTATACTTTGATATGCTTTGTTGTGTAATTTTGTGTGACAGACACATGGACTTTACAGTTAAGCTGGCATTTTTGTTGTTTGCAATAAGAGGTTAATATCTGGATTACTTAAAATTATAGATAAAAGATGTACTTTGCAGGAATTACACAATTTAAAATAAATTAGGGATCAGCAGAAATTGAACAGGTAGAGCCTCGCCAGATTTCTTGGAGCCACTTCCCATTTTCCACTGCAAATTACTTTATTTTTAAGTTTCTCACACTATCATCAGGTACTTTTTGTCTGTCTTATACACAGTTACAGGTGTCCACCAACCACTGAACATATTTTCTAGGATCTTATACTCTGCATTTGTAGGTCTTGAGCTTCTATAAATGTAAAGATAACCATTTGCTTTACTAGCATGGACACACATGAATCATAGCTTGCTTCAGTTCTTGTAACACTAATTGTTTCCTGTGAAGATGTGGAAATATAGAGGATACTACAAAATAGTTTTCCTTTTTCGCTTACCAAGCAAGAATAAAGCATGCCTGGATTCACAGTGATAAGAGTTAGCTTTCAGCAATCCTTGTGGGTTGTAGGAGCACGGGTGCTGACACAGTGGAAGAACAAGTCTCCAGAGCAAAGCTGGTTAAGCAGCCCCAGAGGAGATGCTTCCTTGGAAGCATGTCAAGTTCTGTTTTTAAGGCTGTAGATTTTGCTGCACTTCCAACCTAATGGGACTGCAGCTCTTTATTTCTAATATTTAGGACAGAATCTGCTCTTAGCTGTGTGCCATCCATAATGCTCCTCCAATGCTCTGTAGCTCATGCTACAGCTAGTAGTACAGTAGTAGTAGTAGTACAGCTAGTGCTTTTACTCATTCCTGTTCCCGCTGTATCAAAACCTCACATTCATGTTAATCCCGTAGTGATAGTGGGCACAAAGAACATATAAAGTGTTTCCAAGTCATGAATGGGCTTTAAAAGTGCTGGATGGATTCCTCTCTTTTTCTGTGGTAACTGATGTGGATTCCTCTCTTGTTCTGTGGTAACTGATATTATAGTGTCTTCCCTGTGACCATGAATTTGATCTTCTCAGAAGGAAGTTCTCAGCTGCTTTCCTGAATCTAGGCAAATTCACGTGACATTGCAGCACACACAATAAAATTATAGAGAAGTGTATTTGAGGATGTCTTTTGTGTGGAGTTTGGAAGAAGTAAATTTCACTGAGATCACGATTTAACAATCTTAGAATATATTTTTTTTAGGTTTAATTGACAAATCTGAGGTTTATTTCTACCTGGGTTAGTACTATACAAAATCATAATTCCAATAATATAAATATAGAGTAAAATTCACATTTCCCTGGTTATTTTAACCATTGTTAGGTATATATTGGACTGACTTCGTATTTTTGACATTAGAAAATAAAGGAAAGGATCAAGACAGCTGTTTAAGCTGCTAAGGCATAAAGCTATTAGATAAAAAGAATACAAATTATCTGTGTTGTAGTAGTAATAGTTGATATGATGGACAATAAGAATAATATTGCTTGGTACAAAGCAAATAGCAAAGATGGTAAGGATCAAAAGACTGACTTTCACATACCAGAACCACTCGTGAGTCTTGAGTGTTCGAATAATTGAAATATAGCAGAAAATGATGATTGCAAGAGGCATTAAGAATCCAAAGATAGCTAAAGAAACATAGTAGTAGAACTGGAAGGAAGATATTGTTTCACAGGCACTGTGCACATCATGGCAGGTGTAAATGCCCAGTTGCTTCACATAATAGGTCTGCTGCATTATGCAGAGTGGGAGCATGTACAAAAAGACGATGGTCCACACAGTGGCACAGACAGCAATGGCGTAGGTGCGCTTTGGCAGGCTCTTGTAGGTGAAAGGGTGGACGATGGCCACATAGCGACTGACACTAATGCATGTGAGCAGCAGAATGGAGCAGTACATGTTGCCATAAAATACCACAGTTGTAGTTCGACACATAATTTCTCCAAAAATCCAGTTGTTTTTGTTGATATGGTATGCTATTTTGAATGGCAGCATGATGCAGAAGAGCAAATCTGAAACAGCCAAGTTTGTGTAGAGGATGGCAGTGCACACAGACCGGATTCTGAAGAGAAGCATCCACAAAATGATGGCATTAGATGGTACACCCAGTAAAACAGCACTGAGGTAGACAGTGGGTATTAGCTTGGTGCTTAGAGAACTAGTCAGGTATTCCAGTGTGGTGTTGTTCACTTCTGTTAAAGTGGAGTCATTATACTTCTTCAAAGAACTTTTGTTTTCTTTGATATGGATTGTCTTTGTCTCCCCTTCTATAGCATGAGGTGGGATGTAATCATAGTCTCTTGGTGAAATTCCACGGAAAGTCTTGATAAGAGACACGGTTTTAATTGCAGAATCATTCAGTGAAGACTCTAAAGTTCAAAACACAAAGTAAAAAACAAGAAAACTGTTAGAATAGGTGAACTACTGGATTAGGAATATAATTCACCTTCAAGTAAGGAGAAAGGTAAACCTTTCTATCTGAAAAACAACTTGTGTTTATAAAGTTTGGTGGTGTTCCCCATTGCTTGGTTGTTAGCTGTGCTCAGAAACAATTTTTGCTTGCTTGTAATTTTGAACCCAACCTTGAAAATACAGTCTAAATGTAATGTTAAACTGACTTTTTCTGCTTATGAGGCGCTTTCAAGTCATCTTTATCAAAATTGTTGAACACTAGTTTTATAGCTTGCCTTGTAGGGTATTTTTGCAAGGTGGTAGCAATGTTGGTAATTTGTTATATAAGAAGCAACTTTGATCTAGACTTTGTAAGAATTTCCAAGCAAACGGCAGTGCTATCCTTATTACTTAGTGAATGAAATACATGACTGAAGAAGTTGGAAGAGCAGTGCCTTGCCTAGCACAGGCTGGATATTTCAAATTTGAAAATAATTCTAAAAATAATTTTAGTCTCATGTACCAAATTAAGGTTACATTTCTGTATTAGATTCTGACTAATGCAAACTAAGACTTCTTCAGCACCTCATACATGAGCAATGATGGTCCCAAAAGCTGAATGCAAACACTTAGACTAATGTTAGATCAAACTCATTGGAAGGTGAATAAAATTTCTCATGCACCAGAAATATTTTTTGAATCAGTAAATATCACTGACTTGTGAGCAAAGCCAGTGATGCTGGTTACTCCTACTGATGCCCACTCCTTAGCACTTAGTAGAGAGCTTTGTAAAAGCATCTGTATTTCTTATTGAAGTATGAATGTGTTCCACACATGGTCTGAAAGTATTTTGCAGAATAACTGTTGCAGAATGAACAGCTGCATAAAGAATTTTTGCATTTAAAGAAAAAGTCTTGGCTGTGTTTAATGCCAAAAGACTTCATGCAAAACGCAGAGCGTGGATCTTGAAACTGGAATTCGGAAGTGAGTTGAAATTTGCATGGAAACCTGTGGGTGCTTCCAGATTGAAACAAAATATGGAAAATAGCTTTATTCAGGTTCAGGGCTGTGAATCTGGCAGGCTTTTGGTAGAACGTTTAGAAATCATGATTAGTATGCCTCTATCCCTTTTAGTAATTTTCTGGGTGATTAATAAAAAAATAATTCTAGCCGCTATTTAAAAAATATGTGCAAGTATGCATATCTGTTTTATACAAAACATAGTTTTTAACATAGCTTCATTTGAAAGCAGCTATCATTTTAGTTAATTAAAAACCAACTAGACTTACTGTTTAATCATTTCAGTGATTTTTGTCACAGCAGTTCTCAGAAAATTTCCTTCTAATAGCACAGTCTGAGGCTGCAGTTCTGTTGAATATTTCAAAGCAGAAGGAACATGACTGTACAGGTTAAAGTGTATCATCTCACTACAAAAATATGGTGTGTTTTCAGGAAGGAAAGGATGATCCCTTAGGTAAAAATCCCTCACTGAAAGTGACTGGGGAAAGAGAAAGGTAGTCCAAGGTATCACTGAAATGGAATGAAATTCTGCGTAAAGTGAAACTTGCTGGAATATAGCAAATTGCAATGGTGTGTGCACAGCCCATTTAAGCCAGTAAAGTACCAGTGTTATCAAAAAGCTAATGTTATGTTCTAAAATAGAAAATTTATACAGAAAGTAGGACTGACCTGTTGTAAGAGTTGATGTTAGAGAGAGCAGTCCAGTGAAAACCAGAATCTTCATTGTAGTCTGCTAAATCCAGATGCCAAAAAGAAAAAAAAAAAAGGCAACACGGTGTTAGTTCATCTCAGTGGTGTTGGGAGGGGATTTTCTTCCCTCTGTAAGGCACTAAGGCACAATTGATCTGTTCTCCTGAAGCATCCTGTAGGCATGAGATTTATGGCAAGGAGCTAGTTTGTTCTTTGTCTACTACTGCAAGAGGGTGTGACGTATCCAAATATGCACACATGACTCAGTTTCAGCCTCTGCCCAACACAGAGATTAAATTGCTTTACAGCAGCAGTTTAACTCCTAATTTACCACAACCCTGAAGATGATGACAGTCAAGGAAAAAGGGGAAGTTCAGATGGAATTTCTATGTACAGGTATTTGGAGAAAAAGGTATCTTCTGGAAAACCTTTTACTAAACACTCAGAGGTCGCACCCACAGATCAGAAATTCTGTACTGCTGAACTCTGTACGCTTCCTGGGGAGAGGCCAGAAGTGGGGAAGAATGTGGTGATCTTGGTTTAGAAAATGCAGAGATGAAAGCAAACCACAGGGATACACATGTGCCTTAAGACAATGTTGCTGTGCTTCAGCTCCTCTGCATCCACCTAACAACCAGCTGTGACTGCATCCCAGCCCAGCTGCCTGCTCTGGCAGGCCACTTACTCCCTCTTGCAGCCTCTAAAAAATTTTACCTCATTTGCTGTTTCGTTGATCTCTTCCTGTTCCTCTGATTGTGTGGGTGTTTTCTGTTGTTTTTTTTTTAAATTTGCTTCCATATTCTCCTCCCACCACCTGCACCTAAGCCAAGAAACAGTGGCTTGCTTCCAGCAGACAAAATTATTGTGAGTTCTGGTCTAGCTTCCAAGCTAGTGGCAAGGCTCAGCATAAACAGGGCTTGGCTCCAGGACAAAATTTGTATCTGTTTTTGTATTTAATGTGCTGAAACTGAACACCAGATAAGAAATTCTTCTCCGTTTCGCAATTCTTTGCTATAAATTCAGGCATGGTGTGAGTTGAGTAAATGCACACTCAAGGATTAACTCTAGTTTTCTGCCACAATTGTGTGCATCCTCTGTCATGCAATTGCCTGATGCTACTTGACTTTATTTAGATATTCTAGTATGCCTTTACACAGATGATGGAAACAGTTTTTTTTTGTGCCACTTTTTACCCAATTTTCTTTGCAATTTCTATGGATAATATATTTATCAGATTTTTGACCTTATGACAGTGATATCCATTGTGAAGATGGTTCTTTGCCTGCCCAGGAGCTGTTTGACTTTGTATCTTTCTGTTTTTTATTTTCCATTATGTTTATGTATGTATATACATATATGTATTCCCAGATTTTGATTGAAGCAGTATGCTGCTATTTCAGTCATCATCAGTTTCTTATAGATCTCTCAAGCGTACTGCTTCTATGGACAGAATCTGGTGCAGCCCGGAGCTTAACAGGGTCCCGCCTGTGCATCCCTTGTGCCAGCAGTTTTTGCTGCAAACTTCTACCTGTGGCTGCTTAAGCTGTTAGTGCCTGCATTCTTCCAGGCATAATCTTGTCCATTGTAGCCATAGGCTGGAAGTATAAGGATAAGGATTATCTTGTAGGAAGCACCCTCTCTTTTATTTTGTGTATAAAGTCATCATGCAGGGTCAGCCTGCAGAAAGTGAGACCTGCTCTGCCACTCAGCTCCTGCAACCTTTGCCACCCAAGCTTAGTTATCACTGCTAAACCTGAGCTGGCTTTTCATGCCAGCTTTTGCCAGCAGTTTGTTATTTTGTTATTTGTTTGATATTTGCATTTATTTAATGCTTCAATTACTTTGCTTATGTGTTATGGAAATGGAGACATTTCCAGCTCTACTTAAAATTTCTATCCATCAAGCAGGATGGAGTCTTCAATGTGTGAAAGCTTTGAGAGCTTTTGTTTGAGCAACAGTTTAATCTACTCAGCAAATAAAATACGAGCTTGTTTTACTGTTCATTTTAAGTGGTCCAATTACTTTTAGTGGTCGAGGGCTCTGTGAAGGGAGTTTGTGTGTTAGCTCTATCAGTATGTTCAAATACTACTTTTAATTCATTTTTGTAAGGCTTTTCTCTATCCCTTTTCCAGGAAACCCAGGATGAATCAGCGGTTCTGTGGCTGGATGAAATACAAAAGGGAATCAGTGATGCCAATAGCAATATAAGAGAAGCTGCAATCTGTAAGCATTAAACTTCATCTGTATTGTTCTTGTTCTTAGTGTTGTTCTTGAAAAACTAAAGTTGATGATTATTTTTTTTTTCCACTTCAAGGAAGTGCAGCTACCTTTTAAATACACTGAAAGAAACAAATGAATATTCTTTGTCATACTGAAGTTAGGGTTATTTATGTCTGCAGGGTTATTGTTGGCTTTATCTGTGATTACACGGGTTAATGGGTCCAACATTCCCAGTGTCAGAGTACTTTCACATAACTGCTGAAACAGAAGGAAACAAGGATGGGAAGATGTGTTCAAGAGTTTATTTTGCTTCTTTAAGACTAAATGCATGTACCTTGATGTGTATTGTAAATCTTTCGGAATTTGCTCTAACGACTTGTTTCTATATAAAAACTTTCATTAAGTGCTAGCAAATAAAGATTAGGAACATATACTTCAAAATACTTCAAAATTACTTAAAGACATATACTTAAAAGTACTTAAATACATATACTTTAAAATACTTTAGAAGTATTTAAAATAAATAAAACAGAGCACTCGGCTTTTTGGAATAGTGCATATACTTATAGCCTCTGAAAAGGAGGAAATGTGTAGGAAAAAAATGCAGTCTGTTAAGACATTGTGTACAGACGAACTCAATGCCTTCTGTGAGTGTAATATAACTAATTTTGGTAAAGTACCTGTAGCGTGTCATTACTTTGGGCTGGCATAGACCTGACGAGGTTTCAAGCTTCCGATTGATCTGGATCACCTCCTGCTTGAACTGGCACCAGTAGCAGATGGGATGAGACTGTGCCACTTCCTTTTGCACCCTGAGAGGTCAAGTACAGCTGCTGTATTCAGCCTTCGTTAATGTAGTGCTGTCATTTGTTTACTTATAGGCAGGCTAGGTCAGTATTAGTGCTTTGAAAATTGTGGGTGGAACAAAACAAAACAAACATGGCCAGCTATTACAACATCAAACCTCCTATCTACTTACAGAAACAGCCAATGTAATGTTACTATTTTTGATCTGCCGTCCTAATTCAACCAGTGAGATGTACTGAAGACGCTTAACATCAGTTACACATCTAACAAAATCATCTGAAATATGTTTGCTGGGACAGGGTCTGATGCAATTATGTATTCAGTAGAGCTGATACCCACTTTTTCCACAAAAGAAGGTTCCTTTCAATGCTACCCAAAGGCATGAGAAAGCCTGAGGAAACATCTGGGCGCAGGGAAGGGAAGGAAATGCATAGCTTATAAACAGATGTGAGCTAAAGAATGACTTGAAAACATGCCTGTTTGTGTCTACTGCTGTAAGAATCTTACAAACAGATCACATAAATTGCTTACAGAAATCAGTTATTATCTGTATATCAGTACCATGTGATACTGCAAATGATAACCATAGCTCTGCTACCAGTTGTTGCAGTGAAGCTTTCCTTTGCGTAATGCATGCCAGTTTTCACAGTAAATACATAACTTTGTAATCTAGTATGATCAGTAGAACTGTTTTAAGATGTCTGTTGGAAAGAAGTACTAGAATCCTGTGCTCTGCCCTCTAGGTTGAAATGAAGCGGTGTCTGAACAGCACATTTGTTGGAAGTGCTCTAAGATTTTGGAACTAAAAATTGAGATTTCCCCATGGCACAGAACCTGATACTTGCTGTAACAAATGCATCCTGTTTTGGGAAGTTAACATGTTCTGTTTGCATAGTCTAAACTTAGAAAGCTCAACTCATTACTTGGAAATGAAATTTTATTTTTAACTACCTCTGAGAAGTTGTTTTCGAAAGGCAAATAACTCCTACCCCTCCCCCTATAAACTTGTGTACAAATGTAAAGGCAATGTAAGTCTTGTTTGTGTTTCACTCTGAACAAAATTTTGTTTTAGATTTCTGCAGTAAAGGCAATAGCAGTCACATAGAAGAGGGTACTGACCAATGACAGTGGAGGAATTTTGAACACTCCTGAAGTTATTGTAGTGCTTTAAATAAGCATTTTATACTGCACATTAAAACTTTTCAAACCTTTGCCTTTACAAACCATCCTGCCAGTAGAAGACTCTGTATCTTTGTTTAGGAAGATACATCTCATAAATACTTCTTAGTTCTTTGTGGTGTTTGCTGTGCAATTTTTATTTTGTCTCAGATCATTTCATCCATTGTAGTCCTTGTTCAAGTGGAGTCAAAATGAGATTGGCCGAATATTATCTGTGTAGCATGACAGCTTTCAGAAAGAGATATCAGTGCAGACCTACAGCCTTAGACAGGAAGGGGCTGTCTGTTGAAGTAGTGCCTGTCTTGGAAAAGCTGTGTTACAGAAGAGAGCTGATCTTTGGCCTCATTGAGAGCTCAGGCTTATCACAGCGGGTAGCTGCATCTTTGTGTATTTTTGCTGCTTAGAGGGAGGATGGGTGCAGAAGAGCCCTTCACTGTGCTGACCTGCTGGAGGAGCAGGTCTCTGCGCTGCCTGATTAGGATGGCTAAGGCTCATAACTCCTAATGTTACAGGACTATGTGGGCCTTAATTAGAGCAGAGTTAACTGTTAGCACATTAGTGCAAATGATTCATTTCTACTGAATTGGTATTTTCTCCACGCTGTTCTTTCCTGCTAAAATAAAGGCATGATTAATTAGAAGATGATAAAAGGTCGGGCAACAGGGGATCTGCAGAAATAATGGTTAGCTGTGTTTTCCAGCACCTCCAAAAAAGAACAAAAATATTCAGTTACTAGTGACCAGAGCTGAGAAGGTGGGTGGGAATATACAGGACTAGGCCTGAGCCATCTTGGCCAGAAGCATATAATGCTGTTGCTAATGTGCTGCTTCCCTAATTCCTCACTGCTGAGGCTGTATGCCTGTGCACCACCATACCACGGCTGGGCATGACTTACTACAGCCTTCTGGGAAGCATGTGCTTGGCACAGGGCTCTTCTTTTGAAGCACAAAAACATAGCAGGATGCGATCTGGTGGAGGTCCAGATGGTAGTGGTGTGATATTGTATACTCCCTTTGGTTCTAAGCTGGCTGCCATGTTCTGTGGAGGCGGATGTGTTTCTGTCCAGACAAAGCTGAGTATAATCATACCACTTCAGTCAAACCAACCACTGAGAAAAACTGTTTTTTGCTGAGATGGTGTCCTGCTAGCTCAGTCCCACAGAGTGTCTCCTGCATGTAAGCCAGGACTTACTTCTGACACTGAGCACCTTTTGTCAGGCTTTAGATAGAAAAACATGCATAGGTCAAACAATGAGAGGGAGACCTTTTTTGGAGAGTGAACCCTTTTTACCTGGGTGCAAGAACACAGAAAGTGTAATGTTTGGTGTTGCAGTGTGAAGGGCAGAGTGGGCTGCATCGACGTAACTGGTATATAGTATATGGCATTCCAACTGTATACTTGTTCCTCTGTGTATGCACCTTGAGCTTAGATGTAAAGGAACACCATTTAGGATCAGAGAAGTTGTTTCTTCTCTGAGAAGCAGTGCCACGTATACCTCTAGTGTGCAGAGCCTTTCAAAGTGTTGTGTGCTGCTATGTACTATCAGGAGTAGAGGTTTCACCTCCTCTGGTGATGGTAGGGCTTGCACAAAGAAAAGGATGCTTGGGAAACCCTGAATTGGAGCACACGGGTAACGTAGTGTACCTGAAAGTTAGAGCATGTCTCACAGCACCGCTTTTGTGTGCCCTGAGAGCAAGATCTGCAACACTGACAAACTCAGCAGCATGAGCTCGCTGCACCAGTGTGGGACCAGCTTCCAGTTTGAGGGGTGAGGAACACTTGCTTCAGGATCCCAGCTACGATGCTGCTGAAGTATTGCAAAACTTTGCTGAAGACAATTGGAATTTATTCCAATTTTTCCTGGCAAAATTGGATCTGCATCTCTGTCAGGTTCCTGAGTGATGTGCTGCCTGCTGGGCAGGTCAAGTGAGGAGCACCTCTCAGACCTTGTCCTGATGTCAGCTGCTCTTCTACTGGATGACGGAGCAGCTCTGCCCTCACTGCTCTCAGTCTGCTGTGATGACATTCTTGCCTATTGGAAAGCTGTTCTCTGAAATACTCATCCCTATGAGCATGATAGAGGCAAAAAAAAAAAGGTGAAGCACTGAACTGCTGTGTGTGACGTGCTGGTTGTGTGCACCACACAGAAATCCATTATCAGAGTTGCGAGAGGATAGAACTGTGGATATGTAAAGTATAAAACAATTTTCTGTTTTTATTTTTCCTTAGTGGCTGCTGGGATTTCAATGATTAACAAGAGCTTGGAGAAAGATGATTCACAGCCAATACTGATGACACTGCAGTCCAAGTTTGGCTTACGAGTTGTTTCAGAGTGTGCTGAAACTTATTTCAAGAACCTCTCAGAAGCTCAGAAGCTGAAAACTAAAGATGGTAAAAATTGTCCTGAACAGAACAGTTTGGTATTTCACTGTCACTGAGGCAACTGGGAAACCGGCACAATAGAGTGACTTAAAATCATTGTAAATTAAGGGGGGGGGGGGGGGGGGATTGAGGAGGAGCTGCTACTTTTTGAAATGCATTGAGAAATGCTATACTTGCCCAAGTGCTTTTAACGTGATGGTGAACTGTTGCATGCACCATCCAGAGCACAAGCCATGCTAATGGAATAACTCTGGCTACAGCTAGAGTCTAAGATCAAATTAACCTCTGAGGGAATTCAGAGAATTCTCTTTGAATGTCAATAGTGCGTCCCATCAGAAAATCACATTACTCCCTGATTTTGTCAGCTGACAAAGGAAAGTGTTATACTTCAGCCTTAAGGCCTACTGTAAAAGGTTGGACTCTGCTGGAGTGTCCATGGCCCATTTATGGACAGTGTGGTTTAACAGAGAAACGGGTACCTGCAACATGAGTTTGCAGATGGCGTTTTGCATGATTGACCTTATCAGCTATGCTCTAGGGCCTTTTGTACATGAGGAAATGAGGTTTTTCCTGCTTTTCAGGATGCAGCCTTGTTTATCAAAGGCAATGATACGGACACAGGATATCTCTGGTGGGAGCTCACTGTCAATAAGGTCCAGCGTCTGGCCAGAAGATGGCAAAAATGTTTTCTTAGAAGCAGTCTGCATTTTTTCTGGGAAGTGATGGGAGACATGGCATATGTTGTGGTGGTTGTTTTTTTTCTTTTTTGGTTTTTGGTTTTTTTTTTTTTCTTGAGTTAAATGCTTTGAAAAAAAAGCATAGTATGCTGAGTTGGTGAAGCCAACAGTGTACAAACCTCACAGATTTTGTTCTGAAAGAATGATGCTGTTCCACGTAATAAGAGATTTTGAAACATCCTTATATAGTGACTTTGCATGTAAAATGGCTCTGTAGCTAAATGTAGAAATGAGGAGTGGGTAAAGAAAGCTGTAAGTTATCAGTGTAATGGGACATATCTGATAACAGCATATATTGTTTTCAGATTATAATGAAAGTCCATGGATTAAACTCATAATGAAGAATATGTATAGTTACTACTACAATGTGGAAACTGAGGAAGGTACCTGTGCTGTCCCCGAAGGAGTTGTACCAAAAACTTCCTGGTTAACTGCTGAAGAAATCCAGGTAGGTGGCTAAAACATTCACTTTGCAAGCTAATGAAGCATACTTGTGGGACAGACAACGAGACACTGCAGTATCAAGGGAAGAGGCTGTACCGGGTGAGACTGAAGATCATTTTAGTTCAGTATCTGCTTCTGACAATAGCAGCATCTTTTGTCAAAGATGACTGTAATTGCAGTCTCCTGTGGTTTTCTTATAGCAGTGCTTTATAGACATCCTAATGGGAGGCTACAGTGTTGGTTTCCACCAATAGACACTGATGCGGGGAAGTCTGATTACTTTTTACACATTCAGATTTTTTTGTCTTCATATTGTCTCATGACAAAGAGATTAATGATATGTTTGGGTGCAAGTGTAAACGCTGCTTTATGTTTATGCTGTACAAACAGCTGAACTCACAATGTAGGTCCTTCACAAATTCTGACTGTATTCAGGAGAGTTTCTGTAGGCAGACTCCCTGGTACAGGAAACAGCTCTAGATGATTGACCTCTACAAAAACTTTAGAAGTATTAGGAAGGCAGAACTCTGAATCCTAAAGTAAGAAACAAAACAAAACAAAACCTTCTCTTCCCAAAAAATATGGCATAACAGGCTTGAAAGAAGTAGATACCTCTCATGAAACAGTAGCAAAGTACATAGGTTGCTCTGAAAGTAATGCCTCCTATTGATTTCTATGGAAACTACAACAGATACAGGAGCGCAGTCGTTCCATTTGATGGTGAAAATTCTCAACTACAAAAGAACTTGCTTCAACACAAGCACCACCATTAACTAAGCATTTTTGCCAGCAGTGGAAAAAGAACCTGCATGCTTGTTTGAAATATATATTCTGCAACATTAGAGGTGAACCAGTGTTTCATAGCTGCTATGACGGCATGACTGTTAGAAAATGTTGCCCATGAAGTCTATCTTCCATCTGCTTGGGCCAAGGAAAGTCAGAGGATGCCAAATCTGGACCATATAGTGGGTGTGGTAGCACAGTCCAGCCAAGCTTGGCAGTGTGCTCCACCATCCTCAAACTGGCACAGTGCCTGGTGTTATTGTGCTGCAAAAGCAAGGTTGTCTTCTTCTCTGGCTTGACTCTGTAAGTTCAAGCCTTCATCATGATGTAGTGGTTGAAATTGATGGTTTGTCTGTGTTCCAGGAAATCATAGAACCATAGAATGGCCTGAGTTGAAAAGGACCACAATGATCATCTAGTTTCAACCCCCCTGCTATGTGCAGGGTCATCAACCAGCAGACCAGGATGCCCAGAGCTACATCCAACCAGCCAGGCCTTGAATGCCTCCAGGGATGGGGCATCCACAACCTCCTTGGGCAACCTGTTCCAGTGCGTCACCGCCCTTTGAGTGGAAAAAATTCCTCCTAATATCTAGCCTAAACCTCCCCTGTCTCAGTTTAAACTATTCCCCCTTGTCCTATCACTATCCACCCTTGTAAACAGCTGTTCCCCCTCCTGATTCTACGCTCCCTTCAAGTACTGGAAGGCCACAATGAGGTCTCTCTGTAGCCTTCTCTTCTCCAAGCTAAACAAGCCCAGTTCCCTCAGCCTTTCTTCACAGTAGAGGTGCTCCAGCCCTCTGATCATCTTGGTGGCTCTCCTCTCAACCCGCTCCAAGAGCTCCATGTCATTCATGTACTGGGGGCCCCAGGCCTGGATGCAGTACTCCAGAAATCTAAAAGAATCATACCTTTCCTATTCCATAAGACAGTGTACATCACTTTACCTCCTGAGGGCTGCATCTTGAACCTTTTCTTCAGTGGGAAATTCATGTTAACACTCCATGAACTGCTGTTTTGACTCTGGCTCATAGTGGTGGCACCACTGCTTGTAATTATATGGTCTAGGAAACTGCCACTTTCAGTTGTAGGTTCTGACAAACATGCATACAGTGTTCTTTCTGTTCTTGTGTGAGCATTCATGGGAGCCTCCTCTTGCAAATTTTGAGATAATCCAATGTTGCCACCACCATTTCCCACATGTTGAAGCCAATATTCATTTCTGAACACAGTACCATGGCCATAAGTCACTGATTTGAATGGATGAAGTGACTGAGATACTCTTCATTTTATGGTGTGACAGCTGCACATGACTGTCCAGAATGTGTCTTCCCATCACTTTTGCCACTGCTGAAATCTACCACGCCTTCACTCCGCTGTTTTGTCTCCATCAGTGTTCAGCAAGTTGATGAGCATCAGCAGTTGCCATTTTTTTCTGCCTGAAGAAATTTGATGACATACCTTTGCCTTCATATGTACTCCCATGTCAGACACCACTTTGTTAGACTATCCCAATGCTGCCATCAGTCATGTGGCAACAAAATTTAATGGGATTTTGGTGGGAAAATTCAACCTCTACTGCTGTACCAACAACATCTGCCTCTGCACTATGGACCAGCATCATAAAATAGGAGATATTACTTTCAGAGCAGCCCTTATAAGCATTCACATGATTAAAATATAGGGGAAAGTTGGATGGAATCATACATGATGAACATATGTGAGGTGGTTGAGTCACCATCCCTGGATGTGCTTAAAAACCATTTGATGTGGTGCTCAGGGACATGATTTAGCAGAGGGTTGTTAGAGTTAGGGTAGTATGGTTCATTTGCAGTTGGACTTGATAATCTTTAAGGTCTTTTCCAATCCGAGAAATTCTAATTCTATGATTCGTTAAGCCATACAGATAGAGAGAACACAGAGCAGATTTCAGAATGGTTTTGACTTTGACAGGGTTTTCTAGCTTAGCTTTTTTTATATGACCTTTTTCTGTGATCTCTTAACAGAACATTGTTGGGCAAGTTACAGCAGACTACAATCGGGAGCAGCTGTGGCTTGCTAATGAAAGTCTGATTGTTCAGCTGCAAGCCCGAGCAAGGGGATTCTTAGTCAGAAGGAATTTTCAGGATAGAAAAGCATATCTCCGAAACCAGGAACCATCTGCCATCAAAATACAGGTATTGCACAGGAACAAGAAGGTGATGTGGCTTGGGACACTTTGTGCATGTGACAGGTTAAGTGGCTAATTACTGCTGACAATGTTAATTCAATCTATTTTCCTTAGCAGCAATACAGTCTTCTGTTTCTGCTCATGCATTCCCATCCTAGTAGGAGTGTCCATGCTTTGAACTAGCAAACCCCCAGTCTTCAAAGAGTAGATCATACTTAACTGCAGTCTAAACTATTTAAATGGAAAAACTTTAAATACATAGCCCCGGCTTTATTCTGAGGTGCTCAAATCTTGTGTGGCATACCTAGCTATACACAAGACAAAATCAGAAGCTTCATTGAGCATAGATGCAAAAATTCCCTGGCAAAGTGTGACTTGAGAAATGCATTCCTTTCTACGCTATGCAAACTTGTAAGTGGTTTGCCTGTGCTCCATGAAGTCATAACTGGGTAGGGAGTGGCAGCTAACCTGGTATTCTTGGGCTCTGGCAGTATTACTTGGACTTTTTGAGTAAAAGGCCATCTCTTTTTAGAAAAAAATTATTCAACTCCTGAAAAACAATAAACCAAACACCCCCCAAAGTTATAAAGAAATGTACAACTGATTGTTTTAATATCTATGGTAACTTAATGAATTGTGATATTTAATACTAGTAGCTGTTGTCTGTATTCCTTTAACTTTTCTGCATGGTGCCTAGGCTCAGTAAAGGAATGCACCGGTGCTTGAGGAATTTAGGGTCTATGAAAAAAGTATGGAGAAGTTTGGATAAATGAAGTTATTGTCTGATTGTCTTCCATGGCATTAAAAGAGAAATGGCTTATGGAATGCCAACAAGTAGAAGACAAGAATGAAATGAATGGTATAGAGAAAAGATAAAGTATAGTAAAAGTTGAGAGCAGCTATATTATGTCTTGTTGAGGTCCATACCAGAGTTTGCTTTTGAACCACCAAAGCCAGCCAAATGAGGGAACTGGGAGGTTTCTCTCTGTGTTAGGAATTCCAGCAACTTAGGAATGAGGTTAGGAAAAGAGCAATGTGTCAGGGCACCATAAAAATGCAAACAAGCTTACTCATTGGCTAATTAACTTGTTAGTACAATGAGAGTTTTTTTCTGTGCATGGTACTTTTTTGTTAGTGATTTTGGTGCATTTGCACATGGACTTGAATAAATATTTGTCTCTTATTAGCTGTAATGGTCTCTTGCTTATAGGCTTTCTGGAAAGGATTCAAACAAAGGAAAAGCTACATTGACAGACTGAAGGTGCTTCAAAGCAATGTTGCTGCTATTGTCAAGGTAAGATTATACTGAGCCTCTGGATCTGAGTATGTTTCATCCCTTTAGTTGGTGCTCTAGTGCCTGGGAATCTGATGTGAGCAGCAGAAAGTAAGTTGAACTTTTGCTCCAGAAGTTGACATGGTGTTGAAAGTCATTGACAGCTTTAGGAAACAGAAAGTCTATTGAAAGCTGGGTACTTAAACTCTGTCAGGCTTTGCTGAATATAACTGGCTCATAGTAGATTTCCTTGCACTTCCCCTTCTTAATGCTAAGTTACAAAATATTGGAACTGACAGTGTTGTCATTTCATTAGAAGCTGTCTAATATGCCTGAAAAATGTTTGCTTATCTTGGGCTGATAGGACATGGTCAGGAGTGGATTGCAAACGGGATATTGATCTCTTTTGCGGGAGGCTCATTTACAAATGACAGCTTAGGCTTACAGATAGAAATTACTTCCAAAGATAATGCTAGGCATATTCTTAGAGCCTTGAATTCAGCCTGCTATTTTATTTTAAACCCTTCAATTTGGTCACTGAATTGTAGGAGCCTAATGCTGCAATCATCTAAGGCCCCAAACTTCTGAGAACAGTGCCTACAGCAGAGGACAGTCAGGAACAAGTTTAAAATCCATGCGCTCAATTACACATAAATCGTTTATGCAGAGTCTCTTAAGCTGTAATTTAATTTTCAGATTCAGTCGTGGGTCAAAATGTGGCTAGCAAGGAGAGCTTACAGAAAGAGGCTGCAATACTTCAAGGATCATGTAAGTCCTTTTTCTTCATTTTGAACATGGAGAAATGAAGTAGGGGTAATATGACAGCATGAGTGTTTCTGAGAATCTTAGTAATGAGACTGCAGGCTCTGC
This sequence comes from Perdix hodgsoniae, assembly GCA_035772895.1. NCBI lineage: Eukaryota > Metazoa > Chordata > Aves > Galliformes > Phasianidae > Perdix > Perdix hodgsoniae. The sequence goes on from JAPSGF010000003.1 coordinate 17,913,224, forward strand.
ACTAAGCTTCTGATAGAAATGTGTCCTAACTTAATTCTTCTTCTTGATTTTTTTGTCCCTTCCAGAATGAAGAAATTGTGAAGATACAAGCATTTCTCAGAGCAAACAAAGCCAGGGAGGATTACAGAACACTAAGTAAGTGGTAAAACTTAATTATTGGATGTTTAGGAGGAAGTATATGACTATCAATCAGTTTATAAAAAACTTTCATCCAGGACTTTTTAGTATAGGTGAAAAACAACCAGGTTACAACTACTTGCACCTGCTTTTGAAGAAGAATGGGAAACTATTTTATATAGCTGTACTTACATAGTATGACAAATTCAGTTCTTGCTTTAAATGGCATAACCTTCTTTTCTGCAGTTCAAAAAAAAACTGCAGTGCAGTTCCTCCACACCGATCAGTTTCCTGAGTTTTTCAGTGTTTATTATTGCTAACTAAAAAGTCTATTTATTTCAACTTTTCAGTTGGTGCTGAAAATCCACCCTTGCCTGTCCTGCGCAAATTTGCCTACCTCTTGGACCAAAGTGATTTAGATTTTCAAGAAGAACTAGAAGTAACAAGATTAAGGGAAGAAGTAGTTACAAAGATTCGATCCAATCAACAGCTGGAGAAGGACTTGAATTTAATGGATATAAAGATTGGACTGCTGGTGAAAAACAGAATCACTCTTCAGGTCAGCAGGCTGTGTTCAGATTCCTTTGGCATCCCAGCAGCGTGTACTAACCACTTCTATGTGTTCAAGGAGCTTGGGATTAAAAGTTAGAAGACACTTGATGATGGAAGTAATCTCAAGCAGGGGCACCTAGAGCAGGTTGCACAGGTTGCTGTCCAGATGTTTTCTCAGTATCTCCAAGGAAAGAGACTCCTCAAACTCTGGGCAACCTTACCAATACTTGATCACTTGCAATTGGTTAAAATTGAAAAATAAAATAAAGGCTTCCTTTGCTTGTCTTAAGTAACCTTGTCAAAATAGCTTGTGTAACAAGTTGCTCTGTTGTCCCGAGCAGTATATCTGTTTGCTACTGAATGTCACTCCTGGTGGTAGTTGCTTGGCAGATTTTAAGCTTTTTTCCTGTGGTAGAGTGGAATAGTCCTCCGATCATATTTGAGATCTTGCTCATTAATTCAAGGATGAAAGAGTCTTTAAGTGAGATTGTTTCCCACACAGTCACGGTTGCATAGCTATACTGGTGGCAAGGTAAAGATGTTCAAAAGGTCGGTTAGTGACTACAGTAGCAAAATGTACTAAGTTCCCAATAAATTATCTTGTAGGAATCTTTAAAGTATTGGAAAAACGTTCATCTTTTTGCTTTTTTGGTGAACATAGTATCTAAATTTGTATCTCATTGTCTACAGGATGTGGTATTACATAGTAAGAAGCTTAATAAAAAGAGCAAAAATCAGCTAGAAGAGATGGTTATGGTTGACAAACAGGGTATAAAAGGCTTGAGTAAAGAGAGAAGAAAAAAACTGGAGGCATATCAACATTTATTCTACCTTTTACAGGTAAGTCAAGGTAAAAATTAACATGGCAGCATATTGCTTAAAGAAAATCATGAGTTCTGCTTACTTTATTCTAATGTTTAAAAGAGTAAACAATGCAAAAAGATTTCCAATGAATTATAGTATATAGACCACTGTAAAATGCTATCTCCAGTTTCTAGTATTTCCTGTAGCTGAGAAAATCTTTACTATCCATGAATTGTGCAAGATATAATGCTGTTTGTCTCAGAAAACAGTGAGATAATTTGTTGTTGGTTTTTTTTTGTAGACTAATCCCACCTATCTGGCAAAGCTGATTTTCCAGATGCCTCAAAACAAATCAACCAAATTTATGGATACAGTCATCTTCACTCTCTACAACTATGCATCCAACCAACGAGAAGAATATCTACTTCTTAAACTTTTTAAAACTGCTTTAGAAGAGGAGATAAAGTATGTGCTTTTACTACAGAATTTCAGTTATCTTACAAACAGTTCAATTTATTTGTCATACCTGAATAATGATAATTTGGTTAAATTTTTCAGTTGCTGTAAAACCATGTACATATGTAATTTGTTTTCAAAATAATTGTTTCTTAATTTAAGCTATTCCCAGTTTTTTGTTTTTTTTCTTTAAACCTATATTTCTATGCTTGAGAATATTTTTTATAGAGTTGCTTGAAAAAGTAAATGGTAAGGCTTCTTGCTTTTGTGATTAGGAGTTTGGGTGGGGAAAATAAACGTATGTTCTGAAAATGCAGAATTGGTGGGGAGAAAATGAAACCGTGCATTTCACAGGTATTTCAGAATTCCACAACTCAGAATAGATATTTTAATGATCACTTACTGTGCTCTGTTCCAGGCACAAGCATTAACTCATAGTAGCATTCAGAGAAATAACTGTTAGATTGTACTGTAAAACAAAATTGTATGAAGCAGACAGCATAAATGTTTCAACATGCAAACACAGATAACATAGATAACTGCATACATAAGATCTAAGAACTCTTCTATTGTTGATACAGCTCTAAGGTAGACCAGATACAGGACATTGTCACTGGAAACCCTACTGTCATTAAGATGGTTGTCAGCTTCAACCGAGGTGCTCGTGGACAGAACACTCTGCGCCAGCTCCTGGCACCTGTGGTGAAAGAGATCATGGAGGATAAATCCCTCATAATCAACACTAGTCCCGTGGATGTGTACAAGTCATGGGTAAACCAGCTAGAAATGCAGACTGGTGAGGCCAGGTGAGCAGGGAAGATAAATATATCATACCATCTCTTGAATACCTGAGGGATCCTTCAGATCTGTTCCCTCTTTCCTTCTCTGGCAAACAGTGCTTATATTCATACTTCCTTCCTGCATCTTTTGGAAGCACAATGAGAAGTTTTCTTGGAAAGGAGTGCTTGTAATATTTTACTTTTTAAGCTGATCTGAACAACAAAAGGATCACTTTCCTGGTCGTGAACTTCAGAAGTCGTGTATTTCATTGTGTAGTTAGCCGTGCCATGAAAAGATTTACCCAGGTGTTATTATAATTTAATAGTAATGTCCTGTCCTTCTTGGGAACTATAGATTAGAACTTACAAGACCCCTGTAGGGGGCAGGCAGATGGTGTCATGTGCCACTCCTACCCCAAATTAAATTCTCCCTCCAAAAGAAGCTGAGGCACCTGAAATATTTGTTGCAAACTTCAGCTATATTTGTTGTGCCTCTTTTTTGTGTTCACTGATGGTCCCTATGAAGTAGAAAGAAAAATGTTCATTCTCAGATATATTTAGCATGATTTGATGTCTGTTTGTTTCGCAGTAAACTGCCATATGATGTTACCACTGAACAAGCTTTAGCGCACACAGAAGTTGTCAATAAACTGGAATCGTCGATTCAGAGTTTGCGAGCTGTAACTGACAAAGTTCTCACATCTATATTCTCATCTCTCAGTATGATGCCGTAAGTGCTGAGTGAGGTCTCTCCCAACTTCTTTTCACATGAGCAGTGAAGCTTCGTGCAGACTTCACCAATGGTGATACTTTCCAATTACATGGCTTGATATGTGCTTCTCAAATGACATTCCCAGTAGAGGGAGTGGTTTCCCCGCTTCAGCTCTGCTTTGGTCTCGTGAATGTCTTGAAACTTCTTGAATTTTCCATTGTTGTCTCATTTTGTGATTTAAGTGGCTGAAGAAAGAGCCAATAACTTGGGTTACTAATACAATTTGTTTGTTTCATGAAAGTCATTTCACTGTTTTACTTTTCATCTGTTCTATTCCATGTGTAGTTACGGAATGAGATATATAGCCAAAGTTCTGAAGAGCTCACTCCATGAGAAATTCCCAGATGCAACAGAAGATGAACTACTAAAGGTAGATTTCCAAGGACAAACTGCCAACAGCATGTTCTTTTGATGCCAAAAGGGATTTTTATTTGGTATTATCATTTTAAGGAACTGAGAACACCAATCTTTGTTGAAGGAATCTGGCATTACTTGGGTTGCGCGGGGGTAATGGAAGTGAAGGGAATTCTGTTGCTTCAACCCAGTTTTCTTAATCTGGGTCCTCAGCAATTCCTAGTGACAGTGCTCAACCTGTTTTGGAAAGCCAGTTCAATAATACTGCTTACCAGGTTGGAATCTGTGACATATCTTTCTTGTTTTGTACCCCACCAGCAATCCTTTCATGAAAAACACTCAGGTCTTGATTTATTTTTTTCTTTCCTGAACTTAGAATAGTTAAAGTCATAAACAGGAACAAAGGTTTGTAAATTAAAGACAGAGGAAGAGCTCTCAAAACAAATTATTGCTACATCCTTACATTGAATTACACTCACTTAAGATGGTTGTAAAAGTAGAAATAAGGTTTAGGCTAAAAAGCATGAGTGAAGAGCACAGTACTGGTATAGTGACCAGCCCTAAACTGTCACTGTCACGGTGCTCCTCTAGAGGGCCTTAGGAAGCTTGCCTAATGAGCCAACAGCCAATTGAGAGACTGAAAACTTTCACATTAGAGCTATTTGCATTTAAATAAATAGAATTTTTGAATTTGCTTTTATTAGTGTTTAATTAAATTGTTCTGAAATTTCAAGATATTCATTTCTATGGGACTTTCTTGTTATCTTTCCAAAAGTAAGTGTCTTTATAAATAAATAAAATTCTTAGGGCCCATTTTGAATGCTTTGGATTAATTTTTTTTTAATTTAATTAATTTTAAATTTTTAATTATTTTTTAATTAAAAAAATTAATTCTGCTTCTGTGCTCTAGCAGTGCTTTGGAAACTCTTGTAGGCAGCATTTCTCAAGTAATTCCAATTGTCACTTCAGCAATACAGGTTAAAATATTGCTCAGCTTTGGAAATAAGTAGAAAATGAACGTAAATTCACATCTGTGAATGCTATGTAAGCTGGAGGTTCTGCAGGTGACTACACATAACCTGAGGCTAACTGCAGAAAAACTTCTGTTTCTGCAACCAAGAGGGATCTGAAATAGCCATTTGAAATAGCCACCATTGTAAGATTGCTGTAGAGTGCAGTTTTGGAAAAACTACTCACTAGTCTCTTTAAAGGTATTAAGAACAAGGGGTCCCTTGCCAATTAATATAGCTGTTTGTAGCACTCCAGAAGATGAACCTATGGAGATGGACCTACCAAAGTGTTTATGAAAGAACAGTTGTGTGTGTCTGTATGCGTTCAATTCAGTGTGTTACATTGCCTTCTATAAAGACAACAGTACCAAAGTGAAACCTGATTGTACAGATCCATTACTGATATTGGGAGATTCTTTAAAAGGCAAAATTTTCAAATACAAAGAAGATCAAAAGTTTGGAATGTGATTTTTTTTTTTTCCTGTTGGCTAAGTCTAATGAATGTAAGAACTGAACTTAAGGATGCACAAGTGATCTTTGAGGAGTTGTTGGGACAAAAGATTGATTTCACTCCTGTATTAATATGGCGTTTAGTACTTTAATGGACTAGACCTTTTCTGTTAAGTGAGTGGTTTTGAATGCTTGTTGAAGTATTGGAAACATCTGTGGTGAAATGAGCATTTAATTTTTTCATCCGTAATAGTTAAATAGACATCTCAGAGACATTTTAAACTGAGTATTTTACTCCAGTGTTTAAAAATAACAAACTATAAATAGTCTTGGTTTCTGGCACAAGTTGAAATATGAATTAGAAGACTTTGAAGCATGTCTGGTAGGTTGCTGACAATCAAAACCAGATGGTTGTCTTTAATCAAAATATTCTACTTTAAATCAAGCAGTTCTGATTATTCTGGTAACTTTATGTCACTGCTTAATATTTTGGGAAGAGCTTGCACAAGAAAGTGATCAGTTTGCTGTGGAAATATGCTGTTTTTTTAATGCTCGTTTTTTAATTATTCTGCAATGGTGTTGTGCCCATTACTGTGGCTGCATCATATAAAACACCACAGACTCTTTTCAGCTGGCCATGTAGGAAACACGTACATCCCAGGAGTCTTTTCTCATTTTTGTCTACCAATATTTTGTATGATCCAAGTCAAAAGTGACTTGTAAAATTTTGTAAAATGAAATTATTGTATGTAAAATGAAGTCCTCTTCATCTTCTTAGATTGTTGGAAATCTTCTGTACTATCGCTACATGAACCCTGCCATTGTTGCTCCTGATGGTTTTGATATAATTGATATGACGGCTGGGGGCCAGATACACCCTGACCAGAGGAGGAATCTGGGCTGTGTGGCAAAAGTCCTTCAGCACGCTGCTTCTAATAAACTCTTTGAAGGAGAGAGTGAACATCTGTCATCTATGAACACTTACCTCTCACAGACATACCAGAAGTTCAGGTATGGGAAGCTCTCACAAATAGCAGTACAGTGCTACAGTAAGAACACTCTTCTAGAATGAGTAAGGCAGACTAACTAGTTCATATGAATTCTTAAGTAAATAAATAAAAATACATTGATCTGCCCTGCCCAGAGTTAAAATTGAGAGAATTTATTGCTGCAGAACTTGAAGTAGTAGTATGTTGTCTTTCTATTTGAGTATTACACGGACCACTGATCAGCTCTGCTGATTTGGTTGCAGTAGGATTGCCACAAATACAGAAACAGTGTGTTTCTCAGCCAGAGCTGAAAGTTTTTTTCTGGCAAAAAGACTTAAGATGAAAGAGTTGCTTTTTTCCATTGTTATTCTTTCATTTTTGTGGGAAAAAAAAAATATTTTTTCATCTTTGTACTGTCATAGGAAACTGTGTTTTGTTACAGTTAAGGACACACATTTGTTGGGATTATGACCCATCTTTTGGGGTGGCTGCTATTATTATCTTGCAGAAATCTTCTGTCTTGCGACAATATTTTGTAACATATGTCTTTACCATCCATCTTTAATGAAAGCAAATATACTGTTATATATATAGTAGTATATACAATGGGTTTCCTTGAGAGAGCAGCCATGAACACAAGGGTGTTTATGCAGCTTAGTCTTTCTATTTATTGAAGATGCTATTTAAGAGCATGTCATAAACATGAAGAAAAGGATAGAAAGTGTAAAAAGAATAACAGAAGTTAATGAAGGAGAGAATGTATGCGAGTTGGCTCTTTGATTAATACAACAGGAAGAATCTCTCTTCCAATGAAGCCAACTTCTTTCAAAACTGAGTCTCCTGGGCTCTTCACTTCAAATAGAAGTTATTTCTGTGAAAACTTAAGATATGACTTTTAAAGCACTAAATTCAGACCTCTATTTTTTAAAAATTTTAGAAATGTCGGTTTATCACTCCTTGCTGAGTAAGAATAAAAATCTAACATTGATAATAACATTTCAACAGCCGTAGAGGAAAGCGCCATTAGTGTTTGAAGGAATCTGTCAGGGACAACATATTTCTACGTCAACACAAAATGTTGATTGCAGATTATAAGAGAAATATAATACACGTTGAAGACTTGATTGTGTATTTTGTACAGCCTAATTAAAGAAGAGAAACAGTTATTTATTGTTCTCAATTATTTATCTCATTTTTTTTCTTAGGAATTTTTTTCAGGCAGCATGTGATGTTCCTGAACCAGAGGAGAAATTCAATATCGATGAATACTCTGATATGGTGACCCTCAGCAAACCTGTCATATATATCTCTATTGAAGAAATTATCAATACCCATTCGGTAAGTGAATACACTTATCAGGAGACCTGAGCTGTATGGATTGTAAATAATTGTGTCAAACTGTCTCTGAGGAAAGTGTAAAGTCTGCTTTTCTTTCTTTTGAAATAATTTCTTTAGTACCTGAAACACTATGGAATTAAGTATTAGATTTCCTATAAGACTGCTTCCACTCATTATCTTGAATGATAATGAGAATATAACACTGTGTGATGTGGGGAACATTTTCATTTTCATCAAGTGTGGCATTCTAACCTATATTTATAAATATACTTCCTCATCTTGGTTAAGATAGTGAGCCTAATTTGAAGTTACTGTTCCTCTGGGAAAATAGGAAAACTCAGTGCATTTTGTGACTCATACATCATTTGTTGTGTTGGAAGCAGATGCAAATGTCTGATTGAGAATGGACTGAAGCTGTGGCTTCCTGTCAGTTCTTTATGCTGGGTAAAGAACAGATTAACTGCAGTCTGTATTATGACTCATTAGGGTGTAGGTTAAACATCTGACACACGGTACTCATAAAGCTGGGGGGGTAACATTATTCATTTTCTAGCTTAAAGAAAAAGGGGGTGGGGGGATGGGAAGGCATGGTAGAGAACCATAGAGAACTTATCCATAACTTTGTGTGAAAGGCTACAGAAAAAATAGAATGATTCCAGTATACCAGAGTGCAAGTTGGCTTTATTCAACTGAAAATAAATAGCCTTGATTGCTAAAAGCATCTTTGATGGTTTGTCTTTGTGGGTATTTTTTCTTTTTTTAATTTTGTTAAGGCATTGACTTATTTCTTTATGATAATCTTAGTCAAATACTTCTAGTGAAGCTGTTCCATCTCTACTTTGTCCATGGAACCATAAGTGATTAATTATTACTATGCTATTTTATATTTGTTCACAAAATATAAAATGTCAAATAATTTTGTGGACACCAAAGAAAGGAGATCAAAGAGATCAATGACATCAAACATGACCACTATATACAGCTATATGCCTAGAGAAAGCAAATAATCAAGTCTGAATACTACGCATTCTCTTAATGCAGTAACTCTAGCAGAGATGACCAGTGCCACCTCTTCCACCAAACTTCCACCAAAGATGATGTGCCTTCATCTTCTCTCACTGTACCTTTCCTGCAAATGTAAATTCAACTTTCTGTATTGCAGCTCAAAAATTAGTTTGAATAACAGGAGATGAATAAACATCCCGTCTTCTGTCATATGCCATTCAGCTTAAAAACCAAAATTCTCAAATCTGCCCTCTGTCATCTCTGGTGAACATCTCTTGTTTAACATTTGTTTTCAGCTTTTTTTTTTTTTTTTTTTTTTTGGAACCTCTCTGTATGTCTCTCACCTTTGCACTAAATAATCTGTTCTGTGAAACTATTTGCCATTTGTGCTTGAATAGCATTATTTATGTTGGAGTTTTACCCAGTATGACCAGTGTTTCTCAGCAATTCTCACAATATAATCAACATTATGTACATTGTGATGCAGCTGCTGCACATCAGAGTGGAAAAAATAAATTGCAGGCCTGTAATTCTTGTTAACTGTTTTGTATGTAAGACTGAAATACTGGGTTTGGGCTTTTTAGTTGTCAGGAAGGTTATGGTAACTAACAACTTCTGACTGACTATAGCTCGCAATACTTAAAAGACTTAGAAACCTGGGATGGTCTGAGGATCTTCCTATGCTCTACTGATCCCATTTTCACCCCTCTACATGCTCAGTTCAAGATGCAGCACTGAAAAGCTTTACTTGAGTCACTGCCCTTTATTACATTTTATTAGCTGTGAAGGTATACTTTGAACTTTTTGTACTCAGCTGTGATATTCACCACTGAAAAGTGACTGCAGGAGGAGCACCATAAGCTGCTTTGCATCAGGAACAATCGTAAACTTATTGTCTAGAACTGAGCATCCTTCCCACTCACCTTGGGTCCTCAAGAATACCAATCACAGTGGGTCTGGTGTTTTAGCATATATTCTCCAGATTTGTATGCAAGTATGTTTTTCAGTCTATAGCTTCATTTACTTTTGTTTATAGCTACTATTAGAACACCAGGATGCCATTGCCACTGAACCAAATGACCTGCTGAATGAATTGCTGGAAGGACTGGGACCTGTTCCTGATGTGGAGTCTTTCCTTGGTAGGCCATTATTCATCTTCATGGTTAACATCACTCTGGGGTGGGATTAGACAGGGAGTAATTTAATTACTGCAAGGGACACAAACTCTCATCTCTCTCATGTAACCAGTCTTCTCATTTCCTATAGAACTGTGCTCTGAAAACTTCTTCTGACATCATTTGCTATAGCTGAGCCTTCTAATTATGGAACTAAGTGCAGTGCTGTTCAGAGTCAATGCATCCAGCTCTGTTTGACAGCATTGCTGTTACATACACAACTTCTAATTTCAATATTGACCTTAAAGATGAATTACATTTTACGTATATGATGCTAGTGCTTCTAAAAATTGTCAATTTGCGCTCAAATTGCAGACAGAAAATGATTTTTTTTAATAACCTGACCTTAAGGTTTATTGTTAGTTGCAGAAGAAAAGAGAATTTCTTATAATTACTTATAAAATAGCAGTTTTTAATTCTGAGACTTAATTACCCAGATAAAAATGAAGTTCTAAAGGAACACAAATCTGTTATAAGGTTGTAAGGAATAAATGTAGCTGACATTTAATCTGCCATAATTGTATTAGATGCGAACTGCCTTCCATCCTGTTCAGAAAGAAGTTATAACATCACAGGTAATGCCGGCCTCCAAGTGAATAGCTATTATTCTGTTTTCACTGTTACATACCTGTTAGGACAAAGAATGTTAAATTGTTTGTATTCTTCTTTAAAAGAAGAGTGTCTCTTTCAGAGCAGTACATAGAAACAGAAGAAATTAGAGGCGTTTCCAAAATATTATATGTGGGCTTAGTAGTAGATGGCTTACACTTTTGTTTGTTTAAAGTTCAAAAAACAAAAAGTTGCTATGAATGGTAGGAACGGGGCATGCTATTAAAACTTCTGACAACGTAGTGATTTGTCTATGCTATTGTTTTGTCTGATGCACTGACACATGGAAAAGTTGGCAAACTGAAGTGAAAGATGTTTCCTTGCAGGGGAAGGGTCTGTTGATCCCAATGACCCTAACAGGGAAAGCACACTGAATCAGCTTGCAAAAACAGAGATTTCATTGTCTCTAACAAGCAAATACGAGTTACGAGAAGGTGAAGATCAAGACCTCAAAAGCCTGATGATAAAGTAAGTTTAGCTCAAAAGTATATATTCTTAAAAATATTAATGTGAGTTTCTTCCTTATTTAAATGTGTTTCTGAGTTTTCAAAAGCCGATTTGTATTCAGATGTACTTAGACTTCTGAATAAGTCAGAGAAACTGTTAATTCTTCCAGAACATTTTTATCTTTCCATTAGCTTTACTGCCACTTCTATTTTGGACCATGATTAGACCAACTAGTGAATACTTCTCCAGGAAGTTCTAAAACAATTCTGTTTTAAAACGTCACAACCTTAGGAAATTCAAGATGAAAATCTATTTAGGTGTGTATGGGTGGACAGTACTACTGTTGTCTCCTCCCCCACAAACGAAAACTTGTTCCCTGACCTACTGCCATCAGCCACTGGAAAAGGATGTGGCTGTCACTTCTGCATGAATAGTGCGTGCTTTCATGCAGGGAAAGGAAATGATGTTTGTTCTATTTGGTCGGCAGATAAGAATGGGTACTGGGATAACCCATAAAGTCAAAATCTTTTTCATAAAAGCATTTATTATCATTTATTAGCACCCCTTTTTCAAAATTATTTAAAATTGCACTGAATAAGTATTAGCTTAGAATAATATCCTGTGGTTAATTGAACAATGGGATGCGTTTCTTCTTTACTTCTACCTTTAGTCTTACCTCCTTCCAGAGAAGTGTCAATGTATTTATTTTTAAATGGCTTTGTTAAGGCATCTGTGGGAAGATAAATGATTTATAGTTACCTCTGTCTAGAAGACTTCAAAGTGCAAGGGAGCTTCCTGATGTAGCAGCTTACCTTCCTGGCACAAAAGGAGTGAGGCTGAGGTCTGCCTGTGCTGTCAGTCATTCCTACCCTGCTGCTCCCTCCGTGAAAACTCGAGTCAAACTCAAGTAGTCAGCCTTTTTTTTTTTTTTTTTTTGGAATGTTGTATGGAATTGTACGCAATTATATCTTTTATCCCACCCCATTACGTATTGAACTACCAATCTTGACAAGAACTCACAACAAAGAACTCCACCTCTTTTAAAAATGGTCATTTACCCATGTAAAGTTGAGGTTTTATCACAAAAGATATGTTACTTAAAATCCTAAGTTGCATCTTCAGGTTTCTATTGACTCCTAAGGACAATGAGCTGCATTTCATTTGTAATAGTGTCCTCTAAATAACACAATTCTGTGGCGGGACTTTCCTCAAAGTATTAAGATAAGCTTCTACCAAAAAAGAACTCGCTTACATATCAGCGTGCAACAGCTTCCCTTCTTTTGGTGAGGATGAGCTCTGTGTGCAGTCATTAGAGAAACATCCAAAGTGTGCATCAATGCCTCATGTCAGCTGCCCAACTCCTTCAGACATTCAGCAGCTTTGAGTGCCACTTCATTTTGTAAACATGACCCTTAATGTACCTGCCTAGTTCAGACTACAGAAGTATGACGTTTCTTCCTCCTGTTTATATCATGATCGTATTTAAGCTACTCATGCTGTTTTGCTATGCTAAGTGGTGAAGTGTTTTCTAAAGTGAAAGAGAAGTATGTGCTTGCTTCTCTTCTTGACTATGCAGAAGTCAGATGTTCAGTTGTCAGTGGAAGATCTGAAATGCAAGAAACTATGCATTACCAAGTATAAAGGGCATGCTTGCTAGTTTTACCGTTTAATAAATTGAATCAGTGATGATCCTTTGACAACTAATCATCATGTATCCTTTTTGAAAGGACCAAAAGACTTATTGTGGATATGATACGAACACAGCCAGGGGATACACTTTCAGAAATATTAGAAACAACAGCTACTGCACAACAGGTGAGTGCTGTGTTGTATCTGAGTAGGGAAGAAAATTATTTTATTTAGTTATCTGAAAGACTGAACAGATTTCTGACGGCTTTTCCTGTCACTGTAATAAAGAAATTGTTGTCAGTTTTAAACTAGAGCACTTAAAATGCAAGACTTCAGATTGCTTTTCAGTCTGTGTATGGCAACTGCTTTGGGGGAACATAGCAAGATTTAATGTTTGGGCACTTTAATCTAATACAGTGACAATAGCTTTTGTAATTCTTCTAATGTTTTGTAAACATGTCCTTTTCTCTCTTATGCTATGAGCATAAGATACCTCACAACCTGAGGTGTATCTTCTGCTACTTCTTATTTTCTCTTGTGAACTTTAGATTCAAAAGTTCTCTGCTGCCTAGTATATTTGCTTAAGCAACATAAGCAAACACAGGCCTGGGAACTGCTGCTAGGAACTGAGTGGGAAGAGCTCCCAGTTGAAGATGTCCCTTGTATGTATCCCCTGGAGATACTGAGTGTGCAATTCTTGGCTTACCTCAGTGTGTGCTTGTGTGTTGTCACACAACTGAGCCACTGAGCCTTCTAGCTAATTTCAAATGTGCTTGAATTACTTGAAATTTGTGTCTACTGTGATCAGTTACTTCAAATGTGGATAGTAAAGTAAGGAACAAACCACTTGGTAAGAACAGAGGAATAAAGACTGCACCTCAATCCTTAATAATCCCCATGAGAACTCAGTGCATCTGGATGTTTAACTGTTAGACTGAATTGGAAAGTAACTGTTCTGGATTTCTTTTTACCCAGGAATCTGAGCACTCGAAACTTGTGGAAAAACGCGCCATTTTGGATTCCAAAACTCCAGAGAAAATGAAGCGCAGTCAGTCTATTTTTGAAGATGGGCAGCTACCAATTGAACAAAAGAAAAGGAAAATTCAGAGAAATCTCCGGACTTTGGAACAAGCTGGATTGGTCTCTTCAGCAACAAAGTACCAAGAAATTATAAATGAGATTGCTAAGGTAAATGGAACGTGTTCCTTGTATACTGATGGATTTTAGGTATCTAGGTTCAATCCAGTCTAGACAGAGATAGTAAGAGATAATCAAGTCTGGATAACAATTGCTACAGCTGCACATTATCCAGTTCAGGTAGTTATGCAGTAGAGTACTATCTTTCCTTTAGATCATCGGTGAACTAAGGTTTGATTCTTCTTTGGATGCTCCAGACTGTTAGTGTAATGCCTTGGAAATGGTAACGGAGTTCAAGACACCACAGCTTGCATTCACTTAGCTTCAGCTACACCCAGTCACCATGAGCAAGCAGATATTGCCTTGCACGCAGAAGAGACAAAGCTGGTGTTTGGCATGGGCCTTAGTGCCAATATCTGCAAGGCTAGCTTTCCAGCTCCAGTTGTTCTGTTGGGTTTTGAGGCAGCAGTGTTTGCAGAGGCTGTGGTAATCCTGCACTGCAGCACTGCAGGAAGCAGAGAGCTTGGAACTATCCATCTGATCTCCCTTCCAGCTGTTGTCTAATAGCTTGATTTACCCAGAATTGGAAAATTGTGATTTCCTATCACTGGCAAACTAGAGTAGCGATGTAATTATCATCCGTTCAGTCATATAAACTATAGTGCTTAATACCAGTCACTTTTTTTCTAAATATCAAGTTAATAATCATACTACGTAACAAATCGGAATCTTCTATTTTAGGATATCCGGAATCAAAGAAGATACAGACATCACCGAAAAGCTGAACTGGTGAAACTTCAGCAGACTTTGAATGCACTTAACTCCAAGACAGCATTTTATGAAGAACAAATTAATTATTACAACACCTATATAAAAACTTGTTTAGACAACTTAACAAGAAAGTGAGTAGGTTCTTCTTGTCTCTTAATATTTCTACACGTTCTATAAGGAAGGAGAGCAGATAGAAAGTTTTCTTTCCAACAGACAGACATGAGTGGGAGTCTTCTCAGTACATACCTCAGAGATCCAAAAATTAACTTTAATGGCCAATTTTATTCAATGCCCATTACTGTATGCTTCCAAACTGCTGGTTTTAAGTGATGACTGTGGACTTTTTTAGATAGGGTTTGCATTTCAGAATGAATAAATAAGATAAAGCAAAATAAGCACTAGCAAATATTCTTTCAAAATCATTGTGAAAAATGTTTTGACTACTTGTGAAGCGCATAAAACTCCCCTGAATTCTCAGACTTGGTCTGAATATTAGTTTAGTTCATTAATAGCAACTAAGGAGGACAATAAGCAAAGGAAAAATAAAGCTAGAAGAGTAGCTGAAATATCAAATACAAAATTTTGTGCTGGTAGATTAATCACAAGCCGTTTTTCTTTTTTTCTCCTAGAAATTCAAGGAGGTCAATTAAACTAGATGGAAAAGAGGAGGTGAAGGGCAGCAAGAAACTGAAGCAGGCATCGTTGAAGTACACTGCTGCTAGGCTGCATGAAAAGGGTGTTATCCTAGAAATTGAAGATCTTCAAACCAACCAGTAAGTTTGGCACAAAATAAGCATTTTTTAATCCACATCTCCTTAAGGAGTCTGACTTATGCTAAAAGTATTTTCATCTTCCTGCACAGCATCTAACATACCTCCAGATTTTAACATGTGGAGGAAACATGATTCATAACTCCCTTTTTTCCTTGCACCTTGCTGCAATTACCTTAGTAAAATACTGGAATTAAGTGGCTTTTGGCATTAGCTTAGATGAGATACATACAAGGTGGGCAGCACACCCACAGCTAAATAACTGATCGATGCAGTTGTATCAACTATTTTTTACTTACTGACCAAGCACTTTCATATCGTTGAGTAAATACCGCATAGGCTGTTTCCCAACTATGGTAAGATGAATAGGGCTGGTGGCTTACCATGCTTGTTCTCTGTGGCCTTAGTTATGACCATCTCTCCTGTCCATAGTAGTGACATTCTGCAGGGTCTCTTCTTTGTAGTGTCTGTAAAAAATGCTACCATGGCTATAGTTCCAGTTTACAGAGCTCGCATTTACAAGCCAGCTGGCTATGAAGATTTCTAAGGTGGATCATTTAATTTGCAGTGTGGTTTCTCATACCTACTGCTTAACTAACGGCAAAGTGACAGATGGAACAGTGCTGGGAGCAAAGATTAGGACAGCATTTCTGACAGTCCTCCAGTGTCTGAGCTGAAGTCCAGTGGCTCTTGCTGCTGCTGCTAGGGGGGAGATAAAACTTACACATTGATGCCTCTGGTGAATTTTTTATTTTTTTTTATTCTGCAGATTTTCCTCTTGACTGACTCTGAAGTATTTTAAAAGTGCATAGCACACATACTCAGTGACTCTTATGTTTTGATTTAAGGTTTAAGAACGTGATGTTTGATATCACACCTGGAGAAGAAGTGGGTGACTTTGAAATCAAAGCAAAATTTCTGGGCGTTGAGATGGAAAAAGTGCAGCTTCATTTCCAGGTAGAGTTTGAATTTTCTCGCTGTGCTCTATAGCTACAGTTGCATTTGCTCTAAATAGGAAGAATTTCAGACTTCTAATATGTCCATGAACTGTTTGATCAACAGAAAGGTCAAGAAGACAGGTCAAGTAGGGAATAATTATGTAACTGGTGTAGGATGCTGGGTTTGGAGTAGAGATAATGTATATGCTAGAGTGACCACTGCATGCATCAAACCAAATGGCATATTAATTCAGTGGAAGGTATAAAAGCCAAGAGAAATAAAATACACAGGAGACGATCTTTCTTTCTGTTTGCTGTTACTAATGGCCTATAATTAGGGATCTAGAGAACATGGAGTGTTTTCATACCTACCTAGTAGTTGCTTGTAATTGTTTAAATTGTGAAGGACCAGGAGCTTAAGATGGTTATTACGTGATGAAACTGACTCGATCTGGTTATTGTGAGGTATGGATTCAAGCAAAGGATAATGATTTTATTTATGATTACAGGATTTGCTTCAGATGCAGTATGAAGGTGTGGCTGTAATGAAAATGTTTGACAAAGCTAAAGTGAATGTTAATTTGCTCATATTCCTGTTGAATAAGAAGTTCTATGGAAAATGAGTGTCTTCGGATATCATGGACTCCATCCATCAGTGGGAAGTCTACTCAGTATTTTTTCTTGCTTTTAAACATTTGAAATTTGTCATTGGATGCTTTTTAACTTTAAAAAAACTAAAACACCAAATATTCAGAGGAATGTACACAGTGCCTTTGCATCATTGATAGTAAAGCAAAAAAAGAAATAGGACATAGAATATTTTAAACACTTCCAGATCTCATTGGTGTTGGTACCTTCCAATCAAAAATATTGTTTAGGACACTCAGCTCTTGTGGATATTAAGTAGACAAATTGAATTTAGTTGAATATATATGCCTCTTCCTATTAAGAACATTTTTAAATGACCTCAGATATATAATATAGTTTGTATTAGACTTTTAAGTATTTACCAAAAGAAATCCTAATTTGTTTCTAGGGGATAGCTTGCACAAATATTTAGTTACATACTAAGCCTATTTTCTGGCAGTTGTCAATTGAAAGAAAACTTATTGTGCAATTCAAAAAATTTTATAGGTAATTATAAAGTGACAGTAATGTTTTACTGTGGAAAAATATGTTTTGATTCATTCCTACTAAATAAAATGCACTACTGCCTTGTGTAAAATGACATTTTCTACATTCGCAACTTTTTGAGTGGCATGGGGGTATCTGAACGGTAAACAGCTGTTCAGTTTGAAGTATTTGAATACATAAATTGTGCCTGTCTTTTTTTTTTGTAAGAAAATAAATGCAATAAAATCAGTATTTAGATTTTTTAAATATTCTTTGAAGATTGTTCTATGTAAAATAAATTTCAGTTAATTAAACTGGCTTGATTCCTAAATTACATTTTAAAAGGTAATTAAAGTAACAGCCCAGATGGTAATGGAAAAACTTTTCAGCACTTTCATAAAATAAAATTTAGTTAAATCTGGTTGTCCTTACAGTACACTTTGGGAAGGCTTTTCAGCAGTGAAGACTTCACAACCTTTCTATGCGTTTGGAAGTGATGGTGATTTTTCTGATAAACCAGCAATTACATCTACAGAGCAAGAACTTGTAGAGGGAGTAATGTACCATATAAAGTGAGGGGAAATAGTTCCTACTATTGCTTTCCTTGCAGCAAAACACTTTAAAGATGAAAGTGTAGTGAGGCGCTCTGCAATAGACTGTAAAAGCAAATATACAAACAATAATTCTGAAGATGAAATAAAATAAAGTTAGTGGCAGATACTGATTTGTTTACAATACAAGCTGAAAAAAAGATGACACTTACTAGAGATAGTCCTTTAGGCATGGCATAAAGTGTGAGCACTTCACTACTTTACTTTAAAGAAGCTAATATTCCTAAGAAAGACAAACAGTTCCTGGCTTCTTCCCTTTTTCTTCCAGCTAGTTATACTGCATTTGCCATTTAGCAGTTATCGGCTATGCTGATGTTACTTTTTAGCATTAAGATCCAGATTCTCCTAAAATAGTTGGTAGGGAAGCTGAAAGTAGCACTTAGAATAGGTCATTTGGAAGGACCTGCAAAGACAATCTACTCCAGCCATCAGGGAGCTGCAAGGAGCAGTGAGTTTCTTTCGGCATTCTCTTCTCCTGGCTGGGCAACCTGAGTGTTCTTAGCCTCTCCTCCAGCCCTGTTGCCAGTTTTCTTGTCTCCTCTTGATGCTTTTGAGTATTTTTGTGTTATGCAGCTCAGAACTGCACACAGTATTTCAAGGCAAGGCTGCTCCAACACTGACTTCAGCTGGAGGGTCTTCTGGCCATGTGGATGTGCTGTGCTAACGCACCCTAAGTGTGATTTGCTCAGACTGAGCTTGCTGGCACCAGCAGCCCCAGGTCCCTTCCTGCTGAGCTGCTCCCCAGTCACTTATCTCCCCTCCCTGCATTTTCCTTGCTTGCTCCTTTGTCTTGCTCCAGTGTCTCTCTTGTCTTCTTCAAGGCCTGCTTAGCTCTAATGTGAATAGAACCTTTATTGGTCATCTACTAGCTGCACCTGAAGTATACTTGCTTACTAAAAGTTATTGGGTTCCCAGGTAATGTAGGAAATGTAAGGTCTTTATGCTTGGTGTCACCTCTTTCAGCCATTTTCTGACATTCCTGCTTTCCCAGTACACATCAAAGAGTAGCTTCCATTTAATTTGTGATCTCCTTTAGAAGCTTTTTTTCTTAATTAGTTGGTTGGTTGTCACTGAACAAATAATAAACCCACTAAACAAGACTGACCACAACGGTTCCTACCTAAATATAAGATTGACAAGTACTACCAGGTACCATGTAATTGGCAGAGCAATTCTGTACCAGTTAAACTGGCAGTCCTACTAAAAAGCACAAAAAAATGGGCTTCAAGGAGGTTACTTCAAGCTGCAAAACTTTGGGCCTCCAATTGTATGTAGCTAGATAACACTTGATGAAACCTGGCTCATTCAAGAAATGATCTCATGGAAAGACTTGCCTTGCTAGAGATGAAAATGGAGGGAAAAGCCAGAATAGATGAATAGTGCTTTACTCACCTGTTTCCATCAGAGGAGGAATTGCATCCTTCCTGTCTGTTTAAGTCTCTTCTCCTAGATAGTAATAGTAAAATTATAATAGCCAGTGGTCTTTGGCTGACAGCTGTACAGCTCACATTTTTCTACCTCTACAATAAGATTTTTAGAATTGACCAAGAGTGCTTTACAGTTAACTTTGTTTGAGCTTGTTCATTCTGATAGAGCTCTGAAGCTCTAAAACAAGCCACAAAATTGCAGAAAGAACATCTATCTTATTTGGCCAAGCAAAGAGGAACACTATTACTGGTGACAGCTGTGGTCTGTCTTACTGGATGCCTATCTGCAAACCTTCTTTAGCAGCCTCAGAAGAAAGCAGAAGCAACAAAATAAGCTTCCCCCTAATAGCAAATTCAAAGTGCAACAGTCACATGTGACTTCAAACAGTTCCAAACTATGTAGACAGCACAACCCTTTTTGCCAGACCTGGAGGACTGGTTTTGCCTCTAAAATAAGCTTCTAACCTCTCCTTTTTAGAGCAGTTACTACCAAACCAAGTCTTGCACCACTGTGATCTCGTAGCACCTGACCATTAGAAAGATGGCTTCCTCACTGACGTAGCAATGCTACTAGATAGTTGTAGGCTTTCTTGGTATTTCTTGGTATTCTGGAGCTTAACAACCCTTTCTGTAAAGAAGTTTTTCCTGATATCTGTACACCTAAACTTACCCTGACACAGCTTGAGGCCATTTCCCCTTGTCCTGTCACCAGTGAGAAGAGACCAACCCCATTCTTGCTGTAAGAACCTTTCAGGTACCAGAAGAGAGCAATAGGGATAAATAAATAAGGGATAAATAAGATTTTTGAACATAGAGCTCTGAATCTGTTCCTTATGCCAGAATGGAAAGTTTTTGCTGTGAGTATAACCTGAATTTCCCTTCACATCTTTCACGGATTTAGCAGTCTCTGGATTATTCCCAAGCAGTGGCCCACCAGTAAAGACACCTGGAACTTACATAAGAAAAAGTGTATATTTCTGCTGAGGTCTAGTAAAACATTCAGAAAGATATGTTTATGCTGTGGTTTAACCCAGCAGACAAGGAAGTACCATGCAGCCTTCTGCTAATTCCACCCCATTAAGATGAATATTTAAACATTATAAACTCATAAATTCAAGGTTAAAAATAAAATAAAAAAAAAAGACTAATTTCTTTGCAGAAAGTTCCTTAATTGATATTGTTCCTAGCTTATAACTGAAAGTTAACTGCATAGCACATTGCTCCAAATACCTGACCTTGATTCCAGATGCAAATCTCTACACAACAATGTGAAGCTGCCCCATCCAAAGTATTTTCAGGCACTAAGGGTAGGCACCTATGGATACTTTCTGGACACGTCTCCAGTTGTGTAACAGTAGATCAGACAAACAAGATTCTTGGAGAAACAAACAAACAAACAAACAAAAAACAGATAATCTGTTAGCTTCACTGTGTCATTTTTTCCCTCCTATCTTTGGGACATTATCAAATTTTTGAAGCAGACATCAGGTTTGTTGTTTTCTTTCAGCCTGCTGAACAGCTCACTTGGAAGGATACGTTTTGGAGAAAAAGCCATCATCCCAGACTGATGCCAGTTTAAATTTAAGTCCAATTTATAAATCTGACACAAGGGAAAAAAAAAGAGCATTTGGAAGGCAATGATTAATTTCAATAAAATGTATCAAATAGTCTGATTGCTGTAAATGATAATGTGGTTGTGCACTTTCACATAGCAGAATGGTGAGATTGGAAGGTAATTCTGGAGCTCATCTGGTCAAGTAGAGTCACTCAGAGCAGGGTGCCCATGACCACATCCAGGTGGCTTTTAAAGACATTTATTCTGGATTTGGCTGGGGTCAGAGTTGATTTTCTTCACAGTGTCTGGAGCTCTGTCAATGCTCTGTTTCAGCTCTGGGAGAAAGATAATGTCGATGGCATACCAATGTTTTAGCTGTTGCTCAGCAGTGCTGCACAGAGCCAAGGACTTTTCAGTTTTATAGCTTCTCTTACTGTCCTGCCACTGAGGGGCTGGAAACCACGAGGAGCTCAGAAGGGACAAAACCAGGGCAGCGGATCTAAACCAGCTAAAGGGACATCCCATAGTATATGAAAAACCTGTAAAACTGAGGGGAGATGGCTGGGGGGAGGGTTAGCTGCTGCTTGGGAATTGGTTGGACATTGGTCAGTGGGTTGTGAGTAATTGTGGTGCACATCAATTGTTTTGTAAATATATATTTATTTACTTATTTGCTTACTTATAAAATTACCATTAGAATTGTTTCTCTTTTCCGTTTCTGTCTTAATAAATAGTTTTCACTTCAACCTGCAAGTTCTGCCCTTTTCTCTCTGACGTCCCACTGGGAGTGGGCAAGAGAGCAAACAGCTGTCCAGCTGCCTGCTGGGTTAACCCACAATAACCTCCAACATGGAGATCCCACAGCTTCTGGACAACCTATGCCAGCGCTCTGCCACCTACACAGCATAGCACAGAAGTTCTGGGTGGTGCTCATATTTGTGCCCATTGCCTCTTGTGCTGGCACTGAACAGCAGCGAGGACAGACTTCCTGAAGCTCCAGTTTCTGCTATAGAAGAGTCTACTAGAATGAAAATACCTGTTTATCTTCAGGTGCGTGTCAGAGTAATTTGGCGTGTTGTGAATACTGGGGAAAACAGTGCAATGCGTCTCTATAAAACTAGTGTTCAAAGCACATAAATCCTTGCAACTTGAGGATGTAGTCCCACTGCAGATCTTCATCTGTCACTTCTCCAATCTCCAGTTTGAACTCTTGGCAAGATGTTTCCTTTTGCATTTCTCAGGAAAACAGAATTCTTACAATGCTGCCACATCTGCAAGGAATGGAAATAGGTTCATGGCATGTTTTTACTATATATGGTGTGTTAGAGTTAGTCCTGTGTTTGCTTATACATATTCTTTTCAAGGCCATCCACATTTAGGTCATCGATGTCACTCTGCTGCATGCATTTACAAAGATTAAAATCACATTTGAGTCTTATAAATACAGGCTACATAAATGGAGTGCCTCTGACAGGAAGCACGTACACAAAGTTCTGAGTGTTCACAGGGCATCTGAATTTCATTCAGTGAAGTGAATCTGGTCGGTTTTCCTCAACTTGTAGAAAAGCAGAGTAATGCTTCAGAACTGTATGCAATGTCATAGCTAAAAATATAGGTGTTTACATGCGTGGCACAGTGAGTTTTCCCCACACAGGCATTCCCACCAGCAAATACTGTAACTCATTCCCTCCTCTCTTTTTTGAAGGCACATCTCTTGGCTGCTGCAGCTTTATGAAAACTGCAGCATGGAAGATGAGTTCAGATCAGAAATAGCTTCTGTTTATGCATACACTAAAAAGATAATGTTGGTTATGAAAACCTCTCCTGTTATGCCACCTTCACATATGCTTAAACAGCAGCAAGACCTCAGAAGTGCCCAAGGCTTCACCTGATCTTCCAAAACAGAAAAAAAAAAAGAAAAAAAAAAAAAAAAAAGAATTAACCTCTGATTAAAGTATTTTCTGAATTGATAAAGACTAAGTTTGTGATTAAGTAAAAGCTGTTTTCTGTGGGCTCCCCACTACGCCTGAGGATGACAGTGATTTGGTCATGGATGTGTCTCTTGCTAGCAACCGCCTCTCACCTGGCGGCAGAAGAGCTGGCCAGCAGTACGGCTATCACACTTCTCACTTCAAGCAAACAGAGGTCAGACGTAGCTGTGATAACATGGAGCAAGGGGCAGAACTGTGGGGAGTGCGCTGCAGAACAAGATCAGAACTGGAACTGACTGAGCATCGGTACCCGCTGTCGAGAGTTGACTTCCCATCCTTGTTATTCTCAGTTAAGTACCAGCGTTCCTGCAGAAATGATACAACGTTCTGTAACTGATCCAGTTCTGAACAGAGGCTTCCTCCCGTTATGTCTGTATTGCGGTGGACACAAATGGACGTAGTTGAGGACAGGGCTGCACACCCCAGCAAATCACGGGACGTGCGTTGCTTATGACGGCAGCGCATACCTCAGGAATAAAATACACTCAAATCGCCGGCGAGGCGGCATAGCATTCTCAGCAAACACAGCCTAAACGACGGCGGGAAGGCTGTCCCCCCTCTGCCGCTCTGCCAGCACTCCGGCCCTCCAGCCGCGAGCAGCGCAGAGGCGCAGCCCCGTGCCTCCACCCGCACAGGTGCGGCGGCGCTCGGAGCGGCTCCGCCCAGCGCGCAGCCGCGCACGGAACAAAGCGGGCGTGAGAGCCACGCGGTGGAGGAGTATCGTCGCGTTGTTCTGCGCTTCCAGCGTGGCGAAACCCTTCGGACGGAACCCTTCGTTTTGCGCTTCCCGTTACCACCGGGGACAGCGGCACCCCCCGCTCTCCGCCCCCCATCCCCGGCGCCGCTCGGCCCTCCCCTCGGGGCCCGTTCCGCCCCGTCCGGCAGGAAGGCGCCCCCGCCTTTCCCAGCGGCGGCCCAGGGGCGGCCCTGCTCCGTCCGGGCCTCACTCGCTTTGCCGGGACGGACGGAGCGCGGGGAGGCGGCGGCCATGGGGCTGCCCGCGTTGCTCTGCGCCCTGGCCGTCCTCAGCTGCCCGATCTCGCCGCCCGCCGCCGCCCGAACCGGTGAGTCGCGGGGTCGCCGCGCTGCGCTCTTATGCCGGTTTACGGAAACATCCGAGCTTGTTTTCCTGCCTTCTGCAGCGTAGTCTTCGTTAAGAACATCCTGACGCGCATCATTCGTTCGCTGCTTTCTTAGGAAACGATGAAGAGCGTAGTTAGTGTACGGTATCACTCGGGCTAAGGGAGGAGGAGCTGACATGATTTGACGCGCAGTAGAAGCACTGAAGCCTAGCACCTGAGCGTGTCTCCCCTCTCCTTTCACCCACTCCCACAGCAGCGTCATTTCTCCACTCTCCCATACAGCAGCCCTGTTTTCACCACGACGTACTTAGTTCCCATTTCGTTTGCATTGCTCTGTCCCTAGGCTCGCTCTGCCCTCGCACACCCCTGCCGTCTCCTGGTTCCCTCAGTATCCGCAGTTCCCACCTTATTGGCCTCAGCTGGTCCAGCAAACAGAATAAAAAAGGCAGCTTTGCAGTGGGTGCTGGCCACTTGTTTGTGAGCTCTTCAGGTTTTGCCTCTGAAGGGCCGGCAGCATGCTGGCTGAGGGCTGAACTGGCCCACGCTTTCCTGTGTGGGGATAGGTGGATGAAAAGAGAGATGTTACCATGCCTTGGAGCCAGCACCTGTAGTGAAAGCTGTGGAGAAAGGCGAGCAAAAAGGAACAGTCTGCAGGAAAATGGTACTTCAGTAAGGTGTGTTAAAACTGCCGCTGCATCATTTATGTCGTACAGTGATGAATACTGTGTAAATGGAGAGAGATGGCAAAGAATATCTTAAAAAACATGGTGTTTATTGTTACAAAAGCTAGTCAGTGTCATCTCTCCTACAAGATTATCTTCCTTATGAACATGTCTCACTCCATCTTTACCTAATTTATGTACCACTTAAAAATTTAGACTCTAGATGCAGGTTATACAAAGGGGAGATGTAAGAAACCGTTTTTGTTGTAAGCCAGTGGTGCAGCACTACAATGAATAATGTCCAGGAATCAGTATAAATGGTTGTCCAGTAGCACATTTTTAACTGGCTTAAGCAATGTTTAGTTTCCTCTTCATAAAAACAACCGCTGGGAGATGAACATAAATATTGCTTGTTTATAAGTGAGTTTATAGAAATACTTCAGATTTTCTCCTGGTGCCTGGGTGATGTGGAGTGATCTTAGGGGTTGGTTGAAGCTGTTGTATTTATTGCACTCTACTTTTCTTCGCACGGTACGTTGCTCAGTAGCTCCTCGCATATGAAAACAGACATGAAATGAAATTACAGAATAGCGCTGTGTAAAACAAAGCACCATCTTTCAGGGTAAGCAGAATATGTGAATGATAACCAGGAATCCAATAATATCCAATGGAGGACAGAGCACTATTGTTTGTTAAACTGTCCCCCAACTTACTGAGCTTTCTATGTCATTCCCCTGTGCCCCCTTTTGGAGAATTATTGTAAGGACCTCAGGCAGTAAAAGAAGGAAAAAAAAAAAGAGCTATTGAGTATTTTTACCTTTCAAAGTTTTTGTTAGAAGCAGACTGTGTACGTAGTGCAGTGTCCTGATGGCACACCACGAGGATAAAACTTAAAAGATTTATCCCATCATTCTTATTAAACCAGGGCTCTTTTGTATATCATAAGTACAGGGAGTTATTAAGTCAGTTAGAATGCTATTAATTATCAAAATAATAATCCTGGAGTTCTGACCTCTTTCCAGAGGATTGGGTGACAGCTTAGCCAAAGCAGGATGACTGTTTAAATGCTTGTGATCATTATGCGATCAAACCTTTATTTCTGTTCTAACGAATTATTTCTATGGCTAAAAATGACTTAAGTTGTAGCCAAATGTATTTTAGAGACATATGGCATCTTATACAGCTCAGACTGAATACCAAGAAGATTCTGGCATAGCTGTAGCTGTCTAGTGGTAGTTTTAAAATCTTTTCTGTAGAGCTACTGCATTTGTTTTGCTATGCTGTCATGGCTTATAGGTAAAGCTTGTTTCCCATTACAAATCATCATACGTTTACTGTCGAGGTTCATTAAAATATTTTTAAATAATACCTTGTCATTTCATCCTCTGCCTGATCTGATCATTGACTTTTTCAAGTAAACACTGACGCACAAGGAATCCAGAACCCCCGGGCAGTAACATTCTTCCTTTTTGTTTTATCGTACATGAAAAGCACTGTTAGTTTTTCTGATGATGTAAACAGTGGGTTGTTCAAACAAATATCTTTGCAAAGGAAAAGAACTGGTATGTGGCTATCAGTATCTTAAAATTAAATTGAACTTCATCGAGAAAGTTTAAATTCCTGCTCTCTCGAGGGAGAGGTGGAGTAACAGCAAGGTTAAGGTCTCATCCCTTTTTCCCATGCTGCTGAGTTTCAAGTGTCATCTAAGTTTAAGGTAAGGACATGTTGTCACAGTAGACAGTATGGAGGTGTTGGTAACAGCATCAGGGTTGAGTTAAGCTCAAAATTAAGTCACTGCTGATATGAAGAATTTGTAGTTTTTTCCAAGTATTATTTCAGACAATGTTAATAGAATTCAATTACGGAATGTTCTTGTCCTGAATTATTCTAATAAGGTTTCTATTTCTAGAAAAGTTTGATAGTGGAGTAATGCGAACTCAAAATACTTCAGTCTGTAATTCATCTTGTAAATAAGTTAGCTACAGGAATTCATCACGCAACTAAAATTATTAGCAATGTTTAAGTAACTATAAGGAATAACCAAACAAAGGTCAGTGCCTGGTAAATAGAAACTCTCCCAGTAGTCATTTTTCTCACAGCTTATTCATACTGTTCTAATGAGTCACTGTAAAGAAGTAAGCCGGGTTACTGGCAAGAATTTTGGCTGTAAGTGACTTAACTGCCAGTCACCATGGATTTGTGGGTCCACATAGTTCACTTGCAAGTCCTCAAAAAGTGAGACACAGCAGCACTGTCAGCTACGGTGAGGCAGCAGGGATGGAGCACTTTGCAGTTCAGGGATGCAGGGAAATGAGAGGTACTTGTCAGCAGCACCTCAGCCCCCATGTCCTGTAAGACCCTGGTAGCACAGTTCTCATCTCCAGACACAGCTCTGTTCTCACCAAGGCTGTTTATATCCATGCTCTCCTCCAAAACATGCTTACCTGATGTTGAAACCATGTCACATCTTCTTTGTGCTTTGGCAATGGAGGAACCAAGAACGAGCTCTGGAGACTGGGATGTCGTCATCGTCCTTTCCTGAAATTTTTGGTTTTAGAAACAACAGTGGAAGAAACAGGTATCTGAAGTCATAAAACAGGTGTGTACTGGAGAGATCAGAGGTACAACTAAAGCTTTTTCATCACTCCTACTGTCTCAAAGCTTTACTGTGGAGACTTGTCTCTTGGCAGAAGAAATCAGGGTGTTTTTATTTTTCAGTTGCATACAGTTCTGATTTTTCCAAGAGAGGTGAACACCCACAGTGTCAGTTGTGACAGGTTTCTCTTGCCGTAATCACTAAGCAGTGGAAATTGTGTGATTATTCAGTTGGCTGCAGGCTCAAGTTAGAGATGTTTAAATAACTTACACTGCATCTGAACTACTTAACTAAGAGCTGACTATTCAAGCCATCTGATGACTTGGACTAAAGGTCTAAAATCACAAAAGACAGAGGATCTGTAGTTATGCCTTTTGATAATGTTTTTTCTCTTGGAATGAACTCCAGATCCTCTAGATCCTTCTGTAGTAGATCCCTGTATAATACTCTTCTGTGCCAACACTATGCTATATCTCGTGTACTTCTTTGCTTTTTGTGTTTCGGTAAATAGTTCCCACTTCAGTTTACACAACAATTTCCCAGATTTGAATTTTTCCCAGCAACTTCTGTTTTTTTTTTTTCTTTTCTCTGAACTATAGAGGATGCAGTCAAGTAACATCGTACACCAAAACAATTATCTCGAACACATCCCCTCTTTTGTGCTCTCCTCCCCCAGGATGCTTCTGTGATACAACATGATGCATGCTGCACAGCAGCTTTAAAAACTAAAAATCCCCAAATCCCTCTACCACTGCTATGATTTCATCCCACGTTTCACTAACATTCAAGCTGCACAAGGTTCCTCTCACGTAGCCTTCTCACAAAGGTTAGTAGTTGGTCCTTACAGCTGCTCTTATTGCCATCTGCCTCATTAAGATGCTTTTGTTCTCATCTGCATTTAAAAATAAATGACTTTAATTACTGTACAGCAAGTAACTGCATCTAAAGAACAGCATCTTTAGATGGGTGAGTTGTGCCTAAGTAATTTCATCACACTGATTCAGGCTTACACAACTTAATTTTTATTTTAGTAGTCTAGAATTCAAGAGATCATTTGCCTAGCTAAGCAGTTGAATGGTTACTTAAGCAGTAGTAGCTGTCACTTCTGTCTGTTTACAGAACATCTCAAGTAATTTACATGTAATTACAATAAGCTGAAAATGATGGTCTTCCAGAACAGTTCTCCAAAAAATTATCTGAAATAGTATCTACAGTAACTCTCCTGATGCTTGTTTTGTTTGTTTTTATGTATATATGCCTTTGCCACTCGTTCATCTCCCTGTAATTCTCACTTTCCTAACTTGCTATGGCTACATTCCAAAGGCAGACACCCTGTTCTGACTCATCTTCAGTAGCAGTCACTGAACCATGGTGCAGAGGACCTGGCTGTGGAGGCAAGCCTTGTGATAGGTTTTCAAAGTGCTGTAAGGGCATGCTGGATGCATGCCATCCTCAGTACACTGCGGATTACAATAAGTAGAGCTGAGAGTTAAGTGTTTGTGGAGGGCATGTTACCCAAACACGTAACAGAGCCTAAACAAAAAAAGATGGACCAATATCTGTGAGCAGACCACGCTTTGAATAAGAAATTAACTGCATTATTTTGTGTTACTAATATGATTTTAGATTTCCTTGTTGAAAGATGTTTTCACTTTACTGCATGTACGTATTTGCTTTCTAAACTCAATGCTTTCTTATGTTTCAGACCACACATACAATAACAGCAGTGTAAGGGGCAGAACTTTCCTGATACCTGACCGTGGTGAACCTATACCTGTGGAAGATATTGAAAACAGTGCTGAAAACGATTCGGAGGTTGGATTAGGATCTCCCAATCAGACTAGATCACCTCCACGTGAGCAACGAACAGTGTCAGTGGAAACAGCAAGATATCTCACTAGTCCATGGCTGACCCGTTTTGTTCCTTCGGTTTACACATTAGTGGTTGTGCTCAGCCTCCCTCTGAACATTACAGCCATATTTGTGTTTCTGAAAAAAATGAAAATTGAAAAGCCAGCTGTGGTTTACATGCTGAATTTGGCTCTTGCAGATGTACTGTTTGTAAGTGTGCTCCCGTTCAAGATTGCTTACCATTTCTCTGGAAACAACTGGGTATTTGGACCTCGGATGTGCCGCTTCGTCACTGCTGCTTTCTACTGTAACATGTACTGCTCAATAATGCTCATGACGAGCATCAGCTTTGATCGCTTCTTAGCAGTGGTGTACCCCATGCAGGCTCTTGGCTGGCGTACGTTGACACGTGCCTCAGTGATTTGTTTCATCATATGGTTTGTAGCCATAACTGGGGTTGTACCTTTTCTCATCAGAGAGCAAACTATGGAAATACCCAAGTTAAATATCACAACCTGCCATGACGTGTTAAGGGAATCTGAGCTTCACGGCTACTACGTACACTTTTTCTCCGTCTTCTCATCTGTTTTCTTTGTAGTGCCATTTATAATATCTACCGTCTGTTATGTCTGTATCATTCGATGTCTGAGTTCTTCTAATATTGTCGCAAGACAAAATAAGAAGACACGTGCCTTGCTGCTGTGTGTGGCTGTTTTTTCAGTTTTTGTCATTTGTTTTGGACCAACCAATGTCCTGCTATTAATTCATTATATCCATTTTTCATACAACAACAGTTTAGAGTTTCTCTACTTTGCCTATCTACTCTGTGTATGCATCAGCAGTGTTAGCTGTTGCATTGATCCCTTTATTTACTACTATGCTTCCTCTCAGTATCAGAGACAACTGTTTAGTCTCTTGAGTTGTAAAGACACTTTAGATCCTAGCAGCAGTAACAGCAGTGGCCAGCCAATGTCTACCACTAGCAAAAGGGGCACGTGCTCTACTAATGCAAATAACAGTGTCTACAGCAAATTACTAGTAATACAGTGAGATCATGTGTTTTACACATGCTTAATTTGTATACAATTTCAGTCAAATAAGGAGATACTATATCCAAGAAATGCAGAAGCTTATACCAAGTTGTGCAACAGACAGTTTCATTACAGTAATTTACAATCCAAATTAGTACAAGTGTATGTACATGTATGTGTATTGTATTTGTAAATAGATTAGTGTTGAGGAGAAAAGTTATTTCTTAATACTATCTGTTGACTGTTTTTTAGATGAAGTCCTTTTTACAGACAAATATTTAAATTGTTAGTGCAATTTATTATGGGGATATCATGAAATCCTATTGTAGGATTTTCAACTGTATCATACAAGTTAAATTTCTTACTTACAGAGTCTGTCCATCTAACTGTTATTCTATGCAGAAAGGGAAAATACCTTTCCAGGTAGATCTTTTCCTTTATTTCTGGAATAGCCCATATCGCATATTTTTATAGCATTACCTTGCATCGTGGGCCCTGACACTGTGTATTTTACAATATGTATATTTTACATTTTTATTTACGTTTATATGGTGTTAGGAATTTGAACAAATTAAAAACAGCGATTTGTTGTTGCATTTTTGTCAAAGAAAATTGCCCTTAGTGGCTCAGAGTAGCTTTTCTTTCAGTATTCTTAGCATTAGTTTTTGCTAAGTGTCTTGGTTGTAACAGTGTTAGAACCAAATTCCACCATAAATCGGTGTTGAACAGCACCTCAGAAAATACAGTGAAAAAGCATAACGAATCACCTTGTTATGCAGCTTGCAAGCATATGCTTTCTTGCCTATTATTAGTCATCATTTAATGATTAGGACTTGGAAGTATCCTTTATCTCTGCCAAGTCTGGATGTTTTATATATTTTTGGTTGTGCATACATCAACTAAAATTGCTCTCATATGCAAGTGAATAGCTAACTTGAACCTCTGTAGCATTCCTTTATTACGAAAGACAATAAAGCTAAGTAAGAGGAAGTCAGTGTTAGAAACAAATGTGTAGATAATAGGACTTTACACAAAACTGGGACCAAATTAAGTAGGAATTTGGTTAATGTAGGTTTTGCCACATGAATCATCCAAGAACAACAGTGGCTAAATGTTGTCTTCAGCCCATCACAAGGGATAACCTGAATCTTCCTGCAGGTACTGTGAGAGAGAAGACTCTTTGTAATAATCTTCTCTTGTTATTTTTTTATCCACTTCTTATCAGACTTAAACACAATTAAATGCTGAATTATCAATCACTAGACTGTTATTCTCAAACGATAGTCACTTTCTGAATAAGTAAACAAAATAAAAATATATGTATGTATTATTTGAAAGTGTAAAATCCACAAACGTTTACATGAAACAATAAGGTATATTCACATTTTGTTTAATATTATTTTACCAGTTGCTGACTGGTAGGTTGGTTGGTTCTGTTTTTTCAGTAAAAAGTTTATCTTAAAGCTATAGGAAACAGCTTCCTGTTTGCTGAGAAGTTACCTCTGTGCTTCCTGTAGGTATAAACTAGGGTACTGCTTTTTAGATTTATCAGCAATTGGAAGTTATTTCAATGTAGTGGTATTTTGTTTACTCTTACATAGCCAGAAGAGACTATCTGGTCAGTTTTGCAAGAACAGTATTACAAGATAGGAGGGAAGGTACTTAATGTTTTAACTTTCTGTATTATAAACTTAAGTAAGATATATAAATGTTAACTCATTGTGTTCATTTCTTGTTACATATTCCTATCTTAACCAAATAAATTAGTCTGTACATCTTTGAGATATAATTTTACTGCCTGGTTTTGTAATGCTAAACTTGTAAGCCTCTGAAAATTTGGTGGGCTCCACGTTATGTAAAAAAGGTTGCTGTACGTTGGTCCAGCCACAGATGCTCGAGAGTCACAAAACCATATTTTACTTGGGACATTTAAAGTGTGGAAGAAAGCATAAGCAGCATTGGCTCATAAGGGTATGCATAGATACATATAGATATACCTATGTGTACCACAGGGGAGTTTGGGTTGTTTTTTTTGTTTTTTTTTTAATTTTCCTCAGTGCCATAATGTATTTGTGCAATAGATACATAGTGTGCAGTGAAACCCAAGGCCTCTCGTAGGCCTGGAAATTGCAGTTGCTTGTACAAAGCCCCCTGAATATTTTGGTTCCAATTCAAAACTGAATCCTGATGTGGCTCTAGACTGATGTTACAGAGCACCAGAGTCCACGTTTTTACATGAAAGTTTAATAGCAAGAAAACCTGAAAAGAAGTAAGTACATCAGCTGGTGAAACACCCCGAACAATTAAGTTAAAACTCTTTAATTGTGATTTTAAGGATGACATTTTAAAACATTATACAACTTTGACTACAAAACATGCAAATTCATACTGCAGCAAACAAACAAAGTTATTCCACCATCTAAACAGATGGGATTTTTTCACTTATCATAACCTTTGTATGCTTGAGAACGTTTGCAAACAAGCAACTTCTTTCTATGCTGCAGGGTGAAAAAAAAAAAAAATAAGCAAATGCTTATCCTTGTGAATAAGAACATCAACAAAGATTCCAAATAACAACAAAAAGGATTTTATCTACGCATTTGTAAACTGTTATTCCATCTCTGCCATACACGGCTCCAAGGTTGGTTTTGCTGGTAATTCTAGTTTGTGTGCAAATGCCAAAACCAAACCCAAACAACAGCAACCAAAAAAAAAAAGAAAAAAAAAAAGAAAAAAAAAACAAACCCACAATCCAAAAGCACTGTTAACATGAAATCCTTTAATAAAAAGAGTTTACAAACAAAGTGTATCTCTTGACGTTTTCATAACTAGACTAAATGCTGGCTTCCTTTGAAAAGTATTTTTATATTGTCCAAATGTATTTAAAAACACAGCCCTTCCATGCACAGAAGTGTCCTACTCACACTGATCCTCTGCAAGTGCTTCAGCAAGCCTGCAAATACATCTCTCTGCTGCGTGTTTAGAGGTAGCCTGTAATTCCTGCACAGAATAATAGCTCTGCTAACATTAAGCAAATGCCTTTTTTTTTTTTTTCATAGTAAATAAAGCATTTCTTCTTTTAACCTCATAGAGCTAGTGTCATATTTCTTCTGTTTCACGTGATTGCAAAAGTAAACAGGAGAGCTACTGCAAGGCCCACCTACTGCAAGAACTAGAAAATTAACATGACTAGGCAAGTCTCATACCCAGAAAGTGACAGTTGAATCCTTCCTGAGCTTATCATTCCTGTGCAACCAACTTTGTAGTCAGAAACTGCTGCATTTCTCAGTGTCTGCTTTTGCTGCTGCATTTTGTGGCAAGATAATTCATTTAAAGGAAGGACCTGTTCGTGCAGCAGTGGTTTATTTCAAGCCAATCTCAGAAATCTGAACATTTAAAATGAGCCTATAACTGCTAAGGGGAGCAGTAAAGCAATGTGGTTGTCATTTGAGGAAGTTATTACTGCCTTTAGACTGGCTGATCAAGTTAACAGGAAAAGCTAACCAACTTCTCGTGCTTAATGCACCCTTGCATTGCTAGCTGGCAAGAAAAATAACTGTTTCAGAGAAGAGTGAAAATCTGAGTACAATGAAATGAAACTTAGCCATGTTTGCACGCTGTTTTTTCTTGAACCCTCTTCATATTCTTCATTTTCTTCATAAGTGAGGATTAATGTGCATCATTTTCTGCACACAGGAAGCAAACAAACTTGTGCCAAATGATATTTAGTAGTGAGGAGTTGTCAGACGAAAAATGGCTTTCCAAGCGTGCTAATGTTACCAACCTATCAGATCTGTGTTACAGGAATATTGCCTGGAGATGTGTGGGGGAGAAATTTCTGATCAGCATGGTTTCTGTTGGCAAAACATCTCACCCTGATTTCACAGGGGTAAGACTGGCTTGATGTAGCAAGGCTACTGTTTTGCAGAGCCTGGTGCATCGATTAATTCTTAGCACACGGTTGCCACTACAACCTGCTCCCTGCAGCTAGGCTGCAGACAAATATGAGTTGCTGTCTTCTACCTCTGTTTACGAAATTTAGTTCAATCCGTCCAGAAACATGAGCATGACTGTAAAACATTTTCATGACAGTTAGACACAGGCTGTTGCCATGGGATCTCTCCTAGCTTGTGATGGGATGCAGAGACAGACAGAAAGATTGAGAGACAGCAGGTCATCAACTACAGCTCTGCAATGGAGATCTCTTACAGCTGGGAGAAGAGTGAGCAGGGTCAGGTGAGATATTCAAGGAAGTTGCTTGCTAATGCTTTTTTTTTTTTTTTTTTTAATCACCACCATTTTTTATTTGGTCACAGTTTGATCATGTAAAGAGAAGTGAAAATGGAAGTCTTACTGGGACCTGTCATGCACTTAATGCTTTTGCATGATATTTTGCATTTAGCAAGTGCTAGACCTGGTTTAGAGATAATGCAGCTGGAGAAGTGAACAAAAATAACATGCTATAACCCAAGTCACCACGAGGGAGCATTACAATGATTAGGTACAGCTGTTGGAATTCGGCTTGTTAGGGAGACCATTAGTAACCAGATCTGAAAAAACATGCTGAACTGTGAAAAAATCAGTTCTTAGTAGATCTGGAAATGTGAAAAATATTGTAAATTTCTTGGAAAAAAATAGGTACCTTTATTTGAAATAGATTCTGTAAAAGTTTCAGCATGATTTTGAGGCTGTATTTTTCTTTTCTTTGTACATACATGATTATAATAATCATGGTCCCTCTTGCACTGAAGCAGCACTGCTAATTTTCTCTCCTGAAAAGCAAGCCCTGCCATTTCATGTGTGACACAGGTCTGCAATGCAGTACAGACAGCAGCATTCCTCTACTGAAGTCAGAGATGATAAACTCAACATACAGACATAAAGATAACAGTGACAATCTGGCCTGGTGTGCTCCCTCACCAAAATAAAAGGCTATGACAATTACACTATTCAAACTAATCTCCATCCCACTGTAAGTCTAAAATCACTGTCCTTGCCATTCTTTGATCATATTAGGGTTTTCTATTTCTTGTTTGGTTGGCTTGTTTGTGTTGTATCCTGCTGTACTACAGGCAGCAGCTCTTGGGAACTCTACATACATTTCTTCATCCTCCTGAATGGGCCTACAGGGACTGCACACAGATAATCCCAGCTCGTCCTCCAGAAGAGCTTGCAGCAACCCTTGGTTTCTCCCTTTGATTCAGCTGATGGCAGACAGTACACTGCTTCTTCCCTCATGAGCCTGAAAACAAAGGAGATAAATAACTGAATGGATTTTGAGAAAAAGATTGTCTGTAAACATTAGCAGTTAGATCCTTAAGGTACTGTAGAACAAATCACCGACAGCAACCACAACCCAGACTTGGATCCTAACATCAAACCTTTCAGAAGGTTTGAAATTCCCTCAGTTTATGCCTTGGAAGCATGGGGCCTCCCTCTGGCCCTTCAGGACAGGGATGGGGTGCTGCATCAGCAGGGGAGCTGACACTGCTGTGCACATACACGGGTTGCTTCCCTTCAGGCAGCATGGATCTTGGAAACAGGCACCAGATCTGGAGGGCATGTGTTTCATCACGGGCCACCTCTGCTGTAAAGTCACACCTACTGATACCACCCTAAGCACTGATTATTTCTAGTCAAAGACATTTCCCCCACAGTCTTACAAGCAAGGTACCCTGAAGATTTGCTTCTCAAAATGGATCTTACCACCAGGTTTACTTTGTACTACTTAACTCCCTGATTTAAATACTTCTTTCCTGATATGGTCACTCCTACAACTTTCTTTTACAGCTAAAAATAATTACTGCCTATTCCAGTTGTTAGTTCGTTTGCTTTTTGTTGCTCGTCCATACTGTGGCAAATCTGAGTAAAAGAAGACGTGTTCTTGTTTGCTGCAACCTTGTGTTTTCGTAATATGGTACTATTCACATCTGACAGGAACCATAAAACACAATAAATTTGTTAAGCTGAAATGCATAACTGGAATAACTGCACCACATGCGTGTCAATAAAACTTCACAGCTGTATATAATGCATTGTACTGCAAACACAGCTCTGGAGAAGAGAACACCATTACTCAAGCTTGCATTTTGTTTAATCAATAGGTAATAAATCTTTCTCCTTCAGAGTAATATTTTAACTGTGTTTCCAAGAAAAAAAATATATTGCATGCTTTTACTATAGGTCATACCAGTCACTATATTTGTGCCAATTGTGTAATTTCTTTCCTTTTCTTTTTTTTTTTCTTTCTTTTGCCTCCACCTTTGCTGACTTTAAAAGGTACATGCAATTCCAGAGAGCAAAGAACATAATGAATCCAGTTAACTGTCACTGCTTTTCCTGCAAAACTAAACGCCTGTGGAAAGGCAGAATATGGCAAAAGAAATTATATATATATTATATTATATATATATATATTATTTATATATATATATATATTATTTATATATTATTATATCTATATCTATCTATCTATCTATATACACACACCTAGGTGTGACCAAGAAACCAGTGTCCTACCAGTAAAAATACTTGCTTGTAGAATCTCTGAAATTCAGCTTAGACCTTATAATTTGCTTTAACGCATCCAGTTTCTCACTGCAAATTATCTTTAGAAAACTCTTTTGAAAGGAGGGACCTACTATGTTTTACTTAGTACATAGCACAGATCTGTAAATCTGCTGTGAACTGTATGCACGTTTTCTATTAAATGGTTAAGTTCAAACATTTCTAAACCTTTTGTATCTCTTTACCAGAGATACGGAATTCTGTTATGTAGAATTCTTTCAAAACTGCACTTTAAATGTTAGACAATTCATGAGGCAGACTTGTCTAAAGATGTATTGTCTTTCTTAGCCTTGTTGACTCATTTTGATGAGGAAAAAAAAGAAAGAAAAAAAAAAAGGACAGTGTGTTGGGTACTTCATACCATCCTGGTATGAACCTTCCAGGTTCACATTTTCTAATGTTAGTTTCTAACATACAGTCAGTAGTGCTGCATGCTCTGCTCGCTGCTGGCATGCTTTGTTAACACAGTGGAAGTATTTCACAGCCTGAAAATCAGTCATCAGGAGTTACTGCTATTTTTATCCAAATATTTTATCTTTGCTCAGTCACAGTACTTCCTGTTTGTTTCATAATGAAACAAGATGTTTTCTTCTTTCCTCACCTCCTCCTTCTGGATTGGCATCAAGCATCAGCTGAAATGAGATGGAGCAACATGCAGCATTGAGGAGAAGCCACATCTCTTCTGGGTATGGCTGTTGAAACTGGGGGCAAAATGAAGTCCATGAAAGCAATGCCCATAGATGGATGAGCTTTATGTCTCTCTTAAGAATACACAGAAAACTCCCCAAAGGTATTAACTTTGTCTTCTTTGAGATTCGTGAGTGCTTATGTGCCGAGGAAGAGAGACACGAACTGCCAGTAGTGGCTGGACACTGATAAGGAGATCTTACTGAAATTTTATGTTTTTCTCTAATTTTATTACTTTTATTAAAGACAGACCAATAAGGAGCTTGCTCAGCCTCTGCCATAAGTTGTAACTACAAGACTTACATTAAGATTTTTCCAGTTCTCCTGTGATGGAACAGGACTTGGCTTGCAGTGATAAAACAAATGAGGTTTACTCCTGAAATCGTGTGGTTTTGTTCATGTCACTGGTCTTCGATAGACTAATTTAGGACCTTCCTCTGATGAATAACCTCCCTTGGTCATAGTGCCACAGAAAGGAGCCTGGCTACCTTCAGTTTCACTTCAGCATCTTATGTTTCAGTGTGAGCAATGTGCAAATAGCCTACATTTACATGTCTGCTACCAGGAACAGCCTGCTTGAGATCTTCTGATGGGGGAGGAAGGAAATTGGTGAGGGATGTGGGACTGTGGTGCCAGAGGAGGTACCACTGTATTTGTGAGGAGCAAGCACTGCCCCTCTACCAGCCTGGGACCTGTGGGCTGAGCAATGGGATCAGACCAGCTCTGGGGCTACAGAGCATGGAGCAATCTTAGCAAACACTGCTGTGTCCATGCTGCAGCTGAGCTAGAGCATGTGGGCTGGGAATTCAGCCTGCCTGCATGTGTATGTGTAGGTCTACGTGTCAGTATACATATAAGTGTCTGTATGTACAGCCACTTATCAGACAGTTTTATTTAAAGCCATTGCTGTAATTAAAACAGCAGTGTGCTCAAGCAGGCATTTCCTGTATTTCTTTTTCAAATACATAACCCAGATGTTTTACAAGCCATAGACATAGTTGATCACTTTTCATAATGACACTGATAAAGATATCCAGCCCCAGAGACTAAACCCAGGGCTTCTCCAGCAAACCACAAGTTACATTCTGCAGCAGTGAGACTGCATACAAAAAGCGAAGATATTTTTAAGGATGAACTTCTTACATCGTTCACCAGAAACAGATGTCAGATGGGGAAATATCCTGAGCTAACTTTAATAATCAAATAGCTGCATTTTGTGAGGGGTCCTACTAGCTCATTCCTCTCACCACTCATCTCAGGTTTTGCAACAGAGCTAGGGACAAGCAGCACAAGTTTGGTTGGAGATTTTTTACTCTTGCTCATTGTACTAGACAAGAAACTACTATAGTGGCGATGTATGTTTTAAACATAGCACAGCAAGGAAGTCATGGTTTGCACTGTGACCAAGACGGGTCATTGTCACCATCTTCTACCCAACATTTTGCCGCTTTTGTTTTTTTTCTGAGACACTTCTGAGTATATAACGTAGTTCATCTGGAAAGGTACAAATGACACTCGTCATTTGTTTTGTGTGGCAATTCTAGTCATTGCAATAAAAATGTAAACTGCACAAAGGCTGAGGATATTAGCCAGTCAGCAGCAGGGCTCCGTTTTTCTACCTGCTCAGAGCTCAGCCCTGAAAAGCATTCTAGGCCTTGTTGCTGAGGTTTCTGTTAGAGTCAGCACCTGTAAGTGTTGCATATACCTTAGTTTTGGTATCATGGGCATGTGAGCAGGGTGTAGCAGACCGCTCTGTCAGAAATATAACTGTTTCTTTAATTGTAGGCAAGCTGTCACACCCTGCAATTTCAGAAACTTGGTACAACCGGTATCTGCTTTGCCAAGTGTGTCAGAATGCTCACTCTACAATAGTTATTTTGTAAAATTCACTGCCAGGTAGAAAGCATGACTGTGTAGCCCCGAAAATACTATTTTGCAGATTCCTTCCCTTCACGTGGTATTCTTGCTGCATTTCTCCTCAAAGTACTCTACAAATAAGCAGGCGTGGGAAAAGCTGACAGCAAAGAAACATTCTCAACCAGTCAATGAAATAAGTTTATCTTTCAATCTAGCTAGAGGATATGGTAATACTGAGCCATGAGATTGCCACCTTAATAACTTTCACTGTTGTACTCGAAGGACTTTCCCTTATTTCCACCCCATCTTAGGCAGGATTGCAGAGCCTTTTACCTGATGAAGTTCTACTCCTCTCTTACATATCTGCAGTTCTTGCTGGTTTCTGCCCTGTAGACAGCTGCTGGGAGGTCTCTCCCCTTGCACACATCTTCCAGTCCCTTCATTGCCAGGGTGAAAGGAAGAAGAACATACGCATTTCTGCAGATGGGCAAGATTTCCTTATTTAGCCCATTTCCACCAAAGGTTTCAGAAGGTTTTAGCCTAAGCTAAAGAGCACCACCCTCAGTGTTTCTGTGCAAAAGAAGAGCCCCCTTACCCTGTCAGACACACTGGTGACTGTCACTCATTCTCCTCTCTTCAACTGTGCTTTCACTGAGACACACAGGGATGTCATTTCTTAGGAAGATCCCCTAACAAGTCCTACTCGTAGTCCTGTCCTTATTTAATCAGGTCACCATATATCCATAAACAATCTGTTCTAATAGTGCTGTTACCCAGAACATCCACAACATAAGTGTCTTAGTCAGAGTATTGTGTAACGGTAGCTGTCAGAGTGAGTCAGAAATGCCATGACATGTACAGTATCACAACAAAGTTAATGGCCATAAAACCTTCCCTTCTAATAAATGGTTAGTCATCCCAGCTCTATCCACATATATTTCTGGGTCTGCAGCTCAGCTGATTGGAAATGTCAAGACACTAAAAGAATCAAGAGCTAGAATCTATGCTTTGAGCAAGGTCAGAAGTTACTTCTTCCAGCTATAGCCAAGGAATGGTTTCAGCTGTCACATTTCTGTTACACATGGTCCACATGGCAACAAGAAGCAACGAAGAACCTAATCAGGAGCCAGACAGAGGATAGAAATTATACCCAGGCATCTCATGGCAAGATGTTCCTACCACTAATTATGAAGTACAGAGGAATGGCAATGCTCAAATAGTAGTCACTAAAGATTGGACAGAAGAAAGGCTCTTCAGGAAAGCATATGTCTATCACCTTGCCTGAAAATAGCAGTCACCATGTCACTCCTCACTGATGCTCATCTTATCTGTTTTCAGAAACCTTCAGTGATGGAGACTTCCAACCCTGCCTCCACATTTGATGCCAGCCTCTTTATTTCTCCTCTTATTCTTCTCCTCTCTCCCTCCCTTTTCCTTCCCTTCCCTTTTCTTTCCCTTTCCTATTCTGTGTATTTAATGACCCTATCAGTCTAATCACTTCTAGATTAAACTATCCAAAATCTTTCAAATTCTCCTTAACAGGTTGTCCTGACATCTCATTCTCTTTTCCTGGCCTTTGTGTTTTCTTCTCTATATTGTCTGAAATGCAGTGTATACACCATACTCCAGGTTACACTTAGT
Organism: Perdix hodgsoniae; assembly: GCA_035772895.1. Taxonomy (NCBI): domain Eukaryota; kingdom Metazoa; phylum Chordata; class Aves; order Galliformes; family Phasianidae; genus Perdix; species Perdix hodgsoniae. The sequence continues at coordinate 17,953,997 of JAPSGF010000003.1, forward strand.
AAACGCTGAATACATTGACTTTGCTTATTATCCAGTCTGTGCTCTTTTGCTATACCTAATATAATGCTTGCCTTTCTCTTTTTTTGATTTTTTTTTTTCTTTTTCAACAGCACAACAGAGCTAACTGTTAAATCAGCTTTTGCTCTTCTGCTTTTCACACTGGAGATAATACTAATTGTGTCTTAGAAGTGGGGGAATAAAATAAGGCATTTTTCCCTCAAACCTTCTTTTAACATTCCAACCACTGCCAGTGACCACTAGGCTACCCAGACTGAACACACTACAGACTCAAAAAACATTGGTGGGAAAACTTGTGCTGTACCTTAGCAGGCTTACTAAAATATCACAGTCTATGGATTTGATTTTAACATTTCACAAGCATTATGCAAACTGAATTAAAAATAGATACACTGGAAGACAGACCTTTTGAACTGGGTGGACAAGACTGTTCAGAGGGCTGTGTGCATAAATTGGAGCCACTGTTCTTGCTTTTCCCTTTCCATTTTTTTCCATGAGGTAAGTATTGCATTCATGGTCCTCAGCCAAATCCAAAAGCCGGTCATTTCATTTTTTAAAGTTCCAGACATAACTCCTCATTCTGGTAAAGCACACAGTGAAACGAGATCCATTTAATACCCAAATTAAAAACAATTAATCACAGTTATAACATTTAATCTATCAATATTTAGTAATGCACATTTTTACTGAATTATTTGAAAGTTAGTACTTTTATTTTGTAAAGCACCCTAAGATGATTGTCTTATAGTTTAAGCACAATAACATATCCTTTTCAAGCCTCTTTAAAGCAATTAATAGCTACAATATGTGTCACCTAATCCATAAGCCTCAGTTCCTTCAAAGTCCAGCTGCAGGTGAGATTCAGTGTGATAAAAGTTCATGGTAAAGTTCCTACTAGCCAGGTTCTCAATGCCTTTTTCTAATATAGTCATCATTAGTTGAGATCTTCAGTTTAATGAGGGCAAATATCCACTAGCTTCAGCTGGAAAATGACTTTAATTGCAGTAAAAAGTGAGGTAACAAATTGTTCTGAAGGATAACATTAGCTGGGTTAAAACTGAGAATGTGCAAATATGAGTAAGAGAACAGCCTATCACTGATAGTTTAGACGCATCTGACTTCTGCAAATGAACAGAAAAGACCTGATGGTGTCCTCAAGCACAGTTCATGGGTGAACTAAGTCACCTGACATCCTCTCCTTTAGTACCATGCAGTGGGAAAAGGATTCTGACTCGTGCAGAAGAGAAGATGCTGCACAGTATCACCTGACCCACACAATGTACTGTCTCGCAAATACTTGCAGGTGGATGGGGAACAGGAAAGGGAAAGCTGTACCCAGCAGCACATTTCCCAGTTGCCTTCTGTGCCATGTGAACTCTGTGTCAACAGCTCAGGAATGGCAGTAGTGCACTGCTGGCATCGATCCAGACTACCTCCTGGTTTCTCCACTTTCCTCGTAGTGAGATGAATGTGTGTTTTGATAGCTCCTATAAAATGCAAGCAAAAACAGAGCACCTAATGGGTAAAAAACACTACACAATCTTTGCCCTGAAGAACTGGTAATTATCAGCCAAGAGGATTTATTTTATGAGGATTATAATCATTACTCATTTTTTCATAACGTTTTAATGCTGGACTTAGTTACAAAAGATTCTTGTTTTTTTTAAAACAAAAACTTCCTTATTTTCCCAGACAAAATAGAAGTCATTTAAAGACACAGTTTGTTTTTATTGTAATGCTCTGCTGCAGACAATAAATGAAAAGGTAATACTTATTATGTGTAAAGCATTATGAGATTGGGTGGGGACAGTCAGCAAATTCTTTTTAATTTCTGAATACAGACACTGTTAACCACTGTCTAGTTTTCAACAGATGTGAAGTCTTTCAATTGCCTGGTACGTAGTAGTCTTTTGAGAACTAAAAGGAGAAGCTTAAAAAAACCCAAACAGATAATATACATTAGATAAAAGCCATGAAGTATTAAGCTCAAATCAAAACCAAGCACTATTGCACATATTAAAGATCTAATACTCTAAGAAAGGCTGGTCCTGCTGTGGGGATGTGGTATTAGCCATTATGTTACAGAGTCAGTGACAGCATAGGGGTGTTTATTGCTCATAAGTCCTCTTGAGGGATTAACCTGGAAATTTTGTTTTGCTATGCATTGACTTTATTATTTAAGGCACTCATGAGGTTGAAAGCAATGCACAGGTCTTCCTTTAGCACTTTTATTTCTCATTTTTTGAGACCTTGTAGTGCTCAGGCACATGCTGCCTTGTCATTGTTAATAAGTAGGATAAGGGATGCACTTTTAGGTGTTCATGTGGCAAAGTGTTAAGCAGATTGGAATAGTTTCCCTAGGAGAAAATGAAAATGCTCAGACATTACGGCATCCTCTACCTGGGATGTAGGAGCAAGTCTTAGGATAAGGAGGTGTCCAGGCTGAAGCCCCCTTTATACGTTAATTCCAGCCCTTTCCAACACTTAAGGCCATGGGTAAAAAAGAGGACTGCTTCTGTTCCTGCTCTTTCTGTATCAGAGAAGGTTTTCAGCAAGGAAGAGCTGAGTTTTGTCACACCCAGTGATGTAAAGCAAAAGCAGGGGTTTCTGTGCTGGATATTGACACCACTCACATGGGGCAAGCCCTCTCCAGAGCTCCCCAGCCCTGCTTGTACTAGCTGGGTACCTGCACAAATCTCACCCCATGGTGGAGATGTTTTCCCTCTTGTTTTTCTGTTTTCCTGTTTACTCTGCAGCTGGGCTTTCATGGAGCCCAGAGGGACACGCTGTCCTCTGGCTCTGCTTCTGCAGCTCACCTCGACCTCATCTACTCCACAGAAGGTTACAAATAACTCCCAATTAGGCCAAAAGAAAACTTAATGCATAAACTGAGCCAGAGGTTCACTCAGAGTTTACAAGCCATGCCCCAGCTCGCTGAGGCTGCCTGCTCCTCTCTCTCCCTCTGAGAACTCTGAGGCCAAATACCATGATTTTTAGCTCCTTGGAACAGGTCTCTACCATAAACCATCACCTAATTATCTTTCATAAATCCTTCAGAACTCCATACAATACTTCATTGTAGCCTCCTGTAACCTGTACCAACTATTTAATTAAATACTTTAAGTGTAATTTATCTCTGTAAGTAATTTAATCCTATTTCAATTATTTTTGTGGATAGACCATGACGAGTATGCTATAAAAAAAAGGAGTCTTTCACCCGCTCAGGAAACATAATATAGGAATGACTCTATCCTCGAAAAACCGGTTAAACCAGCTTTTCTGCCAAAGCATAAACAAACCTGAGCACAGTGGAGAGCATAAACTCCAAAATTTTCCTTGGTTCAAATCCCGGGTACCGCAGTAGACAAAATTAGGTAGAAGACTTATGCCTCATTCTGCAGAAAATGAACAGATTCAGAGCAAGATAGAGTGCGGAGGCTGTTTTCATCAAGTGAATTAGATGCAGGAAATCAAGCTTCGAAATCCTAAGAATTACAGCTTCACTGATCAAATATTTGTGGAACGTTTAGACTTTCTTCATTTTCACTCTTCATTAATTTGCCATCAAATCAGTGATGATAACCAAAACACTGAGTATTTGTAGCAACCCTGCAGAATTTCTGTGCAATTGAAATGAAAGTGCTCCTTCACTTCAGCTTTTTATACTGTTTTGCAAGATATTCATCAACTGCTAGAGAACTAAGCAGGTATAGAATCTATAGAAAGACCACACTTTCTATAGATTAAATTATTAACTGTTGTGGGAAGCTGAAGGGGAGGAGGGAACATCAAATTCACATCCTGTAGATCAGGAAGGGCAGTATAAGTCACCTCTGTATATACGTGCTTGTGCTCACAGGGTCCTGGGCTCTGGCGCAGTTTCATGGCTTGGGGGAGGCAGGGTGATCCAGACTTAAACACACCTTGCACCTGGATCAGTTATGCATGAGTGACCACCCTGATACTTCCCTAAGCTTACAAATGCCCTGGTGATTACTACACAGGACATGTTTAGCATAAGGTGAGTAAGGGCACTGGCTGAAACTGCTTCACCAGAGGGCAGATGCAGGGGCAGGCAGCTTATGGCCTCACAGCAGCCCACGCTGCACAGTGAGAAAATGGCCTCTGAGCCATAGAGCTGAGGATCCTCTGGCATTACTGCAGATAGACACAGCTGAGGAAAGAAGGTGCCATCCAACTCTCACAGAGAGGTCCACACAGGTCCAGTGAGCTGGAGACTTGGCCTTCAGAGGAAGGTGGAGGGTGCAAGTTCATGGCTGAGAATGAGGAAGCATCCCCCAGTGAGGAGATGTGTGAAAGGCAAGGAGGTTCCTGCTTTCATTCACCCAACATGATGCTCACCTGGGAGTTGGGAGATGAAGGAAGAGACAGAAAGGGGAAAATATGTAGCTTCTCACTCAGTAAGAGCCAGAACTGGGAACTTCTTCACAAAACGTAAATCCTGCATCACCCAGGACACAGAACAATTCCCAGTAGCAGGGAAAAGTGAAGTCAGTCTTGATTCTGTACCTTTCAGCAGTAGCCCCATGTTTGCAGTGGGCTCTTCTATCAACAGGCAGTGCTCAGGAGATCAGGGCAGGACTGCCAGGTTCAATGTTGAGTGTAGTGACTTTCCTCTGTCACTTCAATGGAAGGTTGGGTAGGTTCAGGGACAAAACAGCGTGCAGAGGGTGCAGCAAGGCCAAAGGGAGAATCTTCTGTCCTTCCTCTCCTCTCATGGTTTTTCACAGTACACTAATGGCAAAAAATGGCTGCTGTGCACACACAGTTAATCACTTTCATACCCTCGCAGCTCTGTTCATTTGATTTCTAAATGCAGGTTGACTAGATGTTAACTACAGAAATGTTTATGAGACTACTATGTATCTCTAGTTTAGATGCTTGACAGATTTAAAACAAAACAAAAATTAACTTTTCTAAACCTAAATAATAACTACGGCTTTGTTTTTAATGCTAGTTTTTTTGGGTAGATGGGTAACATGGTGGTCCTCACACTCAGGCCAAATGACTGTATCAGATCTGATAAGGAGCTTGTGAGTTTTGTCTCACCGTGCAGACAGCTGGAGGTGGGCTGAAAAGCTGGGAGGAGATGAGACTGGTTCCTGCCCCACTGAATAAACAGTGTGAGAACAAATGGATAGCTGTGTGGAAAGTACGTGACTCAGAGTGGCTCAATATTTCTCTTCATATCCTTTCTCAGGAAGGGGGGTATTAAAAAGGTTTTCTAGTATCCCAGCTAACCAGCATACTTTTTGCATTAAACTCACTTCTTTGTGGACACTGTCCTTTGTTTCTAGGCAGACCACAACCGTGCTGATAAAGTAGTTACATAAAAGTTTCCTATCTGCTATTTGACAAAGCAGTAAATAAGTAGTCCCCTTTCACCTCTATGACAGTGATGACAAGAATTCACAAAAGGCGATTTGTAAACCTCTTGAGCCATAGCAAGATAGCATTTACTAAAGCTAGAGGGAGAGGTCACACAAACTATGAAAAGACTGAGTATGCTCAAAACCAGACAGATGGACACATCTCTTTCATGTGAGACTGAGAACTGGGGTACATGACCACTATTCAAAGGAAGGCTCACTGCCTTGGATACCATCTACATCTTCCCAGGAACTCGTGAAAATTTCTCCTATCCCCAGCACCCTTTAGCAAAGAGCTCAATAGATCTGCTACTTGCTGACTGGTCTTTGTGCAATGTTCTTTATGTTTGGACTTCATTCTCTGTATTTCTCTGTAGATGGCAATGCACTGGCAGAGGATGCAAAGACTGACCTCTGCTACACTGTCTTCATTTCAGACTGAAACATTCTTGCCTGCTTTGTCAGGCCTCATGGAGAAGTTACTCAACACTTTCAAACACACACCATAAATACTACTGGACTCTGTCAGAGCCTAAACTGTTAATGTTGACTATACCACCACATCGCCTATCACTCTCAGATGTAGAAATAAAAAACTAGACTGAACAAGATTTAAGACTGCTTAACTTCTTTAATTTAATTTATCAACATAAAACTGCAAGAGGTAAAATACTAATCTCCGATAAACCAGGCAATCCCAAAACAACAACTCTTTCTTTCTACTGGCTATGCAGCCTCTTTAATGCTAATTTCTTGTACTGCTCAAAACTGTTGTAAGCCAGGACTGCAATCACATCAACTGCCTGACTTTCCAATGCCCTAGGATATTCATGCATGTCTCTGAAGCACTCTTATGCTGACACAAGCATGCTAACTGGATTGGATAACTGATCCTGGTAAAATTCTGTTCCTTTCTGGATTAGTTTCCCAAGATACGTGTGTGGTTGTATCAACCTACGGACCAGCACAGTGGGAAGGAGTGGGACAGTACAAGCCTGTGCACACAATGACAAAAGGAAAAGCTGTGACCTTAGAGGTATATATGCTTTTCACCCTTACTCCAACCAGATGGCTGCTGTTAACATTTCACCTTCACTCTCATGATTACTAGAAAACTTATAAATTCAAAGTCATCCCTTCCCATTATCAGTGATCTAAATAAGATCACTGATAAATTAAGAACATTTTGATAGAACATGATGAGACTTCAGAAAACATCAGAGTGACAAAACATCAGATGAGCAAACTAGTCATGTCAAACACTTGAAGTGGAATTTGAAATCAGAGTTATTATAATATATAATATTGTTAAGTACATTATTTTGTTAAAAGGAAGGCATATATAATTAGCCAAAAAATGTGGCTAACAGGCTGTATTTCATATATGCAGTGTACAGAGCAATTCACACTAGCAGCATAACAACTTTCCAGAGAGTATAGAATTTTTTAAAAATGGGTAGATTAATACCGTACAAACACTAGATTAAGTTCACTTTCTGATTTATAAAAAAAATAATATGATTCAATAAGTCATTTTCTAGCCTCTTAATGCAGCTATAATTTGCATCGGTCATTATAAATATCAAGGAAATATTAAGGAAGTCTCAGAGACAGGTCATAAACTGGAAATTTGATGAGATGATCATAGATTCACAGACATTATTTAGTTTGAGATTTTCAGATCTGGAAATTTTGGAGAATGGCTCTGGCATTTGAATCATTCATATAATTTTGATATCAGTTACCAATGTTTTGAGTCAATATGTGATATTCATCTATTCAAATGAACTTGACATTGAGACTTTCTGCTAAGACCTAAATTTCTACTTGTTTTTTTTTTTGTTCGTTCGTTTGTTTTCTTTTTAATGCCAATTGGAGTCTAAAAAGACACTTGATTAGACACACCCCAGCATTAGCAAGCATTTAGGGGTATGAACAAGATCAGATGGTTGCCACTAACTTTTTGGATACTGAACCCTAGCATCCTATCACGTCTGAGAACAGCACTACTGCTTGGACAAGTCCTAAGTTCCTAGGGAGCCATGAACGATTCTTAGAGAGTTCAAGTCACAGGCCTTATCTACACTGAAGTGTTTACATAACGTCAATAAAGCTAAAGTAATTGAAATTAACATCTGAACCTGAAATGCGCAAGATCCTCTAGCCCAATTACAGCTCAAATTCTGAGGACAGATAATTTCCACTTTTTGGCATACATAAAGTACAACCTGCCTTTTACTGACAATGGCTAATTTGGAGTATGCCTACAGCTTGGTATACATGCCACAAGACTTTCTTTCAATGATTTGAAAGAATGTTTGCGTAGACAATTTGGAGTTCTCCTCACCTGCTGTCAAAATCATTTTATCTCCTCCTTTTCTCAGAATATGGCCACCTTTTTCCCCACAAAGAGCATTTAGCATTTTGGCCATGGAGTCTCACTGTTTCTAATGTACAATGTTCTGCGTCCTTCATACCAGCTCTGATCCCTTGGGAAGCAGAACTGCCATTCATTACCATATATCACTTTGGGATTATTTTTTTCCTAGCTTTTGGATTAGAGATAGTTTTGTATCTCTTGAGCCAAAAAAATGTCATTCTTGCACAGAGAAAGTGGTGAGAGTGTGAAGCTGGGAACACCACTCCCTCTTGTGATGGTTGATGGACCTTTAGCCTACTAACAGTATCCAGTTTCTGAAATCTCAGTCATTCTGCTCTTCCCTCTTTTGTATTAAAGTCTGACTACTCTTCCTTTTATACAATTCTTGTTCCATCATTCCTATGTCTCCGCTTCTGTTTTCCTCCTCTCTAGATTTGCCACAGATCTACCTAAGCATTGCACAGTACATTGGAACTCTGGTGAGCTCTCAAGAGGTGAAGGAATCACAAATTAAAAAACGCATTGCCAGGATACAACTAACAAAACACTGCTCTTTCCACAGGTATCCCTCAGGTAGAGGTGTCCTAGAAGACAGAGAGAAAAAAAATCCTCTTTTGAAAGTGTTCCGGGCACTGTAATGTGAGGAATAACTGTGTGCTAGCAGAAGAACACTAAAAAAGGCACGTGCTTCTACCAAGCAGGGAAATGCAAAGAGCAAGTGAAAGCAGAAGCATCATGCAGGCAATGTCATTCTGCAGGCTGACAGTGGAAGGAGAGCTAACGCAAACAAACAAAGGCAGTAAGGAAAACAGTAATCAGGCTAATAACTAAATTAGTGTATTTCTAGGTTATTTCTACTTGGATTATTCTGCTAATCACCTGAGACAGACACCCACAAGGCAGATAAAGAGACACCTCCAAATGGTCATGATAAAACCAGAAAAGCATGTTATATTCCAGTTTGACTGTAGAGTGTTCTCCCAACCTGGAGTAGATCAACACAAGCAGAAGGGTCAACTCTCAGAGATTGTTTGTAATCACATCATTTAACTATAGAATTATTTAAACATTTAACTTGGCTGCCCAGAAAGTGAAAGAAGGGAGAACACAAAGCATCCCTTTAGTGCCTTCATAATCCCTCTATTTTATTCACTTGTGTTTTAAATGCAAAATGAGTAAAAGATAAGCAAAAATACAAACAATAAATAAATAAAAATTCCTGCCTACCCTCTTGTGAAAAGCATAAATCACATACAACTACAATAATGTTTGTTTTGCCTAAATGATTAATTTCTTATAGATACCTGCCTTGTCAGGAGATATTTCAAATATCTGGCAACACACTTCCTGCAGTCCTGTATACAGATTTACAGTTGTGCCACTTCTCTTTCTGAAATCTGTCTATGATTTAGTCAGCTCCTAAATCTGAGACTGCATCTTGATGCTGCTTTTTTGAAGGTGACCAGGTCTCTGGTTTAGTCTCAGCCGCTTTATGTATTTTTATCTTGTATTTGCAACAGAGAGCTCTCCTCATGTCCACCAAACTCTGTCGATTGGAATTAGAATCTTCCTGCAATCATCTAGCTCTTCAAAATGGATATAGACTAATTTTCCAGAGGTCTGTTACTGCTCCAAAACCTAGCTGATGTTTCCTCTCCGCACCATCAAACCAGGATGCATTGCAGTTCTCCCTCTGGGCTCCTGGTTTTTCATTCAGAGCACTGCTGTAATCTCTGTCTGGTAAGGAAGGAAGAATGCAGAGGGGTTTGTACGGGCTCCTCTCTCTGGAGTCAAAAACTTCCATCATCTGAGTCATGACTGCTCAGAAATGATAAATGTGACCTGAGAATCTGAACACATCCCAAGATAGAATTAGATAAGATAAGGCTTGGATAGCATTCTAGTAACATCTGTTTTCGAAGAGAGATGCATGAGTCCAAGACCACAGCTTGACACACAACACAGAATACCATGTGGAACCTTACTGAATTCAGAACCCAAACAGGAGTAAAATCACTGAGGTTAGTGATTTCACTAACTTCACCTTGAATGAGGTGAAACTTTACCTACTTCTCCTGCCAGGGTAAACTAAACATTCCTACATAACTTCTGCTTGTCTAAACTACTTTAAAGCTGCCAGTGATCAGAGGCACACTGATTCCTTAGGAAGAGCTCAATACAATTACTGAGAATTGCTAGAAACTTTTTCCTAGTGTTTAATTTTGCCATTTTTCCAATCAACCCAGTGTACACTGAAGACATGCTCCAGACGTGGAATATTTTAAGTGTATTATCATTTCCGTTGTGACCTTCTTCAGACCAAGAAAAATCAACTTCTCCAAACATTTTTCAGATTGTCCCTATTGCTCATATCTTCTCTGGTCTATGTCCAGTTTTAAGGAAAATGTTGAAAGAGCTGGAAATATCTTTCAACAAACAACTTATTGGTGCTGAATAAAGGAAGAACTTATTCATACACATTAGACAGGAATCCTATTTGCTGTGGGACAATACTGTTTGTACTCACTAAGTGTGTGATCAACTGCAATAATTCAAACTATTTTAAGAGGAATTGTTTTATACACTTCACATACATTATATTCCTTCCAGTGCAGATGTACGTGGAGTAGACAAGAACTGCAGCAGAGACACTGAAATCATCCATCAGTCCCTTTCAGAGCAGTTTTACAAACCAATATGTGCAACCAGTAGCACAAAAAAAGATAAAGGGGAAAACAGGATGAAATGCCTCCTCTGTTTGGAGACTGTATCTCCAAAATTAAATTAATGTAGATTAATTTAATTTATCTCCAGAAGGAAAAGCCATTTACCTCTTCCCACCGGACAGGCTTAATGCTTCATTATGCTCATCCCTTTGCAACATATTTTTGGCTCAACAAAAAATTTTACCAATGTGGCTTCACTGTATTTCCAAAAGGAATATAGTGAATAGAAATGGCTATTACCATTTTTCACTGCACTTTCAATATTTTCAGTTATTGCTCTTAATGGTTAGATAATTAAGCTTTGTCGTAAAGTAATTTGGTGTTTGTATAGTCCCACGGTGTCAGCAGAAACCAAGTCACACTTGCAATTAGCTGTAAATAAACTTCCTATGCGAGACAGACCACTAAGATTCTGAAAGAGAAAGATGTGGAATATCCTTATCTAGTTCAGAATGATTAATACAGTGCATAATTTCTTGCCACAGCCTTCCTTGTTTTATTTCTGCTGCAAATAGCTTGCATATCTAAGAATACAGCTCTTTAATAATCTTCTCTCTATTCTTGTAAGGCTGAAGTCCAAGTGTGAATGCAAGCTCATCCAGCGTTGTCTCTTTGCAGGTGGCATGTTCTGGGGAGTATCTGGCTATTACAGAAGGGCACAGTAGCACCCATTCGAACAAACATGCCAGCACAGTAACAGTGCTGCTTTTTGTTGAGGCATTTTTTATTTTGTTTTATTTTGTTGAAACTTTTTTTTTCTTCTTAAACTTAATAATAAACTACTGTTTCATTTACTCAGCATGGTGACAGAATGCTATTATAATATAGTAGACATGCAAGCACTCATTTTCACTGATCAGTTGTAAGGTATCTGCATATCCCTTTCTCTGAATTCCTATCTATGCAGAACGAATACTTCTCCAGTTTACTCAGTAGTATAATAGGTCAGTACCAGCTGGTATCTTGTAGAATCTAGATACTTCTATCTAGATAGAAGTAAATAAAAAGAACAAATCCTGGTGTCTTGATACCATCTGTACTTGTAAATGGAGGTACTTGAGATTATCTGTTCATTCAAGAGCCTATGATCTATGCAGTGCACCACAGAAAAGACTGGATATAATGTTATAACTAAACTCCTTTCAAAATGCACATGCATAAGCAGGCTGAATTGAGTATGTACAGGAAGCCCAAATTACAGCACGTCCTAATTTTCAATTACTTGATTTGAGCACCTGCTTTTGTTGTTTTTTTTTGTTTGGTCTGGTTTGGTTTCCTTTAAGTGTATCCATATGCACACTTGAAGGTACACGTACTGCAGGGTAAGCAACTGCCAACGTAAGTGCAGAAGCACTGCTTAGCCCCAGCTTTTTTTACTTCACATGTCCTTTATTAAGGAAAGGTCACTGCAAACAGGAGTCGCAGATCTAGCTCCATGTCAGTGTGAAACAAGACTTGGGCCACCTACGTTTGTATCCTCCACACACCAGACATACTTAACATTTTGTTTTAGATCTTCGCCACTTCTCTTTGTGATGCTTCCAGTCCAAAACCCATCTCCTTGCTTTTGGAAAGGTGCAAATACAGTTAGTGTTAAAGGTCACAAATCAGGAGTAAATACAGGACACTGCTTACAGATGGTCAGAAAAATCAGGAAGATAACCAATAACTATTAATGGACTTTCTTAAGCAACTCATATTACATAACCCTTCTTCCAACACAATAACCCTAAAATGCCATGAATTAATACGCTAACCACACTGGCATCCCCAGCATTAACATCACTACAATACTCACAGAACACACAGACAGGATAAGAAAGGCAATGGAAGTGAATTCTTAAGCACATAGTAAAATAAAACTGAGCTTTGCTACCAATGAAATAAAACACAGTTGCTGCCCATTACCCCTTGTTTCTGAAATCCTGGATGAGCAAATGAGTGTCATGGACATTAGTAACAACCAGTACGTAGTACCCAATAAGTCTGCCAGCAAAGCTGATCAAGAACTGGGCAGAAAATAGTCTGAGATCTATTCAGACTGAAAACAACAACAAAAAAAACACCACCAACAACAAAGAAGCAAAGGAAAAGACTACTTAAGATGTGGGAAAGTGTCACCTTACGAACCAGAAACAAGGAGGAAGGCTTCACAGTACTTAAGTTACCAAAGTGAAATTATTATTTCATTCAAACCAAACTTCCCACTCTGCCCTTGGACCGTAGCACAGTCACGCCGTTTGAAGGTATGGCAAGTGCTTGTGCCATCACTACAAGACACGCTGATTTTTAAAGGTGGGAGATCTTTATGTGCTCTGTCTTCCAAAAACAAGCTCTTCTTGCACCTTAAAAAAGCATTTAAGATGCTAACATTTAAGACATGCGGTACCTTTTTCCCCAACAGGCATGTGATTGTATTACAGTAAAACACAGACTATAAGCCCATTCACTGACTGAATTCAGAAATTCACAGTGCAATTGAAGTGCAGAATGAAAGCTCTATATACAGAAAGTATCTAGTTTCCATTACACACATTTTAAGTTCTGAGGCAGAACTAACCTGCACACTACAAACGTGCAATTTTGCTAGAAAAATAAAACATGCGCTGATGATGTTAGCTAAAAACACTTCACTTCTAGATATAAGTAAATAAAAAGAAGAAAAGCAGAACAAAAGCTTTGTTAGCAAGGCATAGGTGGAGCTCTAGAATCTACAGCTTAAACATACCCAAGATCAGTAGTTTGCTGAAAAGCAAGTTGACAATTCTCCAGCATTACAGATGCCTTACACACAGTCTTATAAACTCCACTGTTTAATTGCCAGTGAATTTCAATAATTTCTTATGAGATTTTGAAAGGAGATAATCTTTATGTCAATTACTGACATTCCTACAAAGATACAGCCAAATTAGAAACATACATCAGGTTGGTCTTCTTATACTTACAAGCTAAGCTCAGAGTTTCATTTGCAAAAAAATGTGTCTGCAGTGACACGTGACTCTGCAGAGAGCTACAGAACTTTTTTCAGACACTGCTCCAACCCATCATGGGACAGCCTACAGTAGATTTTGTTTAGTGACAGCAATTAATCCTTTTACCTCGTTCTCAGTTCCTTCCACTGTTGCTAAATCCAGGCAAATAAGGGATAAGCCATCTGCTTTAAATGTAAAGGGAACAAAAAGACAGACTGGATAGAATAAATCAAGAAATAATGAGCAGTGAAATTTAGGTGCTGGCAAACAGCATGAGAGCACCAGCTGGAGCAGACCCAGATGAGAGGAGGGCTAAATACATCTTAATACTTCAGGTCTGAGAGGGAAACCACCGTAGAGAGAGGGAAAACACCGTAGAAATTGAAAGCCAGCACATACACGCATGCCAATTTGAAAGGGAGATTAGATAAAACCCAGGTGGGAAGACTACAACTCACTGAACAAGGTGATTAGGAGCTGGAGACTAAGTACTCATGAAGCAGTCTGTAACAGTAAAGTAAACAGAACAGCACAGCAAGTAAGAAAGAAGATGGGGCAGTTCAGAGAGATGGGCTATAACTTTCTCAGTGCTCAGGAGGGAGCTGAGATTCAGATGAGCAGACTTTGCCGGGTGGATGACAAATAGGAACCAATGGGAGCTGTGAGTGATGACAAACAGGATCAAATACATGCTTTGAGTGACTAACTTATAACAAAGAACTCCCCTCCACCCCCCACCCCCCTCCCCCCCAAAAAAAGGCCCTTGAGCACAACCTAGACACCCAACACTTCCAAGCAGATGCACCTTGATACCTCTGTGCTCCATTTTCCACCTGTAAAATGTGAGCAATGCAGACTCCATGCACTTGCAGTGAGACTTCACAAACATCACAGCACACAGAAAGAACAATTTTGTCTTCAGAGCAACGTAGAATAAGAGCGCATTCATAATATATTCATTCATTTAAATAAATAAAAAGAATGGAAGAAATCAACAAGTTTATCACTATCTGAACACTAAGCATTCTGCCTACCAACCACAGGGGAGAGCTGATATGACCAGAAAGCCACTTCCATGTCCAGAGGTGTGAATTACGGCTCAAAGGATTTTAATTTCTGAATTTGATAACTTGCATACTTGATTTTTACAAGTGTAAACACACTCCTAAAATACATGTCTATAAATTGAAAACAAAGCTGGCATCACATTACACTTGGTTGCATTATTCCTGAATATTTTTGGGGGGCAAAAAATGAAAGGAACCTGGTGTTCCCTGAGCCTAAATGAGGCCGACAGCAAAAACATCCCTCTTGTGCTGAGTTACCCGCAAATGCAATGGGTTAAGCAACCATTACACATATTCTTGCTTGTTTTTCATATGACAACGCATGGAAAATAGTTTGAAACCTGGCAAACGCAAACAAGCACTTTATGAGTCAGCAGGAGCGGAAAGACTCCAAAAACACCCGTCAGCCCCTTCCTTGCTCACACATTGTGGTCTGTTCCAGCTGAGGTGTGGGTCAGCGTGAATCATGGCAATGTCCCAATACAGAGCAGATCAAACAACACGCTGCTGGGCTATTCTGACAAAAACGTTACTTCAGTACACGTACTGCTGTTCTTCTAACACAAACCCGATCGGTGAGCAGTGTCGGAAGAACGCGGGAAAACAAAACAAAGTTGATGTGGAAGGTGTTCCCCTCCTACAGCTCAGACATCCTCGCCGCCATATGTGGCGATGCCACAGCACACGCAGGGCCATTCACTTCCCCAGATGTACATGAGGAACAATCCAGAGGTGTTCTGGTGTGGCTTCTGGCTCCGGACACCCGCAGCTGGTGCATAAATCCGGGCAGCCTGCTCAAGTGGTCATCAACCCTGCCCACAGGGGGTTGAAATCAGATGATCACTGAGGTCCTTTTCAACCCAGGTCATTCTCTAATTCTACGACTGCGATTCGATGATTCAAACTTTGCGATACGAATTCTAAAGCAGCCCCAGCCCGCTCCGGGCTCCCCGCCGGACACCTGCAGCGGCAGCAGCGCTGCCCCAGCAGAAGCGCGGAGCCGTGAGAGGCGGAGCCTCGAGGGAACCCCGCGGCGAGGCTCCCCCCGCCGTTTTAGGCGCTGCCCCGCTCAGCCCCGGAGGCGCGGCTCCGCCCTCCCGCCCGCTGCCGGGGAAGCCGCGCCCTCCCGCCCCCTCCGCCCCTCCTAGCGCAGGTATCAGGCGAAACTGGTCGGGCGTGCGGGAGAGGACGGCGGCGGCTGCAGCGGCCGGAGCGGAGAGACGATGGCTGTGCGCCGCGGGCTGTGCGTGCTGCTGCTGCTCAGCGCCCTGCTGGCGGCTGCCGCTCCCACAGGTGAGACGGCGCGGGGTCCGCGGCCCCTCCATCGGGCGGCCCCTCCATCGGGCGGCGCGGTGCTGCGCGGCGTTCGGCGGCTGCCGGCGCTTCGCGTCACCGGGTGTGGGGCTGTTCGTGGTCGGCTAGCGATTCGCCCGAGGCTGTGTCAGGGAAAAAAAAAAACCCCGCAAACAAAACAGAGAACTCTTAAAACTCTTCTCACTTTTTGTTCCGCTTGTTGTTTTGTTTGTTTGTTTATTTTTTTCCCTAATTTTAACTCCCGCTTTCGTTGGTTTATATTGCTTTTTTTTGGACGTAGGTGTTATTTGGAAGAAAAGGAGGGAAAAAAAAAAAAAAAGAAAAAGAAAAGTGACGTTGGTATTTTGCTGCTTTAAAGTTCGCGCTTCCCTGCCTTTGCAGAGAGCCCCACCGCTGTATCTCTGTGTGCACTTTGCACCGCGCCGTCCTGCATTCGTTCCTACTGTGCCTTCTGTAGTAAAAGTACATGCATCAGAGCTGTGTAAATAGTGAAGTCAGCCTCGTGGTCGGTCGTGCTTCCTCAGCGCGCAAACGCTCCATTTTTATTACGCGGTTATCGGCTGCGCGCTCGAAGCGGGGCGCGATAGCAACAGATGTGTTGTGCTCTGCTGTGCGTGGGTACGTTTTGGCTCCGCGTTTGTCTGTGCTGTCTGGAACTGCTGTAGGCTTCGCAGACGGAAGGCAGACAGCGTGAAATCCTCAGGCGGTGAAAATCAGTGAGGCGTTAGGTGCAAATTTCGTGGTTGAGCGCGGAGCCGGCGATGCGGGTCTGCCTCCGGGTATCCCTGTTATCTGAGCTGTGACTGTGGAAACAGGTTGGCAGGGGAAAGTGGTGAGCTTCAGCTCTGCAGCCAGGTGCTTGATGTTCTGATGTTGAGACAGGAGAGAGCTGGTGAAAGGATTCCCTCTGTGCCAAGATGTGCTGCAGAGGACGTGGTTCAGGGGGTGAGGTGGTGATGGGTCCACGGTTGGAATAGGTGATCTCTAGGACTAAGTATTACCAGGTGATGATGGACAACGTGATCTAGTGCCTGATTTAGTGGGCTGCCCAAAGCAAGGGGTTTGGAACTAAATGATCTTTGAGGTCCTTTCCAACCCAAGTTAGTCTGTGTTCTTATCTTTTTTTCCAACCTTAATGATTCTAAGTCAGGAGACATTGCTGTTGTCCAACTGGCTCATGACGTTGTGGATTTACAGCAAACCTGTGCTGCTGAAGCACTGGGATAGTTCTAACCGTAGTCCTGTGTGGATATTGCCACCGTGAACTACGACAGTTGAACTAGATAAAGTGTGATGTCACCACTTCTGTATATGCAGGGTAAGCATAGTAGTCCATTTTTTGCACTGTGGGTTGTATCTGAAGAAGCATTTGGACAATGCTTTCAGACACGCAGACCCATTTTTGGGTGGTTCCTTGTGGAGCCAGGAGTTGGACTCAGTGATCCTTGTGTGTCTTTTCCAACTTCCCAACTTGGGAAATTCTGTAATTCTGTGATACTGGACAAATAGCAAAGGTGTTGAAATGGTCTTTTGGTATGGAAGGAATATGTTCGTCTCCGTGATGGCTGGTAAGCTTTTCCTGTGGGCAGATAAGCCAGTGAACTGCATTCTCTGCGCTTGAGTCAGGCGGGGTGAAACTCTGCTTGGAAAAAAAACAGCAATTGTTATGGAAAACAGCGAGCACTGAACGAGCATGAAAGGGTTGTAGAAAATGCACATACCTAACAAAGGATTGGTTGCCCTGGGAGGGAGTGTTAACTGCGACAGAAACAGGATGCAGAAGTCTACCTATGCATGCCAGCTGGACTAATAAAAGCTGCCCAGTAACTGCAGTCAAATTTTGAAGCCGAAACCAAAAGAAGTGAGCATGAAAGCCAAACTTGGTGTCTGAAATAAACCGTTTAATTTGACCGTGTCTTCAAAAACAGAACAAAGAATAGCAACAATAAAACTATTGTCTCTGTTCTGTCACGCTTGCAATGCTAATTGTGGGTGATGAGCTCTTCAATCTACTTTGTGTTGATTTTGTTCTTCAATGTTGTGCTAACACTATAGGGTTTTTGGAGAATATTTTTGATTATACATTTCAAACAAGCCCATGAACATCAGTGGCAAAGCTGATGGCCAACCTACTGTCTACTGGAACACCCTGGTCCTTCTCCACAGGGCTCCTTTTGAGCAGGTCAGACCCTAACATGTACTGATAGAATAGTAGAATAGCCTGGGTTAAAAGGACCTCAAAGATTTTTTTTTCAATCCCCAGGCTGTGTGCGGGGTCACTAACCACCAGACCAGGCTGCCCAGAGCCACATCCAGCCTAGCCTTGAATGCCTCCAGGGATGGGGCATCCACAACCTCCTTGGGCAACCTGTTCCAGTGCATCACCACCCTCTGTGTGAAAAACTTCCTAATATCTAACCTAAATTTCCCCTGTCTTAGTTTAAAAGTTGTCCTGTCACTATCAGCACACTTAAACAGTCGTTCTTGCTCCTGTTCATATGCTCCCTTCACGTACTGGAAGGCCACAATGAGATCTCCCTGGAGTTTTCTCCAAGCTAAACAAGCCCAGTTCCTTCTCAGTCCACCGCACTATCCACTCATCTATCCCACACTTTCTCAGTTTACCTACGGGGATGTTATGGAAGATAGTGTGAAAACCTTGCTGAAGTCAAGGTAGAAAACATGCACTGCTTTCCCCCCATCTACCCAGACTGTGATGACATCATAGATTCCCCTTGGTGAATCGATGTTGTTTGCTCACAACAATCACCTTTCCTTCTACTTGCTTGGATGTTACATATGGAGTAAGTTTTTCCATTAAGTCCCAGGGATGGAGGTGAGCCTGACTGACTTGTAGTTTCTCAGCTCCTCTTCCTTGCCCTTTTTGAAGACTGGAGTGACAGTGGTGTTCCTCCAGTCCTCAGATACTCTCCTGTTCTCCATTATGTTTCATAGATGATAGAGAGTGGCTTGGCAGTTGTTTTTGCCAGCTCCCTAA
This sequence comes from Perdix hodgsoniae, assembly GCA_035772895.1. Taxonomy (NCBI): domain Eukaryota; kingdom Metazoa; phylum Chordata; class Aves; order Galliformes; family Phasianidae; genus Perdix; species Perdix hodgsoniae. The sequence continues at coordinate 17,972,862 of JAPSGF010000003.1, forward strand.
GCATCTGTGGGTGTATACCATTGGCGACCATAGATTTGTGTGCAAACTTACTTAGATCATCTCTGGTCAGATCTTCCTCTACCAAGAAGTCTTCATTTCTCCAGAATCTTACCTCCAGGGTTCTGGGATTCTTGAGAGGCAGTTTTAGTAGTAAAGACTGAAGCAAAGAAGGCATTCAGTAACTGTGCCATTTTGGAGTCCTTCATTACCAGGGCAGCCACCACACGTGGCAGTGGCCCCACATTTTTCCTGATCTTACATCTACTGATGTACTTAAGGAATTATTTCTCGTTGTCCTTGACCTCCCAAACCAGATTTAATTCAGAGTGGGCCTTAGCCTTTCTCAGTGCATCCATTTGTGCCCTGGTAAAATTCCCATATTCCTCCCAAGCAGCCAGACCCCTTTTTAACATTCCAAAGACTTTCTTCTTCCACTTGAGATTTTCACTGAGCTCCTTCCTCATACATGCAGGACTCCTGCCACCTTTGCCTGACTTCTTACTCTTAGGGATGTAGCAGTCATAAGCTTGGAATCACAGAATCACAGAATCACCCGGGCTGGGAGGGACCTCAAGGATCATACAGTTCCAGCCCCCCTGCCTGGCAGGGCCACCAAACATACACATTTAGATCAGGTTGCCCAGGACCCCGTCCAACCTGGCCTGGAAGAAGTGGGATTTGAAGGTCTACCAACTCTCTTGGGCCTATTTACAAGCCAACCCTGTAACCCATGAGATACCTCCAAGTAGGTCCTTGAACAGGTCGTGGTTGACTCTGCTGAAGTTCAGGGTAGTAATTCTACTTATTGCCTTGTTTCATCAATGTAAGGTCCTGAACTCCACTATCTTGTGCTCTCTGCATCCAAGACTGCCCCCAGCCTTCACATTCCCAAGCAGTAAGAACAAGGTCCAGCAGCACGCTTCTCATTGTCTCCTCCACCATTTATGTCAGAAAGTGATTTTGAATTCACTGGAGGAACCTCCTGGACTGTGGCTGGCTTTTTCAGCAAATATCAGGATGGTTGAAATACCCCTTAAGAGCCATAAGTACCTCTGATAGTGAGGCTACTTTTTGGCTTTCTGTTGAAGGCTTCATCAGCTGCTTCATCCTCGTCAGACAGTCAGCAGTAAACACTCATGATGATGTCACCCATGTGAGCCTTCCCCTTAGTTCTGATCCATAAGATCTCCACTCATTCATTACTAGGCAGAGCTTGATGTATTCCAGTTGCTGTTTCACATAAAGAGCAACTCCATCACCTCACCTTGCTGGCCTGTGTTTCCTAAAGAGTACATAGCCATTCATTACAGCGTTCCAGTCACGCAAGCTCTCCCACTGAATTTCTGATTACAGGGGGACTGTGATCCTGAGGCCTCACACATATTTCTAGTTCTTTCTGTTTACTCCCCATGCTTGTATGCATTGGTATATAGACAAAGGGAAGAGAAGGGAGTAGAATATGCATGTTTCCCTAGAAGAATGCAAGAGGATCACCTGTAGCTATATGCACCTTTGAGGTAGCTGACCTTCTGGCTCATATTGCTGGAGGCAGCTAAGGGATGTTTATCACTGTTTGGGTTGGCCTGACTTATTCCCTTGTCAGTTGCAAAAGCATGAGCATTGCCATTTTTTTAATATATTTTTATATTTTATAAATGTCTAAAGGGAGGTAGGAGGCAAATGGATGAGGCTCAGCTCTTCTCAGTGGTGTGCAGTGATAAGATGAGGATCAGTGACCTGAATCTTGAACATAGGAAGTTCCATACTGACATGTGAAGAGCTTCTTTAAGGTAAGGGTGGTGGCTCACCAGAACAGGTTGCTTAGAGAAGTTGTGGAGTCTCCTATAGAGATATTCAAGACCCATCTGGACACTTACTTGTACAACCGACTGTATAGAATCCACTTTAGCAGGGGAGTTGGACTTGATCATCTCTTGAGGTCACTTCCAGCCGCTGCGATTCTGTGATTTTGGAGCTTTCCCCACAAGTCTTTCTTTTTAAAGCCTGGCTCACTACGTTGGGCTTCTTGTTGCCAGAAATTATCCTGCCTCTTCTAGGCGGGTGAATCCAATTCTTCCCTGGTAGGTTATCTATTTCATGGAAAGTCCCATTATCTTAAAAACCAAAACCCTCGTACCAGTACCAGCTATGTAGCCAAGAATTGGTACACATTATATGTCTGAGAATCTATTTTGACAGTCTGTGTTGGAAAACATGGATACTCGTCTATTTATCTGGTTCTCGTCTGATAATTCTTATGCTTAAAAATTTAAGCTGTTAAGCATTTTTTTCTTTTTGAATTATATCAAAAACAGTCATCCCTGAATGAAAAAAGTGTCATCCTTAAACACTGCTGTTGGCTTCTTACTCACAAACCTGTTTGGTTAAGAAAGCTCTTTATACTCCTGTGGGTTTTTTTTTGTGTGTGTGTGTGTGGTTTGGTTTTTTTATTGTTTGTTTGTTTGTTTTTGTTGTGTTGTTTTGGGTTGGAGGAGTGGGAGCTGTTTTGTTGGTTGTTTTTTGGTTTTTTTTTTTTTCCCCACTACAGCTGTCCACAGATATTGATAGAACTGTAATAAGGGTAAAATACTTCCACCACCAACAGCCGTGTTTCATGTCCATTCAGTCTACCTCTGTGGATTTTTGAGTGACTCTTTGGAACAGAGTAATTGCATTGACATTTTCTGTTGGTGCGGTTCGACTAGTTTGTGAAAGTAGACTGCACTGGGTATGGAAGGTGTAGTAGGAGTCTTTGGACTGAGCCATATGAGGGCTGTCAACAAGACAGAGCAGTCAGGAGTGTCTGGTTTACCTATATGGTTTTCAGGTTTATATAGCATAAAAAGAGACAGAGCAAAACCTGAAGTAATAACTTTCTGATGTATGAAGCGATCTTGCCTGCCAGTTCTAGCAGCGTAATGATTTGGGTGGAAATTGTAGAGTCTGCTTAACTACCTTACCTGAGAATTGAAATGAGATTACAGATGTCTGCCCCTTGGGCAAAGTTAGTGTGTTCATATTTAGCTTTGGATATGGTATACAATCTTTCTTCAGAGCTCTCTTACACATAGAATCATAGAATCACAGGATTGCTCAGGTTGGAAGAAACTTTAAAGATCAAGTCCAACCACGACCTAACCATTCTACCCTAACTCTAACAACCCTCCGCCAAATCATGTCCCTCAGCACCACACCCAAACAGTTTTTAAACACATCCAGGGATGATGATTCAACCATCAACTCCCTGGTTCCTGCACACATAGCTTCCTGCATTGCATTCCAGTTGTTTCAGTTCCAGCTAGTCTGAGGACAGCACGCCCCTTTCTTGGAGGCAATCAAGGTGAGATTGGATGGGCCCTGGGCAGTTTGGTCTAGTGCCTCGTTGGTTAGAAACCCTGCTCACAGTACTGGGGCTTGGAACTATATGATTTTTGAGGTCCCTTCTAACCCAAGCCATTCTATGATTCCATGCTCTATTTTCTGCCTAGCTGATTTTGAGGCCATCTCATCTAAGAAACTTGTATTGCATATATGTTGGATGCCTGCTGCAGAGTTTTATGAATCTCAGCACTTGAGCAATCTGGCAGTACCATGAAAAAGGATAATAGTGCTGTGGTATACTTAAAGCAGTTTCTATTTCAACTGTTGAGCTAGTAGGAGCACCTGATGATGTGGGAAGTTTTTCTGGTAGTTGATACAATCCTTGAATAAGGATATAGGATAATAAACTGAAAAAAAGAAAAATTGTCAAGTGTTTGAAAATGTTTAATTTTTTATTGATAAGGTCTTTAATTGTACAGTGTAGATCATGCTACGTAGTTTATCTTAAAGATTTCAAAAAATCGGGAACAATAAATAACAGCAATGTCTCAATTTTTGTTTCTTTTTCTAGAGAGAAGCGGAACCAGCAGTTCAAAAGGAAGAAGTTTTGCTGGCCAGAGGGTTCCAAATACTGATAATGCCTCTAAGGAGTCATACAAAGTGGATGACTTTGCAGCAAAAGTCCTTACAGGAAAACTGACTACAGTTTTTCTTCCTATTGTCTATGTCATTGTCTTTATCATTGGTTTGCCAAGCAATGCTATGGCCATCTGGGTCTTTTTTTTCAGAACAAAGAAGAAACATCCAGCTGTGATTTACATGGTTAACTTGGCATTGGCAGACCTTCTCTTTGTTGTGTGGTTCCCACTGAAGATTGCATACCATGTAAATGGCAATAACTGGCTATTTGGGGAAGGTCTCTGCAAAGTGCTTGTTGCATTTTTTTATGGAAATATGTACTGCTCCATTCTTTTTATGACATGTCTCAGTGTGCAAAGGTATTGGGTTGTAGTGAACCCCATAGTGCACTCAAGAAAGAAGTTTGAAATTGCCCTGGGCATCTCCCTTGCTATCTGGATACTGATTTTGTTGGGAACCATTCCACTGTATCTTGTTAATCAGACGGCGTATATTTCAGACCTTAACATCACTACCTGCCATGATGTGTTGCCTAACAATATTTTGGCTCATGACATGTTCAATTATTTCCTCTCACTTGCAATTGGACTCTTCCTAATTCCAGCTCTCATCACTGCTGTTGCTTACATACTAATGATTAAGACTCTGAATGCTTCAATCTCAGATATAAGCACTGGGAAGAAACGAAAAAGAGCAATCAAGCTCATTATTGCTGTCCTGGCCATGTATCTCATATGTTTTACACCAAGCAATGTGCTACTTGTTGTGCACTATCTGCAACTCAAAAACAGCAATGAGAGCTCTCTGTACATGTCATACATAACTGCACTGTGTCTGTCCACTCTGAACAGTTGTATTGATCCATTCATTTACTACTATATTTCAAAAGACTTCAGAGACAATCTTAAAAATGCTCTTATTTGCCGAAGTGTGCGAACTACACGGAGGATGCAGGTCTCTCTCTCCTCAGGCAGATACCCCAAGAAATCTAATTCTTACTCTTCAAACTCAAATGGAACCACTAAATCAACCTACTGACTTCAGTCCTAGAAAAAAGTGAACTTTTTACCATTGAAAGGAAGGCAGTGACAAGAAAGTTATTTTTGTATAACATTTTGAAGAAATAACTTTGCTTTTTTATTCACGTTTAAAGCCTAGATGTCAGAACTGACAGGTGATCTTGTACAGAATTAGCAAACAGATAAATCTTCTAACCAGGCTGGAAAAGAAAATCATGACATTTCTGATGCTTTGCGAAAGTGCTGCTGGCCTCAGTGTGTTGGGGTTGAGGACAGTTTTGTTCAATACTGAAGTTGTCTAAAAGCAAAATATTGCTGGAATGTTATGTAGAGTCACTAGCATATTTAATTAACAGATAAATCTGTTTTGTTTGGCTTTAATTGTAATGAACAGTTAAACACATTATTTACGTCCAGCGTTGCTCTCTGTACGTGCTTACAACTGAATATGTTTAAACAGTATGAAAAGAGAATCTATTAATCTATTTCACTGTGTTGTTGTGGGTCCAGCAACATGAGTGCTTATTATTTGCTGTATAATATAATCTTACATTGTTTTACCAATGTTTTAAATACTAACATTGTAGAAGCCTGGTGAGATTATCGTGTTAAGTTGGCAAGCCGAATCTGTTATCAACTAGCAGTGGATAAATAAAATGTTAGTTGAGATTATATACTGTTACTTAGTGCTTGCCAGAACCTGATCTTAAATGAGTCTATTTAACAAAATTTTGATAAGTAGCTTTGATTTATTTTTTTTTTTTATATAACGCCTTGTATTTTTTTAAGATATCTAACTAAGACTTTTTTATGTGTCACAAATTTGAAGTGTCTGCTTTCTTTAATGCTTTTATATATTTTTCAAATGGCTCAGCAGTTCAACTTGCCTGGTTTCAGAGAGATTGTTCCATAGTGAATTAGAAGCCTGACAGCTACAGCTGTAATGTATGAATTTGTCAGGTAGGATTACCCGCTGATGCATTTCATTAGAACATACCTCTGTTTCCTTAAGACAATTAAACCAAACGATTAAGAACTCAGGGAAAATTATGAGATACGAAACACGTTAATAAAGATACGGAACTTCAACATTATTGGCTTTCTAAAATATCTTAAACCCTTCTCCCCCATCTGTAATATTTGTGACCACTCAGGAATATGGAAATGCATTTACCTAACAATCTGAAAAGCTGCTGTTATACAGCTGGTTTCTCAAATCTTCCAGATTTTTTTCAAATCTTCCAGTCCTCGTAAGTCTCACCAAGTTGTACATTGCACTAGTGTCTAAGTGTCCTATCTGAGACTTAGGTGGACTGCATCCCTATAAACATAAGCAAATAGAGAAGCTGTCAGTCCAAACAACTCTCTGGAACAACTGATACACAGATGGGAAATAGCCAGCCTTTTGGGGATCTTCAACTGCAGCAAGAATCAGTGCAGTTATGTACAGTTTAAAGGCTGCAAGTATTCCTATAATAAATACTGTGTTATGTGCTTTTTTTGTTATTCTCTTGTGATAGCTTGCTTTTGTTCTAGTCAGTTCAGTCCCTTGTTTTATTCTTTCATTTCCACATTCTTCCCCTGCTTTTCTGATGAGGTCATGCATCACCCTATGTAAAGATGTGCTCATTAGAACTTTCACTCTGTTGTGATAAACTTGGAATTGTTAATAAAGTCAATGAACATTTCTTCTAAGCATCTGCAGATTCAGTAGTTTTCGTCAAAACATAGTAAGATCTAAGAGGTATGTTTAATGTGTTTGACCACTCCTTTTAAGGATTAAACAAGTTCTAGCCCTCCTTTTGTTTGCTGTACTCTTGTCTACTAATTCTAACCAGATACTTAATACAAAAGTGAAATGCTGTGGTATCCCAGTGGTCCAAAAAAAACAGCATGTCATTTTAATGGATGTCTGAAGAGCAGAGAGCTTTTTAGGTCGCGCAGAACACAGGTGCTTTTTAGGCATGAAAGTTGTGTTTCTATCAGAAAATATGAAGAGCAAGTAGGGAAATAACTGCTTGCTTTATTATTCAACTGAAGATGTAATCTAGCATCTTTAAAGGAAAATAACTGTTCATAAGTGGCCATACCTTACTGTAAAGATTTGACATCTGAATTCTTCCCTTACTCTGTGCACAATAAATAGAGTATGAGAATGTCTATTTTCTTTTTTTTCCTTCTGAATAGCCTAATGTGCTTCCTGCTTTATATGCAGTAATGAGTAACTTGAATGGCATGCAGTTCTTGTGATAGGAGTGGTGCCTGAGTTCTGCCAGGAGTCCAAGGGTTAAAGGCTGTATATTTGTCATGATTTTGGCTAGGATACAGTAAATTTTCTTTTCAGAGGCTCGTATGATATTGCGTTTGCAATTTTTGGTGTTGGCACACTGGTGTCCTCAGCTATTGCAGAGGAGTGCTCACACAGAGCCAAAGATTTTTCTCATGCTGCCCTGCCAAAGGGGACACAGCCAGGACAGCTGACCCAGACTGACCAAAGGGATATTCTGTAGCTTGAGGTGCCATACTCAGCAATGAGAGCTGGGGTAAAGGAGGAGATAGCGTTTGTCTTCCCAGCAAACCTTCATATGTGATGAGCTGCGCTCTCCTGGAAGTGGCTGAACAGCTGTCCGCCAATGGGAAGCAGCAAATGTGTTCCTTGTTTTGCTTTGCTTGTCTGGGCAGCTTTTGCTTTACCTAGTAAACTGTCGTATCTCAGCCCACAAGTTCACAAGCTTTTACTTTCCTGATTGTTTCCCCCATCACACCAGCAGAGAGTGAGTGAACGGCTTTGTGGTGCTGAGATGCCTTCAAGGTTAATCTGCAGTAGTCCTTTTGGTGCCCCACATGGGACACAAAGGGTTGGAGATGCTGACAAATACAATTAGACTGTGCAGTGTGCTAGACCAAATTTAAAGATACTAAAGCTGTTTCACTGCTAATTGATAGGCTCCTGTGGTTGTTACTGGCCTTGCTTGCCTTACTATATATTAGAGTCCAGTGCTTATTAGTGGCTGCTTTTTTTTCTTGCTGTTTGCTCTACTCCCGATCATCTTGCTTTGCTTTGCCTGGAGGTGTTTTGATAACAGCCATGTCCCTGGGCTGGCAGATGGCCATGGTGTCAGTGCTGTCCCTGTGCTGATGTACTGGACAGGTTGAGACTCCAGACCAAACTCAAGTCATCAGTGAACGACTGACCTGTGAATGAGCCCACATGGGAACACATGAACCTTGAGGCATCTGTGGCTACAGATAAGTCCACTCTGGAGTGAGTGTTCATCAGAGTGTTTGTGGCCGTGGTAAAGTCTGTGTCACAGCAGGTACACCTTGCAGCATCCAAGTCTATGGATTAGGCCATGTGAGTACACCTTGAAATGTCCATGGTCAATGGATAAGACTGTGACACATCAGTGTCTGAAAGGACCTCTGAAGGATCCATTATGAATGAAAAAAGCTGCACCAGAGCAGCTTTTTTTTTTTTTTCTTTTTTTTTCGTACTTACACCTCAAAACAACTGTGAATGTGGATAAGTCCATGCCACAGAAAGCATACTTCTGAGAAGGCTGTGGCCTGTTAATAATTATTTGCTTGTCTGTGCAGCTTTGTTAACACTAGAACAGGTAGACCTCAAAGCATCTGTGACAGTACGTTGTAGACAGGGTAGGTACACAACAGGGACAATAGACTGTGATTCAAGGATGAGGCCATGCTGCAGCAGGTACTCCTCTCAGGGACTGCTGGTGTCCTGGTTTCTACTGGGACAGTGGTGATTTTCTTCATAATGTCTGGTATGATGCTCTGTCTTTACTTCAGAAGAAAAAAAGCTGATTACACACTGATGTTTCAGTTATTGCTGAGGAATGCTGCACAGAGCCCAGGACATTTCATTTTTCAGCTCCTCATGCTGTCCAGCTAGCAAAGGGCTGGGGAGCACAAGGAGCTGGGAGGGGACAGAACCAGGGCAGCTGACCTACCCTGGCCAAAGGGATATTCTGTACCGTATGACAGCATGTGAAACAAATATAAAACTGAGGGGTGCTGGCTGGGAAGCGGACTGCTGGGAACTGGCTGGGCACTGGTTGATGGGTGTCAAGCATTTACACTGAGCATTGCTTGTTTTGTAAATATATGTTATTATCTTTATTGTTATATTACTGTCATTGCTCTACTATTTCTTCATTTTCTGTTTCAGAGTTCTACCTTTCCTTTCCTTTTTTTTTTTTTTTTTTTCCCCAATTTTTCTCCCCATTGCACTGGTAAGAGGGGGAGCAAGTGAAATGCTGTGTGGTGCTGAGCTGCCTGCCGGGTTAAACCACAACAGATTGACCAGCCCAGTCTGCAACAGGGATGAAGGGAGGAGTTTATTGTAATGATAAACTCTTCAACTTGGTCCAAAGTGTGGGGTGGAGATTGTAGTGAGTACACCTTTCAACTGTTGTAACCCATGATTTGAGTTGTTAGAGGAAATCCTATAGTCCACTCAAACTAACAGAAGCCTCACAGAAGATAATATGAGACCCGACCTGAGCTGGCTTTGGTATCCACACATCATACTGCCTCTCCTGTCCTGAGCAACTGCCATAACAGACAGAAGCTAAATCATGGACTAAAAGAACACAGTGGACGTTTTATGGACTTTTTATGGATGTTTCAGAGGTGTGGTTCATAGGCTAGGGGAATCATAGATGTGTATTAATTGAAGGGTGATGATTAACAAAGATGTGTTGAAAGGTGTAGAACCTGAACACAGTGTTAATGATATGGGAAAAGGGGTGAATATCAGTGTGGGTTTGGCTGAGATAAATACTCTGTAGAGGCTCATATGATGCTGTTCAGTATTTTTGGTGATAACAACGTTTCAGTTGTTGTAGAACAGTGCTCATACCGAGGGAAGGACTGTTCAGCATCTCATGATGCCCTGTCAGTTAGGGGGTTGGGGGTCACAAAGAGTTGGGAAGGGTCAGCAAGGACAACTGACCCAAACTGTCTAAAGGGAAGTTCTATACCGTATGGCATCATACCCGGAAATAAAATCTGGGATAAAGAAGGAGGAGGAATGAAAGGGATGTTTGGAATGACAGTGTTTGTCTTCCCAATAAAGTTTTACGTATAGTGAGCTCTGCTTTCCTGGAAGCAGTTGAACAGCTGTTTGCCAAAGGGAGGTAATGAATTAGTTCCTTGATTTGCTTTGTGACTGTGGCTTTTGCTTTACCTAGTAAATCATCTTAACACACAAATTCTCACACTTTTACCTTCCTGATTGGCTCCTCCATCCCACTTGGGAAAAGTGAGCAAGTGGCTGTGTGGTGCTGAGATGCCTTCAAGGTTAAACCACAGTGTTGTAAAGGTGATGAATTGTATGAGCATCCAGATAGTGCCACAACAATACCACTCATAAGCCATGGCTAGAGTTATATTCTTGATAAACAATGTGTTTAATATATCCATTCAATCTGGGGGTACATTTGCATTCCTGAAGTTACAGAAAACACAGCAACTACAGTTTATGGATATATATGTGCCGCACAGTCTTGTGTAAGATTCTAAACTGCATCAGAAATATCTAAAATAGTTCTTTAACTATTTAACTAACTTTTCTGTAATGCTCCAGGAGTTAAAGTGTGTCTTTTCAGTGCATACTGAAACATCACTTGTCTTGTTCCATACTGGGCTGCTGAAAATTTCTCCTTGGTGGACGGTGCTTTGAAAATCTCTAACCCAATTTAGTGCTTTCAGTTGCTTATTCCTGACAATATGTAAAGTTTAATTCTTGCCATTATGTTGTGTATGGTGTACTTAGAAGTGCACCAAATATTGTGTGTACCCTCACTTTTTGTTCTTTTCCTGTCATCGATAGGATCACAGCTGGGGAAAATGAAGCAGTCACATCAGAGCACTGCAGCTTATATGAAAGAGTGTTGATATGCTTTAGTACTTGTTTCTTGTGGCCTTCTTCACTCCACAATTTTCAAAGCACGTAGCAAGGAAGAATCTCACTTTTATCTGCAGCAACAGCAGAGGTCTGTGAGTTAGATGTGGTGTGGCTGAAAACTTTCTGAGAAAAAGTTTTAATTAACAGAATGATCTGTTTTTAAAAGAGATTTTACTATATGTGACATACTTTGGAGAATGACATCCTGGTCACCAAACTAGGAGAAAAATGGATTTGATGGATGGACCACTCACTGGATAAGGAATTGGCTGGATGGTCGTACTCAGAGAGTTGTGATCAACAGCTCAGTGTTGAAGTGGAGACCAGTGACAAGTGGCATTCCTCAGGGATCAGTGTTGGGACTGATGTTACTTAACAGCTTGTAGGTAGCATGGACAGTGAGATCAAGTGCACTCTCAGCAACTCTGTAGATGACACCAAGATGAGTGGTGAAGCTGACATGTCTAGAGGGAAGGGATGCCATCCAGAGAGACCTGAACAGGCTTGAGAGGTGGACCCATGAAGTTCAGCAAGGCCAGGTGCAAGGTCCTGCACCTGGGTTGGGACAGACCCAAACACAGATACAGGTTCTGTTCTGTTCACAAGCTCTAACAACTGCTTGAGAGCAGCCCTGCTGAGAAGGATTTAGGAGTGTCAGTTGAGGAAAGATTCAAGATGAGCCAGCAATGTGCACTTGCAGCCCAGAAGGCCAATTGTATCCTGGGTTGCATCAAGAGAAGTGTGACCAGCAGGTTGAGGGAGGTGATTCTGCCCCTCTACTCTGCTCTCATGAGACCTCACCTGGAGTACTGTGTCCAGTTCTGGGGCCCCCATCACAAGAAGGAAATGGAACTGGATGGAGTGGATCCTGAGGAGGGCCACAAAGATTATGAGAGGGCTGCAGCACCTTTCCTATGAGAACAGGCTGAGAGAGCTGGGGTTCTTCAGCCTGGAGAAGAGAAGGTTCCGAGGAGACCTTACAGTGGCCTTCAGGAAGAGAGCCTGCAGGAAAGCTGGAGAGGGACTTTTATAAGGGCATGTAGTGACAGGATGGGGCGAAATGGTTTTGAACTGGAAGAGGGTAGATTTAGATTAGATATCAAGAAGAAATTCTTACTGTGAGAATGGTGAGACACTGGAACAGGTTGCCCAGTGAGGCTGTGGATGCCCTCCCTGGAAGCATTCAAGGCCAGGCTGGGTGAGACTTTGAGCAACCTGGTCTAGTGGGAGGTGTCCCTGCCTACAGCAGGGGGTTGGAACTAGGTGATGCTGAATGTCCCTTCCAACCCAAACCATTCTATGATTCTGTGATTCTATGATTCTGTGATTCTATGTTCAAGGAGCTCATGATCAACTTTGCTCTCACTGAGCACTGAAAAGATATCTTCAGTCATGTTTCTTTTTCAATATAGATTACTAATCTCCCTTTTTTTTATTTTCCTTCACTGTTTTACTGATATAATCTGGGGTTTTTGTTTTGGGAGGCTTAGATTCATTCTATTTTTTAATGCATCATCTTCCTCAGCATCAAACTATTGCAGGGGTAGGAGAAGAAGAAAAGAACAAATACAGAGAACTTAATCAAGTGTCCAACAGTTTTTATCTTTTAGGTAAACAATCCTGTGTGTTTCTTCCTGTGCCTTGACCCACGTATGATGAAGAGCAAATTAATCTGCAAATATAGAAGGGGAATGAACCTATGTAAGAATTTTTTTTTCTTATGTCTTCTCAAAACAATGACAAATTGTGACAAGCTTTTATTAAAACAGTGGCATTGTTTTTAATACAGATTTTCCCATCTATATCTGCAATGCAAGTCCCTATCCTGAATTTATGAAGAGTTAATTTTGATCCCATTAAGTGGACAAGTAAACAAGGCTATCTGTGGCACAGAGGATAATAAAAGAGGTTGCAAGTTTGAATAAAATGTGCCTATGGTTAGAGTGCTGTATGCCACTTGATATCCTGGGAGAACATCTTATGTTGGTTCGCCACAATCCTGTTTTTCTTCTCCTCCTTTCTCAGGCATTGGTGTTATGCAGCTGAGTAGGAAAGGTTAGAGGGCTGATTCAGTAGAAAACTAGCACTACTGAAATGTAGTGCTTAGGTGAATTAAGCACATTTGAATTGACAATTGAGTTCTTATGCAGCCAGACAGAGATGGGGCAAGAACAGTTAGTCCAGGAAGGTGAAACTGGCTGCTAAGCTCTTTTTGGAACTGTACACTAAAGCAGGACCAGTTGGTATGAAGGTGGTCACCTTCAGGTAATAGCAACTGATTTCTGAGCAGTTACAGTGCTAATCTTGCAATTTGAACACCAAAAGGTGGAACAAATCCCTCCCCACCTATGGCTGAGAGAAGGCTTGCTATAAAAACAGTCCTTTTTATGTGTCAAGGAACTTAAAGTCAGTGTAATTTATGTGCACAGTAACATGGTTACACAAACACCTCAAGCACGTGTTGCTGCTAATAGGCTGTAATGCAGTGTTTGCCCTGCCCTGGCTGCCAGATCACACCATTCCTTCATGCTGTCACAGACATGTGTGACCTTGTGGTGGATTGGATCAATGAAGAGTAATCAGCTGCAGTTAAACCTGGAGTAGAGAGTGGGGCAAAGGTTTATTTTACATATTAACAGCATTTGTGTGGTTGCTGAGGGATTGGCTCAGCATGAGGGAGAGAAGCAGCCTTTCACTGTCAGCACCAGTTCACACTGTGGATCTGCAAAGCAAGTTGAAGCACAGGAGCTGCAAGGCCTCTATCTGATGCCTAAGCAGAAAGCAGTGTAGCCCCGTATAAGAAGACAGGAATGGCGTTGGTGGCACAGACTCAGGGTCCCCCACCTGCTTACCATGCTCTGAGACAATTAACTGTGCCAGAAAGCAGCAGAACTACTGAGCAGGGCACAAGAACAACATGACATATTCACATAAGATGGGGCAGGTGAAGTTCGTCACATTTCACCACCATAAGAGTGGTGTGCTATGGACCTCAGAATAAAAAAATGAGACAAGTTGTCACGGCGTTAACTAGATCAATCTATGCCCGTGACATGTGGAATACTGAAAACCAAAAAACATAAAACCATGACACAAGTACACTCAGAAAATCCAGCTACTGAAGTCCAATATGGCTGGTCTTTTGGAAACATCAGTGAGTTGTTTTGCAGTGAAAATCAAACTCATCTTACTTGCTTTGAATCAGTGCCTTGATGGCACTTGTTTCTTAAAGAAGAAAAGCATGTGAATGAGTCTCTGACCACCTTGTACATGCCTGTTGCAATTTTGTAGGCCAGTATCACATTCCTCCTCTAAGCTACTTCACAGGCTGAGGCTTCCTGGTCAATTCAGTCACTCCAGTTAAGACACAATTCAACATGTGATAATTCCATTTATTTCCTCTACTCTGTGTCTCAGCTACATACAATATCCAAGCCAAAGATGACAGAGTGATGAATGCTGTTTTACTCCCAGTTATTTTCCCATTATTTCCCAAATATTTAATTCTTCTATTAGAATTACGTTTTTTAACACTGGGTTGATGTTTTCGTGGAACTGCTTGTAATTCAGTATGGCACTCCAGAGTGATTACAGTAGTTTTATCACCCATAATTGCATAAAGCAAGCTGTTCTTTTCTTTGTGCATCTCACTTTACAGTTATTTATACTCAGCTCATCTGGCAATTCATTGCTCAGTGTTGCAAAGTTCTTCTGCAAATCCTTGCAGTCTGCCAGAGTCCTTACTGTCTTGACTGACTTTGTGTCTTCAGCAAACTTTTATTCCTCACTGCTTAAACCTTTTTCAGACCAGCTACGAATGTGCAGAACAGGTCCAGCACTACACTGATAAGCTCCTTTTGTTGTGAAGACCAAACATTTTCCTGCTGCCCTTTGTTCCTGCCTGGAAATCCAGGTAGACTGTATCTGCTCTTGTCTTCATGTGTGTTCTTTCTCTTCCAAGAACTCCAAAAAGCTGTTAAGCCCAGGCTTCTCTTTACAAAGGCTATAGTGACATTTCCTCCAAGGATGCAAACATTCCTCAGTGATGGCTCTGTCTATAAGTATCAGTAATTGGCTAAGTATAGATATTAGTATATATATCTGGCTTATGGGACCACACTCTCTTGAACCCTAAAGAACTCGCTTTTCATTATACATTAAGACATTGGTTTCTAGAACTCAAGTGCAATTTCTGCGAGAGGTAATGTCCAACTGTTAGAAATTAAGTTATTTTATTCTTGAGTTTTCACAGTAATCCCTGTTGAATACCATCAACAATTTTAACATTCATTTTATATTGACTGTAGACATGTAACACATCTCTAAATGTGTAGCTCACCTGGGAATCAAGCACTGTCGTTTTTCTCAGTATCAATAACTTTCTATAGACTTAGAGACAAATATTTTCCAAGCACTGTTTGCTGGTAGGACTGGTATAACAGGATGACTATGTAGTCAGCTCACTGTTATCTAGGCCAAAGGAGGTGGAGATACATTGGATATATGGAAAAAATGCTAATGATTGTGAAGGGTGCATTGAGTGCCATGCAGAAACACTGTGACTTGGATTCATGAGGCCTAACTGTTCCAGTGCCAGTCAGCATGACACAAACTTCATTATCATTTAAGTGTGGCTACAAACAGCTTCCCTGTTAGCCTAGCTCTGTGGTGACTGGGGGGAGGAGGAAAGGTGTACTTAGTCCTGCATGTACCTGGAGGTAGTAGGACTGTAGCAGTGCTAGAGCCTGCAAACCACCTGCAATTGTTGATGTGATTCAAACACTAGAAAAGAACCAGCTCAGGTCTGCCAAGATCTACCTGCGATTATCTATCTGAACTTGTGCAAAGCATTTGACACTGTCCCACACAAAATCTTTGTTTCTAAACTGAAGAGACATGGATGTGATGGATGGAGCATTCAATGGATAAGCAATCGCTTGGATGATCATGCTCAAACTGGTGGAGATCAGTAATGAGTGGTGTCCCTCAGGGGTCGGTGTTGTGGCTCAGCACCACAGTTGTTTATTCACTCATTCTCAATGAATTGGAGGAGAGAATTAGAAAAAAGAAGTTAAGATTTGGATTGACATGAAGGAAATTTAATAGGATAGAAAAGGAAGGGAATCATTATAATTATAATTATATTGAAGATAAAATTATAATGAAGATAAAATAATAAGCAAAACATGATGCAATCAATGCTGTTACTCAACACCCACTGACTGATGCCTAAGCAGCAGCTCCCCACTGCCAACCAACTTCCCCCAGGTTTACTGCTGAGCATGGCATCAAATGGTACAGAATTTCCAGTTGGCCACCCTTCCCTTTGGTCACTCATCTTGGCTGTGTCCCCTTCCAGTTCTGTGCAACTGCAGCCTCCTCATTGACAGGGAAACACGAGAAGCTGAAATATCCTTGGCTTTGTGTAAGCACTGCTCAGCAACAACTAAAACAACAGTGTGTAACCAATATTATTCTCATTCTAAATCCAAGATACAGCACCATACCAGCTACCAGGAAGAAAATTAACTCTATCCCAGCTGCAAACAGGACAGTCAGTATTGGTGCTGATATTATTTAATTTCTTTGTTGGTAACGTGGACAGTAGGATTGAGTGCACCCTCTGCAAGTTTTCTGATGACACTAAGCTGAGTGCTGTGATTGACATTACTAGAGGGAAAGGATGCCATCCAGAGGGATCATGGAAGACTTGAAAGGAGGGCCTATGCAAAACTTAAGAAATTCAGCAGTGATGAGGCAATCCCAAGCACAATTACAGACTGGGTAATGAGCCAATTGAGGACAGTTTGTGGAGAAGGATTTAGAGCTGTTAGTCAATGAAAAGCTGGACATGAGCCAGCAGTGTGCACTTGCACCCCAGAAAGCCAAAGTATTCTGGGCTGCATCAAAGGAGGAGTGGCCAGGAGGGAGAGGGAGGTGATTGTCCCCCTCTGTTCTGCCCTTGTGAGGCCCGGTATGGAATGCTGTGTCCAGACCTGGGACCCCCAGGGCTAGAAAGGTGTTGGAACAGGTCCAGAGGAAAGCTATGAAAATGATCAGAGGGCTGGAGCGCCTATCCTATGAAGAAAGGCTGAGGGAGCTGGGCTTGTTCAGCCTGGAGAGGAGAAAGCTATAAGAGAAAGGAATAAGAGAAGGAGATACCCCATCCTTGGAACTGTCCAAGGCCAGATTGAACCTTGTCCTTTGGACAACCTGATCCAGCAGGAAGTGTCCCTGCTCATTTCAGAGGGGCTGCAACTGGATGGTATTCAATTCATTGGTTGCAACTGGATGGTTGCAACTGGTTGCAACTGGATGGTATTCAAGTTTCCTTCTAACCCAAATGTTTCAGTGGACCTTTGATGCTATGATCTGTGCTGTTACTGAGTTATGTTCTATCAGGGCCAAGTTCTAACTTGTGTGCTTCAGTAGAGAGGCTGCACACCTGAATGCAAATAAAATTACAATTTTCCTGTATTTCTGGGCTGGACGTGTCCAGTGTCGTCTCTCTGTGCAAGCTGCTTTCCTGCCACATACGCTCCCAGCTCTTGAATGTAATGTGAAGCTGTTTAACACTCACCTGGGTACTGTGTTTTGCCACAGCACACTCCAGCAGACAATCCATGTGAGAAAACTGGTGCAATCCCTGATGAGCCATGATAGCAAGAACCCTAAGGGGACTGTAACCCACTGGCAGCACCTTTGCAGGTAAAATTTGTTCCATCTGGTCTCCCTGGGATTGTTACTCTGGTTGTGGAGGACAGGTTTACAGGAAAAGTTGTGTAAATGTTTGGAGTGCTTTACCAGCACAGTTTGCTGGTATTGTGCTCTTCACGTGGGCTAAACCTCATTTGTTTGTTTTGAATGTATTAATAATATGCAGTGATGAGCATTAGTGAGCACCTGTATAATGAAGCAAGAGAACCTATTGTGGGAGGAGAACAAAAGTCTGTACGCAACCGATCTGCATTAAGGAGTTAAGATCTGGCAGGGTAACAACTCTCAGTTCTGGCAGCTGGTTACCTCCAGCCCCGAGACAGATGCACAAAACCAGACAGCTGTATGGGAACTGCTGTCCATGACTGATGGGATTTGGTCAAATATTGCATCCATCAAGCAGCAAGTGTTCTGTCTGAGAACAAACATGAGCTGGCACATGTGAGGGATGACTGCCCATTGCAGTTAGCTGCTGCTTTTGTTTCAATGACTGCAGTTCTGCTTTTTGCCTCACCTGGAAGAAGCAAAGTGCTGGGAATTGCGTCTGCACATCTGAGATGAATGTTTAGTGCAGTTCATGAGATTTACTCCAAGTTAGAGTGATTGTCAGCTCTCTGATCACATAGAAGAAGAAAGTAATGCATGGAAGTATTGCTGCAGTGACATATACCAACAGCATTCAGATTTTGTCTGTACTGGGTCCGAATCTAGGGCAGTAAGTACTTCTAGTGCTGTGTTTTAGCAATAGTATCTATGCTGCTCCTGGCTGAATGTCTGTGAGGGTGACTGCCCTATCACTTAATGCACTGTGGGATGCAGTAGAGAAAATCTGTAATAGGCCTGGGTCTGGATTTTGGAACACCTAGAAAACTAACATAGGAAAGCAAAAGACATGCTCTCCTCTTTGGAGAGGCTGGCCTACTTAAAAAATGAAAATGAAGAAACAAGCAAACAAAAAAACCCACATTAGCTTATATAACTAAAATAAAAATAAATAAAAGATACAATGTAAGGGGAGTTTCCAGAAGAGTCTCCTGTGTCACACATTTACGAAAGACAGAAAGAAGGGGAATAGGAAGAAAACAAAAGAAGCAATAGATGACTCAGAAGAGTGTGGGCTGGGAAGAGAACACCATGCTCTAATGCTCACTGGCATGTGGCTGGCAGTGGCTCAGGACCAGTGTACACTTAAAGCTTGACACACCTGACCTCCTGACATTTTGTCTTGAATTCCCAGTCAGGCAAATCCATCTTTTTTTTTCTGTGAGTGGATGAACTGAGGAATGTGCTTCAGTCTAAAATATTAAGGACAAGACACAAATTCATAGCATGTTGGATGCAAGTGATTCCGTATCGCATTCATATGTGGGCTTTTTTGGGTTAAATCACTGTCTCACATGTAATTTCAGGGGTACAACGTGTGCCAACTGGAAAGGTCAGAGGTGGCTCTGTTTATAGAATCATCATAGAATCATAGAATGGCTTGGGTTGGAAGGGACTTCACAGTTCATCAAGCTCCAACTCCCCTGCTGCAAGCAGGGCCATCAACCTCCATATCTAAAACTAGACCAGGCTCCCCAGGGCCCATCCAACCTGGCCTTGAACACCAGGGCTGCACTGTGGTGATGCAGTGTATGAGCTCGTGCAGAGGATTCTGTTGTTATGAAGAGGGATTTGATGGTGAAATGCAACTGTACAATGAAATTATAGAGGTGCTCTGTTGTAATTTATGAATACTGTGTTGTGTATACTGGGCTGGTTACCTAGAAGTCCCCAGCATGTGGTTAAATTGGCAGCCATGGAACAGACAAGGAAAGACAAAAGCACTTGAGAGTACAACACTCCACAGTAAATGCCTGAACTGGTGCTGGATGGGTGAGTCTGAGAACCCTCATCTAGCTGCTACAGTCCTCCTGCATGGGTTTTGGTTAGCAGGATTGGCCATGGAGAGCATGATGGCATGCTCTAAGGTACTGCTGGCAGGCTGCTTGTCAGGCAGCTGTTTGGACCAGCATCCCTGAAGTGTTCTTTAAGTTCTTTACCAAGAGAGTGGTGAGGTGCTGGAACAGGCTGCCCGGAGAGGTCGTGGATGCCCCATCCCTGAAGGTGTTCAAGGCCAGGTTGGATAAGGCCCTGGGCAGCCTGGTCTAGTATTAAATATGGAGGTTGGCGGCCCTCCCTGCAGCAACATGGTTGGAGCTTGATGACCCTTGAGGTCCCTTCCAACCTGGGCCATTCTATGATTCTATGATTCAGTAATTCTATGAAGAGTGCAGTTGACTTTGCTCTGATTTGATACCGAAGAATATGAAGTTGTCTTCAGCACAGATAAAACTCAGCTCAGGGTGATCTCTACAGGGTTATGTCGTGTAGCGACAGCCAAGGAGGTGCTTATAGAAGGAGGGATAGTAACAGAGAGAGAAGAGGTCATCCCCCCACTGCTACATTCACTTTTGTAATGCTGTATTTTCATTCTGGTTATTCTCGTGGGCTCAGGTGGGCATTTAGTGAAAATTTTGGATCTAGGACATGGAACATTGTGGAGCAGAGACAGAAGTGGGGAAATGGCAGTGCCCAGCTCTGCTGCTAAGGATGGCTGCCACTGTCTACACTTCAAATCAAGATAGCAAGATTCCAAATAAAAGACATGTTAACAGCCCTGTTGTTTCAAGATCCTTTTCTCTTTCATGCTGAGTTTAAGTTTGAAACAGTATGTGGTATGAATACCAACCATGGAGTTCCTTCTTGACACAAAACACCAAAAAATAGACCTATTGAATGCACTTGGGAAAAGTGGTGCCTACAGGGCACTGTGGCCAGAGGACCATTCTGGGGGGCTTATTTACCTACTGGAGTCACCATACTGAGCACTGAGCTATATGAACTCATAGTGCCTTTGTGCTGGATTGGTCCATCTCAGGGTTCCTCCCAGTTCCTTGGCTCTTGAGCGGGGAGACAAGACACATCTCTGCTTTGGTATCTAAACATTTGGTAGATAGATGGTACAGAGGGCAGCTGCGTAAGCCTAGTCTGAAGCTTTCCTCATTCTTCCTAGAGCACTTTCCTTCCACCACTCATAGGAGAAGCCAAAGCTGCGGCATTTAAGTTGGAGGTGCTGGTGCCTCTGTGGCTTTCTGTGCAGGGTTTTCCCATGGTGCAAAGCCTTCTCTGTGAACATGCACTCTCTCTTTTGCATATTAAATTCCCATCCGTAGAAGACTTACAACATGGATGTCATACTCGCCAATGTATCTGCAGAAAAAGGACAAAAAGCATGATGTGGGATCATGGCTTATCAGACAGCAGTCAGATGTATGTATCACCTGTGTGCCCGTGATCATAGTGTTGATATTTAAGAGCTGCTGTTCATGAGATGCATCTCAAGGGAAAAGAATTCTAAACATAGAATCATGTTTGACCAAAACCAGCAAAAAATAAAATAAAATCCCAATACCATGGTGAAATGCTCCCTCTTCTGTGCATATTTTCTTTAATATGAAAAGATATGAAAGACAACCCAGCTTTCCCTGTGCTGTGCGGATACTTTTTCAATTCATTGCTTCAAAACACACAAATCAGATGCTAGAGAAGGATTTAATATCTGATATTAAATATCCCCACTAAGCTTGGGATTCAGGAAGCAGACTGCTCACTGTGATCTCTAAATTGGAAGATAGGATTTGAAGGGTGGACTGTTTAATGGATAAGGAATTGGTTACATGGTCACAGCCAGAGGGTTGTGATCAACAGCTCTACCTTTAAGTGAAGAATGGTAATGAGTGGTGTCTCCCAGCGGTCTATCTTGAGATCAGTGCTTTCTGAGATCTTTATCAATGACCCAGACAGTGGGATTGAGTGCACCCTCAGCAAGTTTGCTGACATCAAGCTGTACAATGCAGTTGATACAGTAGAAGGGATGCCCTCTAGAGAGACCTCAACAAGTTTGAAAAGTGGGTTCACATGAACCTGGTGAGGTTCAACAAAGTCAAGTGCAAAGTGTTGCACTTAGATCACTGTAGTCCCAGATGTGAGTACAGACTGGGGGAAGATCTTGTTGAGAGCAGCCCTGCAGAGAAGGACGTGGGAGTTCTGGTGAATGAAAAGCAAGACATGAGTGATCAGGGAGAGGGAGATGATTATTCCCCTTTGCTGTGCCCTCCTCCTGTCTGCAGTACAGCATCCAGACCTGGGACCCCTAGCACAAGAAGAACATGGAGCTATTGAAGCGGGTCCAGAGGAGGGCCACTAAGATGATCGGAGGGTGGAGCACCCCTCCTACAATGGCGGGCTGAGGTAGTTGGGCTTGTTCAGTAGGTAGGTAGGGTAATGGTCTTAAACTAATAGAGGGAAATTCAGATTAGATGCTGGGAGGAAATTTTTCACTCAGAGGGTAGTGAGGCATTGGAACAGGTTCCCCAGAGACACTGTGGATGCCCCATCCCTGGAAGCATTCAGGGCCAGGTTGGATGGTGTATTGCTGTGGACAGGGTCAGCACAAAGGTTACAGACGCCAAGTTGAAGAAGTGTGTTTATCTTTACTTAACTTTAAAGCAATGAGAAAATAAGTGAAATGATACAGCGAGAATAAAACACAACCAGACAATGCACCTAACCATTACTACACAAGGATAGCGACAGTGATTAAGAAAAATGTATCATCAATTGCCCTAATACTTTAACATCATCCAGAGCTGCAGTTGCTGGGGAGCCCCAGTTACGATGAGATTTGGAGAGCCTTTCCCAGCAATTGGGAGATCCTGTGCAGTACATCCACTCATATGTGAAGTCTCCAACTTCACTAAAAGTCAGGCCAGCTTTTGTATTGTTGAATAAACAATTTTATGTGACAATTAGGCGGAAACATCTGGTTTCATTCTCCCTTGAGCCAGAATTCAAGGAGGAACCAAGGAAGTTTGTGTACTAGTAGGCCTTGACACTACGCTTCTAAACAAGGAAAGATTAATACATTCTCATATCCTTTTATCTAAGCTACATCTCTTGCTAATGAGATGTTTTGCCCAAGATATGTATTTTGCTAATCGTCATACATTTTTCATTCATGATTCAATACTGATGATATATAATGCTGTGTTGTGAGATTCATCGAGAGGTCATCTTTGATTTGGGGCCCACTGTTCAGGCCTGAGTACTTCAGATGATACACTGATCTGGCAATACTGCCAATGGCAGGGATTGGGACTGTGTGATCCTTAAGTCCACTTCCAGCCAAAGCTGTTCTATGATCCTATGATTCTATGGTTCTGTCATTTTGTGATTCTACAGTTCTCTGTTGGTGGTAACTCAGATTTATTTGCAAGTTGAAAATGCAATTAAACAAGAAATAAGTGTATTTCTTAAGAAAAATAAATAAATAAATACATAAAAATGATCTTTTCCACTCTCTGAACAATGTCAGAGTCTCTTTTGTACATTTATTTCAATTCCAATTTCTCTTGATAGCAAACAAGAATGAGGAACGCCTGGACTCAGTCCTTGATAAGAAAATCTAGATGCTTTGTCATGCTATTATTTAGGAGATTTCAGTGGGGCAGAAACATCTGCAATTTTGGTAATTGGACATCCTTGTTCATTGGACCTTGCTGCATGAATAATTTTCCTTAGATGGCTATTAGAATAAAACACCTCCAATGTCTGTTTTACTTCCTGTTTCAGTGACCACTGGAAGATGAAACACATGCACAAAATTGATAAAAGTATCACAATTAGAGCGCTATCCACCTACAGCTGTAATCAATGCTAATACAATACTGTTTTCTGCCACACTTCTGCACCATACTCATTGCACAGTATGGTGACTCCATTAAGTAGGAGACCCAAGTGTTCAATATTGCTTCTTGCTATCTGAAAATGAGGATATTTGCACATTTTTACCAAAAGGAACATACTTGAACACCTAGCTCCAGATGAGAGCAAGGAAGGGTGGTCATTTTGCCATCACAGTTTTTAGTCTATGAATTGGATAGCAGCACTTCGTATCAACAAAAGTACACATGAAATCCGATTTAACAGCAATCTTGACCTTTGTGTCAGGTTGTCTTCCCTTCTCTGGAAATACCACAGAGATGATGAATATTTAAAGAACCTTAAGCAATGCCAAAGGAATTCTTTTGGAAAAGATTTTAAATAAATATAAAGCCTAATTTTGAATGAAATCACTGGGGAAAATGTAGAAAACATATTTGCCAAGAAAATAAAAACTTAAATTAAAAAAATGCTACAGAGTATGCATGTCAGTGACATTCTCCTTTTCATATTTTAAGGTATTTGGCCAAATATCTGGAAAAGCAAATAACAGATATTCATATAGTTCGGATTATGAACAAATTCCTTGTCACTGAGATATGTTCTTCTCATAAGGTATGATCTGTTATTAAACTCTTTTGGGTAATGAATATACAAAGTTCACACAAATAAGAGACTTCAGATGTAACTTCCACAGTGTTCTGTGTTTCATAAGAGCTTAAACTGTGATATGTGGCTCTTTGAAGTAAAAAGAAGACCCACTAATCAAGGGTGGAATGTTATTCAGTGTGGCAGGGAAATGGGAAGGAAGTTCTGTGAGTGCAACACCATCTCTTTCAAGGCTCTGTTATAGGGCTACTCAGAAAGTACAGGGTGAGAGCAATAAAACATTACTCATTCTTTTAGAAATCAGCAGAGCAATACGTTTCAAAATGGATTTATTCACAACTGCTGTTTCCACAGCAGATATGATGATAGTGGCACCAGGACAAAGCAGTTAATTGTTCTTTGGGCCTTCTCTCTGTCACAACTTTAACAAATTCTAATCCGCTTTAGTGATTTTATTCCAGTTTATTTCCAAATTTTAATAACATAGTTTTGGTTGTGATTTGTTCAGTTCAGTAGTAGTTCCACAGTCACTTGTGTCTACTTCTCATCCTCCAATGATTATTTAATGTCATTGGTTTTATGCATTAGAAGTGTTTGCTGAAAGTTAGTCTGTTCAGACTGCTCATGTGCAATTAATATAGTGGACACGAAAGTCTAGAGCAAAATCGTGGGGTATGTATGACTCACAAACTGCGGAGTGAGCCCTGAGGAGGCAGCTGAAGCACGGAGGGGGCGTGGATCAGGAGGCCAACATGCAGCCCGCAGGGTTATGGTGCTGTGTGCCTCAGTGGAGGAACCCAGCTGCTGGCCTGAGGCTCAGAGAGGGCACTGGCAGGGCTGGAAGGGCTGGGGGCGCCTGCTGTGCTCTGCCAGATGAGGGATGGAGGCACCACAGCACAGCAGTGTGGGCTGACTGCCACAGTCTGCACAGTGCTGCTTATTCTTTTCCACATGGAAGTGAAATGCACAGCCCCAAATTCTAGGTAAACTCTAAGATGTGAAGAGACAATGATGCCCCTTGGCTTTTCTGTTGTTTGTGGTTCACACATGCATGCAACATATCTCTGGGCCATTATTTATGGTGTGCATTAAACATGGAACAACCACCTCATTTCCTTGTCTTTTAAAGACAATTAAGCCAATTGTTCCTTACAAACACCTGCCTCTGGCTCTCACTCTACATCAGTTTTGTGTGTTTTTTTGTTTTTTTTTTGTTTTGTTTTGTTTTGTTTTTAACAATCTGCCTGGCTCCTGCTAGGACTCCCATTGCTCCTGTACTGCCAGTCTGGTTTCATTCCTAGTGCCATCCAAAATCTTCTGGACCAGACCCCTCAGAGCACCTGTAGCTCTATCAGCAGTGGGACCATCCAGGAAGGGCCATGTGTGCTTCCTGCCATCAGAGCTCTGCTTTGCTGTGGTCTAATCCTGGAAATGGCTGTTGGATCTGCTCTGAACTTTTTAATGAACGTTCTCCCTGCTGCAAAACTACTGAGAAAGCTATCTAAATGACAGTTCTCTAGGAAAGCAGACACTATCAGAACAAGT
This sequence comes from Perdix hodgsoniae, assembly GCA_035772895.1. NCBI lineage: Eukaryota > Metazoa > Chordata > Aves > Galliformes > Phasianidae > Perdix > Perdix hodgsoniae. The sequence goes on from JAPSGF010000003.1 coordinate 17,998,404, forward strand.
ACTTGTTCCACATTTTTCTTGGGACAGATGTTTTTACCTAACTTCAAAAGGCCTTCAGCATTAGACAGCTGTTACTACCCCTGTAACCTACTAGAAGCGGTGTCAGACGCTGTTATCCAGGGAAGAAGATTAGCATGTGGCAAGGGTAATACCAGAACACTCATCACATGTCCAGTGATTTGCATTTTGAAGATGTTTTGATGACACAAGCTTTTATATTTCTCAGTTATCAATAAATATTTTCTAGGAATTTGTCAAATCAAGCAGTTTCACAGATTAGAAATATTATTTGGTTTGTTTTGAGCTGGTTTCTTCTTGTTTTTGTTTCTCCTTATTTTTGTATTGGAAAAGACCATGAACAACTACTTCTTGCTCATCTTTCCCATGCTACTCTCATCTATATGGACTTCTGTGATATACTCACTCAGTTATGTCCTTCCACATACAGAAACACTTTCTGTAATTATCTGTTTCTAACATTAAAACTGCTTTCGATCTTCTTTGCTGCTCTTCTCCTTACCTTTTCCAATCCTGCTGTACTGTTTATAGGATGAGGATACCAGGGCCCCCACTGTGCCCTCTTGCACTTATTTAGTTTACTTTTTCTGTTTTCTATTTCTCTCCCTATCCCATTCATTTTCATATTATTACTGGGCCAACACTTTCAGTTGCTCTGTGTGTACAGTTTTATGTCAGCAAAAAACCTTTATCTCTTCATTATTCACCTCTCTTCCCAGATCGCTGACAAACGTGTTGAATAGTGCAGACTCCTGCAGAATTCCATTGGCAGTTTCAGTTTGCTTGTAGAGATCAATAATTTATTCCTGATATCCTATCTTTCAGTTATTCATTTCCCTCTTATGCCATGGCATCCTAGCTCCTTTAAGAGGGCGGTATACTCTCTGTGAACAAGGTAGACAATAGGGAGAGAGGTCATCAACTCATGGTTTCCTCCGGGGAATGTCAACAGGTTTGAGCTATGACTTCCCTTTTACTTTTCCCCAGTACATTATTTCTATTCATGTTCCTAGCATTCTGGTTTTGAGGCTGGACTCCTCTTTATCTACTCTGAACAGTAGATTTACTGTCAGCATCTCTCTGGGTATTGCAGGGCACCTCTCACATTGACATTCTCCCTGCCCAGTTCCTGCACTGTAGTCCCAAATAAGATTTCAGAACATGGCTCCCAGGCAGAGTGCATGGTTCATCCACCTTGAGTTCCTCTACAGCTCTGGGGTGAACACCATTCAGTCCTATCAACTCATTCTGCTTGTTGTGAGGATTTGGCCTACAGCTTCTTCCTTTACTTTGGTCTGAGACAGACCCTTCAGCATGTTCCTTTCTCCATCCTGTGGGAGCCTCAACCTCCACCACAGTGAAAACACCTGGAAAATACTTAGGTCTTTTTCTATGGCTTCACCTTCCCTAGGTACTTGTTCTGTAACCTGAATACCTGCCTGCCCCCGAATCCTTCTTAAGACTCCTTTATCCCATTGCATTTCAGAAAGATTTCTTTTTTTTTTTTAACTAATTAATTAATTTGTTTGTTTGTTTCTTTGTTTATTTTTACAGTCTGTAACTGCTTCTGTAACTGCTCTTGCACATACTACATTACTGTGTTCTTTCTTCTTTCAGTCACCGCCCAACCGCTGGGATTGGAATCAACTTTGGTTTTCCCACAGCAGGTGATGAGATTGTGGTGCATATGAAGGACCAGATGTTTCCACAGTTGCCTGTTGCAGCCTGCCTGCCTCTCATTAGTGGGATATACAGTCTGAGTTCTACAAAGCATGTGCCTAAATCCCATAGCTTGAACACTGAATGATGTTAAGCACTTAAATTATCTGCAGAGTTTGTAGCTTTAGTTAACAAGACACAAGTAGCTGGAATTTGTTTTTTATTTTCTTTTTCTATATTTTTCTTCTCATTTAGCTTGTGGTTCATAATGCAGACACTTATGCAGAGCATGCAGTCATGTTGTCATAGATAACCACTTCTAGGTGCCCTGGAACAGTTCAGGGCTTGGAGTTGCTGGTCCGAGATCTAGAAGTAGCAGTTCTTCAGCACGACTCTAAGGGGCAGTCCCAGACCAAAATAAGTTTTTCTCATTGGTTTGTACACAAACGATAAGAAAACTTTATTTACCTCTTTTTTTTTTAATATATATATGTTGACTTCATATCAGCAATACCCAGAAATATTGAATCACTCTGGTGTCAATGCACTACTGATAAGGAAGTAGAGTTTATTTGCCTTTTATCTCAAAACTGGTCTGCTTGATCTCATAGCTTATAGACAGCAGTGAGTATGGAAAAACTGCAGAAGCTCCAGTTCTGTGGCCACCCACGCATCATGACATGGCCAAGCATACATGCAAGTGTGCAGTTACATGGACTGGGTCCTTAACTGCTTGGAGGAGCTCATTGCCACCAGAAGCTTGTTCCTGAATGTAACAGCTGCTGGATGTTTAGCCTGAGACTAGAGAAGTGTGCAAAGTGACTCTTGAGGTCCATTCCAACCCCTGCGATTCTGTGATTACGTGATGTCTTGAGATTACAAAGCAATGAAAGCATACAGAGGACGTTGTCCAAGGTCTGCATGTATCCTACGTTTCCAGGTGCTCAATAGGGGAGAATATCAGCTGTGCTGTTGAAATAATCATGAAGCAGAAAATGTATCATTGCACCTTGTGCCCTTCCAAGGTATCTTCCTCGACTAATACATCTCCATCAGCTTTCCTGTTTCACTTTAACAGCAACTGGCAAATTCTTCTTGTTCCCACGTGCCCATGCATGTATCAGACCTGAAGTGCCCTTCAGGTAGGGGCAGTTTAGGAGAACCATACACTCTGGAGAATGTGAAGGGGACAGGAATTTTCCTAGTCATCTACTACAACCTGCTGGGTGACATGGCCACTGTCCTGTGACACTGCCAGCATGCACCTACACCGCACCCTGTAAGGAGGGCTACCAATGGTTATGCAGCACAAGCTGTACCTATCTGCAAAAACCTTGTGGAAGGAATTGGACGTTGAAATGAATTAGGGCAAAGGCTGCTGGATGTTGATACAGGTGTGAACGAGTCGGACAGAAATAGCATGCCTCTCATAAGAGGAACCACAGGAGGGTGGTTCCTCTTATGCATCAGTGGATTTATCACAACGGGTATTGCCTTCTCGTCTTTGCTCAGATGGTGACATATCGTAACGTGACTTAGCATAGCCAGCTGGAGCAGTGTGCATGTTCTCTGGTTACAGAAGGGACAGTCTGTGCTCTGGCCTTCTAACTGGGTGCCCTGCTGCTGTATGAAGCAGAGCTGGCTCTGACTTTGTGGCATTTTACACTATTTTGATATTCCTCAGCGTAGACTAGTGGTATTAAAGTAATAAACGGCTTGGCTGATAAATGACCTAGTAGATACATATATTTCAGAGGCCTGAATGGAAGAAAATATTGTATGACCAGAATATGACTTCATAATTTCAGCTTAGGGTTAGTTATGGCTTTCAAGGCAATTTTCCAGGTAACAATAAATTCCTGTACAATCAAACATTACTTCCACAGTGTAGTAATGGGTGATTGCTCACAGAGAAAAAGGTGGTTCATTTGTCAGGAGGAGGAGAAGGGAGTAGTGGGTGGTGACCCAACTCTGCATCTCATGTGCAACACTTCAATTCCTGTCCCAAATGAGAAGCGTAAGAGAAATGACCATGGGAACAAGCAGAGTTCAATGGGCTAGACATTTCAAATGAAAATTCATCAGTGCATTTGGAAAAGATATGTACAGTCTTGTTCAGCATGGGACTCAGAAAAGAATGAGATCAGAGTAAACTTGAGCTGGACAGTCCTTGAAGTGTAACCTCTCAGAAAATATCTGTACAGAGTAAACCACCACATTTAGGTGATAAAAGCTGTTATCAAGATCATAGAATCATAGAATCCTTAGAGTAGGAGTAGACAAGGTCATCTAGACAAACACTCCTACAGTGAACAGGGACATCCACAGCTAGTTGAGGTTGCCCAGAGCCTGGTCCATCCTGGCCTTGGTATCTCCAGGGACAGGGTGTTCACCATATCTCCAGCTCTTTGGTATTCTGCTATCTGTGTGGTTACAGCAGTTTGAACTCTTGGAGATGTGAACCAGACTTGTTGGAAAGAGACTTATACTTGATGTAATGATATAAATCAGTCAACCAGCCAGATACAGAAACAAAACACAAATGAAAATGCTAGCAATGCTAAAAACGTAAAAACGCTCAATATAACATAATATGAAATGCTGGTTCAAATGTAAGTCTCTTACAAACTCTTTAATCTATATAAATAAGTTCTTTATTCTAATTAGGCTAGTTATCTAATGTAAGCTTTTTACTGTCCAGTTTATCTGTCTCTCTGAGTCTTGCAGAGTTGCCTGTTGTTTCCAGTCACACCTTTTGCCACTTTGGGGGTACAACATTGATGCAGAACACATGCATCTCAAAAGTGGTGTGAATCTGGGAAAAATAAATGATCATGGCATGTGGGTGGGAGGCTGACTTGTCTTTTCCAGCACAATAATTACTTGTGAGAAAATATTCCCCATATGTGTTCTTGTAAATGTTGAAAACCAGATGCCCTAAGTATGAGATTCTCCCACTGAAACTGAGCAGTGTTTTATTGCAGCTTAGTCTCTCACTTTATAGGTTGTTCTGGCTTAAAAGCATCCTCTATTATGTTGCTTCAAGAAGAGACCAAAGGGAAAATCACTGTTATCCAAGAAGTCAAAACCTCTCCTCGTTTTGGCTTCTTGTCTGTGGAAGTGAAGTATCAATCATTCTTAAGGAGCAGAGAACAGCATTAAGATTCTCTGCCTGAGGTCTGAGTGCTTCATCCCCATGGAGGAGGGAAGGTGCAACCCCATAGAGACAATGTGTACCTCTACCTTACTCTGACTAACAGTGAAGGAATCACTCATAGCTGGTTTGGTCTTTTCTCAAATTTACACAACAAGAAAAAGCTTTTACCTCTCAGCAGCCTGCAGTGAAATCGGATGGATTACTCATTCTGTAAGGCTCACGTCTTTTAATGCTTAATCAAAGATGACAGAATTCAGTCCTATATAGCATTTTTGACATGCCATCTGGAAAATCTGCTCTTCTGATTCTGACAGCCATTAATTTTGCAATGTAGTCTTTAATATAGCAGTGTGCACATTAATATCACTATATTCATTAGGAGAAGGGCCCAGTTGGAACAGTCTACAAGGGGCCAGCATGTGATATATAGGATACACAAAAACATGAAACTAGATTAGGTAAGTCAGGGAACAGGCTGCTTTCCGGTTTATTTTTGAGTTAAGCTGTGGAATGATGAGTATTTGAGGATAATTTATAATGTCAGTGAAGTCACTTCTTGGCGGTGGTGGTGGCAGTACAAGAAGGATCAGTGGCCATGTTCACAACTTGGGATGTCCGGACTGAATATTACATCTTCCCTAGGGAGGTGATGCATCAGAAATGTAGGTTACCTAAGAACCTCTGAAAATTCTGTCCTTGAAGGTTTTTAAGATTTAGCAAGATAAACCCATGGCTAACGTCGTCTGGTGACCATTCCACTTTGAGCAATAGGTGGGATGAGGCATGGGCAGTTTGGACACTAATGTAGAAGGTACCAATCTTTTCCATGTCTCCAATCACTGCAGTTCTGCTCCATCAGCCATGTGCCTGCCCTGGCTCCACTCCTGTGCTCACTCTGGTGCAAACCAGAGGGCAGGGTAGGATCAGTGGGGAAGTGGCAGCTACTAATACATACTTGGTTCTTGCCCTGATACAGAAATGCTCTTCTCTCAGGTCTCAATGCCTTTAGTTATCTTCAGTGCCTATCAGATAGCATATCAAAAAATGATTATCAAGAGTTCAAAACAGTGGATTGACAATCATGAACTTTGAGTAGCTTCTGGGATCTGCCCTCAAAGGAGGTGGGGGATCCCTGCTGTCACTGAAGCCACCAGCAGTATTTCAATAGCTGGGAAGGGAATGGGGTGGACAGAGCAAATAAAACGACATCTTAATATACAAGCTCAGTTCGGCTGCTCCTTCTGTAGATATAATCCTCCAGCATGGGATAGACAGTTCCTTACACAATTAGCTTTAGTGAAAGTAGCTATTGAAAGAGACAACACAGATTGTATCACTGTGTAAATTATTGAGTTGATGTTCTGGAGATAACAGAGAAAGCCCTTCTTTCTTCTGTCCTGAGGATGACAGCTCTGAAAGACTAGACGAGCTGCTTGAAAGTTGCACCTCCTGTAGACTCTGCTTAAATAATTAATTGCAATATTCATAAGCCAGAGGATATGTATAATACATAGAAAAGCAGGAGGATTGTATACATATGCGTTGACTTAGCTATGTTTCTTTCTGGCTATGGGTGAAGATGTTGAATAAATAACAACAACAACAAAAAGGTGTTTTACTGTTTATTTGAGTAATATTTCTGAACAGTAGTTGTTGTCATTAGTGAATCACAACCCTACATGTCTGTAGATGCATAAAGAACAGTCTCCCTTGATATATTTTTTTCTTAGCATCTGCAATGGCACAGTGCATGCACAGCTGCAATGCAGCTGATACCACAAATGTCCCTCGTCACATACAGAAGGGGAATGGAGGGCACTCTTCCCCAGAACTCACCTGGTTTCACGGGCTGGTAGATTCTTCTTGTCATGGGTCAATATCCAGGCTGGCTTCCATTAGGACCTGTCCTCAAATTGACGTGTTTCCTCCTCCTAACCCAGTGAGAATCACAATCACAGTGATAGGAAGTGAAGCACTGCTGTGTGCATCCAGAGAGACCTCTATCCAAATGAGCCTGCCTATTGCTTCAGAAGAAACGTCTCACATGCAGTCACCTCCCATACTGCTGGATTCAGCATTTTATGTAGCATCCCTTCTCCCAGAGCACATCCTTGCCCATCAGGCAAGTTCTTGCCCAAGAGCCCTCCCACTGTGGAGGCTTCTTGCCTCACAGATGAGAGCAGATGAGCAGCACAGATGAGAGAGGCATCATGTCTGGGGGCAGAGGAGACAGACAGAGGTGTGGGCTGAGATCTGCTGGGCACTTAAAACTATGAGTGGCTGGAAGCTTTCAGAAACAACAGTGTAGCCCATCTCCTTCTCTGTCCTCCAGGCTGGATAAAAGAGAGAAGTAGCCAGAGCTGTGTTTCCTGTTGCTATTTTTCTGTGCAATTTTTTTGATGAATATGCATATGCAAGAGGTGGAAAAATTTTGGAGAGAAACCAAACTCAAGCAAGAAGCTTTCTGTTTCGTGTGACTGTCCTGAAAACTGTGGCCATTTTGGATTTCTAGTCATAAGAAGTCCTACTGTGATAAAGCTGCTCCTTCTCGCATTCCCCAGCTGTCAGCAGCAAGGCCAGGATGTCTCCAGGCTAGGAGCAGGGTAAGAACTCTTTGGGAAGATTACTTTTTAAAAGAGGTTGCACTGCAATTCCACTGCATTTCCACAAGGATCCAAGTCAGAAATGGAAGCACAGAGAGAATGTCTGTGTGGTGACAAGTTTAGCCAAGTGATGGGCATTTTATTCATCTGCTCAGAGGGCAGAGAGAAGCAAAAGCATCTCCTGCTTGGTATGAGATATGTGCGTGAAGTAGCTGTATGCTAAACCCAGGGTGCTCTCCTTAGAGCCTCTGGAATTCAGTTCAACTGAGTTGACAGAAATTAACTCAGGTCCACAGATCTGAGCACATTGCAGTTCTAGCCACATCTTTATCTGAAACTGGTTTTCTTATTTCCTCCAGAAGGCATGAGTACCAAGGGATCAGGCCCAGTCAGCATAGGTTTACAAATGGTAGATCCTTTCTGACAAACCTGATTAATTCTGTGACAAGGTGGCTCAGTGGATGAGGGTAAGGCTGTCGGTGTGGTCTACCTGGACTTCAGTAAGACCTCTGACACTGTCCCCCACATTCTTGTGGAGAAGCTGGCTGCCCATGGTTTGGATGGGCATATGCTCAGATGGGTGAAACACTGGCTGGATGGCCAGGCCCAAAGAGTTGTGGTCAATGGAGTTAAATCCAGTTGGCGGCCAGTCACGAGTGGTGCCCCCAGGGCTCGGTACTGGGGCTGCTCCTATTTAACATCTTTATTAACGATGTTGATGGGGGGATTGAATGCACCCTCAGTAAGTTTGCAGATGACATCAAGTTGGGAGGGAGTGTTGATCTGCCTGAGGGGAGAAGGGCACTGCAGAGGGACCTGGATAGACTGGATCAATGGGCCAAGGCAAACTGCATGAGTTTCAATAGGGCCAAGTGTCGGGTCCTGTATTTGGTCACAACAAGCCCAGGCAACCCTACAGATTTGGGGAGGAGTGGCTGGAAAGCTGCCTGATGGAAAGGGACCTTGGTGTACTGATGGACAGATGGCTGAATATGAGCCAGCAGTGTGCCCAGGTGGCCAGGAAGGCCAATGGCATCCTGGTTTGTATCAGGAATGGTGTGGTAAGCAGGACGAGGGAAGTCATCCTGCCCCTGTACTCAGCACTGGTGAGGCCTCACCTCGAGTACTGTGTTCAGTTTTGGGTACCTCAGTACAGAAAGGACATTGAGATGTTGGAGCAGGTCCAAAGAAGGGCAACAAGACTGGTGAAGGGCTTGGAAAATATGCCCTATGAGGAGAGACTGAAGGAACTGGAGCTGTTCAGTCTGGAAAAGAGGATGGGGGAGACTTTATTGCTCTCTTCCAGTATCTGAAAGGTGCTTACAGTGACAGTGGGGTTGGTCTATTCTCACTGGTGACAGGTGACAAGATGAGGGGAAATGTTATGCCAGGGTAAGTTTAGGTTGGATATCAGGAAACACTTCTTTACAGAAAGGGTTGCTAAGCACTGGAATAGGCTCCCCAGGGAGGTGGTTGAGTCACCATCCCTGGATGTGTTTAAAAACTGTTTGATGTGGTGCTCAGGGACATGATTTAGCAGAGGGTTGTTAGAGTTAGGTCAGTGTGGTTAGGTCATGGTTGGACTTGATGATCTTTAAGGTCTTTTCCAACCTGAGTGATTCTATGATTCTATGGCAAGAACTTTGTCTGACAAGAGCCAGCATTTTAGGCTTGTTGAGACACCTGCCATTAAAGATAAATGTCTCAGAGGGTTTGGTGCAGACTCAACTACAAGCCTACATTTGGTCCTGAAGTCTCCTTGAGGATGGGCTGCCAGTGCCCAGGCACTTAGGGTCTCTGCTGTAGAACTGTGGAGAGATTAGGAAAGTGTTTTTGAAAACTGAATATGTTATTCCATACAGACTTACATTTATTGTTTGTATTTTCTGGTTTTTACCTTCAGGCCTCTGGATATGCATTTTGTAAGAGGTTAAATGATAAAAAATAATCTTGAGTGTCCTTTGTGCTGCCTGGTGAATATTTAAGTGGCCTATCTAGAGCAAGCACTTTTACAGCACACAGTAGGCAAATGCAGAGGGAAACAGAAGACCTGTCTGTGTGACAATTATACGTCTGTCCCTATATGTGTAATCCACCCTCTCAGCCTGATAAACAAAAGCCTATGTGTGGGTTTCAAACAGAAGGTGGCCATCACCTTCTGAGCTGAGTGTTTATCTTCAAACGCTTCACTACACCAGTAAAGCAGGTAAGTCTTGGTCTTTGCATTGTAATATTGTTCATGACTCCAGTCTTACTTTGAGTTTCATTCTGCCTTTTTAAGCTCTCTCCAAGAGCTTAATCAGAACAGTATTTCCCTTTTCCTTTCACCTTGTTTCTATTTTTCAGAGTTTTTTGGTTTTTTTAATGTTAGTTACTCACTAATGAACTACATTTGTCTTTTCTCAGTTTTAGTGGTGCTTCCGTTTCTTTTTTCTTACTGCATGCTTGATGAAACAAACCCTTTAGTTTATGTTTGCTTATTTCAAGTAATTTACAGGGATGAAAGAAGAAAACATTTCAAACCAGTACCAAATAAAGCAAAAGCTGATGCCCATAACCTTGCACATTTTTATAATCACTGATTTTCCTCCAACCACCATAGAAATGTCAGGGACATCCTGTACAAATGCATGTCTCCTTCAGCTGCTGTTTTCTGTTGATTCTAATTTCTTGGAAACTTCTGAATGAGCAGCATGGTGCCTTCGTCATGTTTGTATTTTCAGCTATGGGTGCAAGAGGTTTCTTTTTGTGGTAAGCGTATTTGCAGTAGAACACTCCCTTAAATAAGGGCTTTCCTTTCTCTGTACCTTTTAGAGGTAAATGCAAATGGATTCAGGGTGATATTTTATTTTCATAGAATCAGAGAATGGCTTGAGTTTGAAGTGACTTCAATTTCATCTTCATTTGCCTGCTGTTGGGGGCCTGTTTTGGAGGGGGCTAGGCTCAGTGATCTCTAGAGGTCCCTTCCAACTCCTACAGTTCTGTGATCTAGTTCTGGTCCCCAGTTTTATTGCTATTTTTTAATAACATAGCCTGTTTACATGCACATGGCAGGATGGATCAGCTGAAGACTCATTTTCTCTGTGCTGGTAACAATGCCCATCCCCCACTAGCTCTCATCCCTTCTCCAGGTCAGAATTTTGGCTCCTCTGCCACATTGCTGACTCTGGGTTTTTGCCCCACAGCTCTCCTGCTCCTGCCATGTCCACTCCGCTGGAGGATGCCATGAACACCTTCATCAGGATTTTTCATCACTACTCTGGCAAAGAAGGTGACAGATACAAGCTGAGCAAAAGAGAACTCAAGGAACTCCTCGCCAGGGAGCTCACTGACTTCCTTTCTGTAAGACGCAGCCCCTGGTTCTCTGAGTTTCTGTTTCTTAGGTGGGATAAGCATCTATCAAAGTGTTCAGGAACAGCATCTCCTTACACTGTGCACATCCTGCCACAGCCTCTCAGATGACAGTTGTCTTTGCAGAGATGGAGAGAGGGAGATGAGATCGAATATCCCATTTGAAAAGTGGAAAGTTGAAAAGGCAGAATATGTCCTTCAAGGAATCAATTCCAGCAACTAGCTCTCAGCAGACAAAAAAGCAGTTTGCATACCATGGTCACATAGTGTGGGATCCAAGGTCTGTCATATTCCTAGAGGCTTATGACTGCTTCACAGACAGCTGTTACACAGGTTTGTGGGAAACTGCAAACAGTACAGCTGCTTGTCTGCCCTGCAGAGAGATTCTAAGAAAACCTCCCAGTGATCAGCCTTTCATGTGAATTTCTTTACACATTTGTTATGTTCTTCATTATGCAGCACTGATGCTTTATGGAATGATAATTTGATTCATAATTGTTTTTTTCTGTATCCTCTGAATTGTAAGCATTGTTGCGAGACCTATTACCGTCAGCAGGATTTTTTTATACCCTTATACCTCCATTCCCTCGAATAGGATTTTCTTTTAATCTTAGCTACTGATTTACTGTTATGAGATTGACTACCCTTACTTTCACTGAGTAGGATGTGCTCCTTGTTAAGTAGAAATCTTCTGAATGTGAGTGGTGGAGGTATAATACAACCACTTATGAACAACGTGTTTTTTTAGGAATGATGTAGAGAAATACGCATTGCAGATCAGACTTGTCAAAATAAATCAGTGCTCAGCAGCTCCTCAAATCTATTTGATCCATTGCTGTATCCGTTTAGTACCTGTATTTCTCTTAAGAGCTGCGCAGTCTCCAGTTTCTGTTACTGTGCATCTCTGGGACTCCAGATCTGTGTTTTTAATGTTACGCCTCATGGTATGTTAGTATCCAGGTGCGTAATTCCCTCACTCTTTTATTTCATAGCACCTGGGCTGTGACTCTGGGCTACAATCTGGTATGCTATAATTATGCACTCAAGACACAACTAAGTCACTTTTTTTTTTTTTTTTTTTTCCTCTTCAGGGCCAAAACGATCCTCATCTTGTTGATAAGATTATGAACGATCTGGATTCCAATAAAGACAATGAAGTGGATTTTAATGAATTTATGACTCTCGTTGCAACTCTGACTGTGGCTTGTAATGATTTCTTTGAAGAACAGCTAGAAGAAGGATTTTAATGATGTTGGATAAAATCAGTCTTCTGGTCACAAATGCAATGAACCATGACTAGTTAGGTAGTGCTCATCAGCATTTGGTGAACACAAACCATCATCACTCCAATTGTTCCTGCTGCAAAACTCTTGTGGACCAGATCAGCAGCTGGTGTAAGCTGGACCAAAAGCAGCTTACACTACCTGAAGTCTGGCTGTTAGTATTGTCAGCCTTTGCACTTTTGCACCTTTGTCAGTTCCCCAGCCCAGGCCTGGGGTGGCAGATTGTTTCGCAGGAGTTAAGATTTCTATTTCATAACTGCTGGTGGGATATAAAAGGAACATTAATGTTACGTACATAGCTTCTGAACTGGAAAATCTGGAATGAGTTGTAAAACGTGCAATTGAGTTTTCAGTCATTCTGTAACAGGCGTCTTTCTCCAGGTCACGAAATTTGTTTGTTTCTTAACCAGTTCTACTCATTCTAACCCAATTGTTGGGTGCTGCTCTGCACTCCCTGCTCTCCTGTATTTCAGACATGGCCACAACTGCCTTTATCAACCCAAGCAAATGGCACCGTGTGCCATGGTTATGAGTTTGTTTTCCCCACCTCCCTAGTTTCCATTCCATTGTGTGGGCATTACTGCACCTCAGCAGTTCAGCTCTTCATTCAGCACAAATTAATTTGTTCATATGATAAATTATTCAAATGCATAGGGGATTTAGTCAGCGAGCTGCTCTAAATGTTGATGGAAGAGCCAGGTCTTCAGGGGAAACGTAAATACCTTCACTATTCTGGCACCCATAAGAGAAGGGTTTTGGAGGACCACTTGTGAAGGATGTCATGATGAGGTCCCAGGGTACAGCTTCATCATGTGAGTCATCTGATGGAACGATGATTTCATCTCATGCAGATCCAAATCCTTGCACAAATGTGGCACAGAAGGAGGCAGTGGGACCCTCTGGCCAGGCATGGAGGGAGAAGGATGATCCATTTCAATGCTGATCTGTGCATGGCCTGAAATACATCTATGTCTAAACTTCTGCTTAAACATGCTTCCAAATGTCTGCAGTCCTCAGTGGCAGGTTGTCATGCTTTTGCTTTGCATGGAGAGCTTTCTTTGCTTTTATTTTGTTATTAGTTCAAACTGTAATAAAAGGTGTTTGAGTTAAGTCAGGATGTTCTGTTTGTGTAAGTGGTAAAATAAGAACAACTCTTAATGAAGATGTGCTCTACTAGGTAGCATCCCCATGTCCCTGGACTTCACTCAGTAAAGACTGTAGTAGTTGTATAAAATTACATATTGTAACGTGATGCAATTTGTTACGAGAAAAGGATTCTGTTAGGTGTAGCAAATATACAAATAGGTGGAAATCATCTCCAGAAATAGGCCACCAGCAGATGGTGTTATTCTGGAAAGAAAAAGGTTGGCAGAGCCAGATCACACTGTCTCTTTAACCCACCAGTGATGGAACCTATTTAGGATTCACGAGAGATCTTATGCAGAAATGCTGGAAAAGTGTTCTAGACTGAAAGCAATCACGCAACTTTTTGCCCCTTAATATCACTGCAGTTCTTGGACCAGGGAGGCAGAAGGATTGGCCTTTATGGTCTTCCATAGGTCCTGCAGGCTGCTCCTGGTCTTCCAGTTTCCCCTTCCTCTGTGGGTCTATCTAAACCTTCAACCCAAGGCTACAAGGAGATGCATTTTCTCATTGAGACCTCTTTTTTTCTGTTACAGCTTCTGAGCAAGAGCTCTTTTGGAAAGAAGCTCCAGCTAGTCCATAAACAACCTGCCCATCCCTGGTGGGAGCAAGGATGCTCAGCAGCTCATGTGCTGAGCAGAGTTCTGAAAAATCACAGCTGCTGGTGGCACAGTGCTGAGGTCAGGCAGGAGGATGCTCCACAGAGCCACCCCCTCAGCTGTGCAAATTGGAACTGAGTGCAGCCTGCTTCCTCTGCAGAAAGGGCTTGCACTTCTCTTTGCCCCTCTCCACCAGAGGTTCATTTCTCTGCCATTCCTCCTCCACCCATGCCAATCACTGATGCATTTGCAGACAGCATTTCCATTAGAGATACATGAAATCTTTCTCTTCTGGGGAAGATCACCTGGAAGTTTTGAACTGCCTTAGAACCAGAAACAAGGCAATGAGCAATCCTCTTTTCTGCAAGGAAGACTGCATTCAGCCACCCACACTGGACATGCAGTATGGTGTTTGCATTGCCGGCCTTGCTACAGCTGCTTTACCCTGCAGATGTGCTTTTAACTGCTCTTAAAAGAACAGCTATCCTCTGTAAATATGAAGCCATTATTTTTTTCTTACTGTTTACAGATTTTTTTTTTTTGCTGACTTCAAGCTTGCATCCAGGAGCCCCCTTAAAGCGCTACATGAATTGGAGACTTGTTTGGCTTCCTCCAAAGTTCCTCAGCTTTAGGAAAGATGTCTTATTCTGGGCAATTTTTCATTTGTGTTATCAAACTGTCTGAAAAATCAATAGAAAAATGAACATTGCATAATGGCCTGGTCTTTTCAAGTAACATTAAAGACCAATAAAAATTCAGGAATGCCAGACGTGATCTTTACAAGCTATTGTGAAATTGTTTTGCCTGACACCCAAGATGCTGATTTTCAGAAGATAAATTGCATTACCTTGAAAGCCTCAGCCATTGCCATTTGCTTTTATTTAAGTTCAAAGGATACTTGAAGTGGCACTGAAACTTGGTGTACTATGTTCAATGAAGCATTGGTAAGTAGGCGTATATAACACCTTTGAATGCTGTATCGTGCTGCTGATCTTGAAGCACTGCTTGTGACACCACCGTGATGAGGAGTGGTCCCTCCAGGCTCTAACTTACCAGTCGGATCATCAGGAAGACAACACCTTCACTTTTTAGCAGTCTAGAAGTTATCCAGCCCAATGGGCTAATCATACCAAATCATAGAGTGGATTGGGTTAGAGGAGGCCTCAAAGATTATCTAGTTTAAAGCCCCACCATAGGCAAGGTTGCTATCCACCAGCTCAGGCTGTCCAGGGCCCCATCCAACCTGGCCTTGAATGCCTCCAGAGATGGAGCATCCACAGCTTCTCTGGAAAGCCTGTGCCAGTGCCTCGCTGCCCTCTGAGTAAAAAGTTTCTTCCTAACATGTAAGCAAAATTTCCCTTCTTTTATTTTAAAAACATTCCCCATTGTCCTGCCACCAGCAGACCATGTAAAAAGTCAGTCCCCCTTCTGCTCGTGCCTTAGCATTTCTTCCCAGAGGATCTGCTCCATGATGTTCCCAGGCACAGACACGAAGCTCACCAGTGTGCAGTTCCCTCGCTCTTTCTTTCTCTCTTTCCTGTATGTAGGAGTGATGTTTCTCATTTTCCAGTCACCTGAGAATTCCCATGATAGACTTTTCAGATATGATGGAGGGTGTCCTTGAAACCACATTAGCCAGTTCTTTCAGAGCCCTGGGGTGCTTTTTCCACTCTTACTTCTGCTTAGAAGTTCAGGAATATGAGAGGTGTAGGAATCCTGTCTCCTACTGAAGGTTGAGGCAAAAAGCTCATTAAGTACCTCACCCTTCTCCATGTCTGAGAATGCCAGCTCTCCGTTTTCATTTATTAGAGAGAGGACATTTTCCTTTGCCAGTCTCTTCTACTCACTGTATACAAATAACTCCTTCTTCTTGTTTTTCACATCCCTCACGAAGTTTTAATACTATTTGCATTGTGGCTTACCTGATCCCATCCCTGTACATCCAGACAGCATCCCTATTTTCTTTCCAGGCCACCATCCCCACTTCCACTGCTTAGACTTTTCCCTTTTTTTCCCCTTAACCTGATTATCAGGCCCTTGTTCATCCATGCTGGCTTGCAGCCTTGTCTGCTCAATTTCTTATTCTGTGGGATGGAGAGATCTTGTGCTCTCAGAAAGGCATCCTTAAAGAACTGCCAGCTCTGTTCTGTTGTAATTAAGATAGTTTCCCAGTAAATCTCATCCATTAATTTCTTAAAAAGCCTGGATTTAACTCTCCTGAAGTTCAGTGTCCTGACTCCATTCCTTACCGGACTCATATTCCTTGAGATGATGAACTCAGCCTGGACATGGTTGCTACAATTGAAAGTGCCTCCAGCCATAACCTCTTTTACAGGGTCTATATCAGAGACCACCAAGTCCTGTAGCACTTCACCTTTGGTTGCACTGTCCAATACCTGAACCAGAAAGCTGTCATCAATCGACTCCAGAAGTCTCCAGGATCACTTGCAGCCCCTCATGTTGTTTCTCCAGTACAGTGTGCTGGAGTGGTTGAAATCTCTCAACAAGATGAGAGCCTGCGAGTGCAACACCCTCCGTAGCAAGAAGGCCTCGCCAACAGACTCCCTTTGACCAGGCAGCCTGTTGTAGACCCCAGGCACCATATGTTCTTTTTTGGTCCAGTCCCTAATCTTAATCCATAGGCTGTGACTTTCTCAGAGGCAGCTCCTCACAGTCTACCCTTCTTCTTAACATAGAGGGCAACTCCCTTACCCCTTCTATCTTATCTGCCCCTTCTATAAAGCTTACAGACCTCAATGGTGGTATTCCAATTATGAGAGTCAAAGAATCATGGAATCATAAAATGGCCTGGGTTGAAAAGTACCACAGTGATCATCCAATTTCAACCCCCCTGCTATGTGCAGGGTCACCAACCACCAGACCAGGTTGCCCAGAGCCATATCCAGCCTGGCCCTGAATGCCTCCAGGAATGGGGCATCCACAGCCTCCTTGGGCAACCACCAGTGCCCAAGTCACCACCCTCTAAGTGAAAAACTTTCACCTAATATTTAACCTAAACCTCCCCTGTCTCAGTTTAAGACCATTCCCCTTTTTCCTTTCACTATCCACCCTTGTAAACAGCCGTTTCTGCTCATAAAGGTGAGAAAAAGAAAAGCAACCTATGATTATGAGAAGGGAGGATGGCATGCAGAGCTCTTCAGTCTGGGAAATCCGGATGGGTCTGCCTTTCATATTCTGGTGTGTAACTTCTCACTCTTGGTATCCTTACTCATAGGCTAGCAAACTCCCTGGTCTGTCAGTGTGGTATCTGCTCCTTACAGATCTGCAAGGACTTTTGCTTTTCTCCCTTGGCAAAGCAACTATTTCCTGACAAGGGCTCCCAGATCTCCCCCAGTGCCAGAAGTGCTGCTGTGTGTCTGCAGCCATGTTAGCAGCTGGGGGTCTGTGCAGACCACACAAGACAGACTGCACTTTCTCAAAACCCAGTGCACATACTTCAGTGAAGCATGGCCCTAGAGCTTCCCAAGCAGGAGATTCATACTCTGGTCCACAGCAGGTCATTCCCTTCCCACATCAGAGCTTCTTCCCACCATTCAGAGCTGCAGAGCATGCCAGTGTACAGCAGAGCATGGCCATGGCTCCAGCCCACGGTCCCAGCCTGTTGTCACCATACAGAAATTGTTCAGCTCGCCTCAGATTCTCACACAGAAAATGCGGATAAAAGGTCACACACAAGACTTGCCTCTGAAATCAGATTGATCTATATAAAGGTTTTTGATTGGCAGGAAAATTTGTTAGGCTGTAATGTGACGTCATGTGCATGTCTAATAAGTGGCTTGATTGACAGACCAACAATTAATAATGTGTCTTCAGGGATAATTAAGTCTGTTGAGTGACACTGTGCTACTTGAAGAAAAAAGGGGTCACATTTTCAGTCTTATCTTTCTTTTGCCACATGATACAGCCTGAGAGAGAATATTCTGTTTATGATTGGGTAATCTTTTTTCTAAGCTAGAACATTTCACCTCTGAAATGGGTTACATGTCCTTGGGTAGCCATCAGACAGAGCAGATGAGCAAATTTCTGCAGATACATTAGAGAAGAAAGAAGTCTTTTTAAGTACCAAATTCCAGCCACCTGCAACCAGTTGTGAAAGAGGGGCAGCTCCCAAGGAAGAGAGCTGCAGCTGCATCCACTTGTTTTTCCCTAGCAAGTAGATTCTCAGCTGATCTAAAACAACAAAGCCTACTGCACTTACTGGCATAATTTTGCAACAGCTGAGAACATGCGCTTATGACTTCAAATTAGTCTTCAGTGGAAAGTTGTGCTTCTGTTAGCTGGTTGTCTAAATAAGGACATGTCTATAAAACTGCAAATGTTGCAGTAAAGCAGCTGAGAGAAAACAAGAGCGGCTGTTGCTCGGATTGCAGGTATTTAGAGGGAAAGAAGGCAGATGATGTTCCTGTAATATGCCTGCTTTAAATTCTAGGCTGTCCTTCTAGGTCCTGATCATCTTCATGGGCTGCAGAACAAATTGTCACAGCATAGCCCTCCACCTACCTGTGAAGACTGCCTTAAATCTCCTTGTGTTTGGATGACGCTACGCTCACATCTGTTGCATGAAAAATGCAATGTCAAAAGTGGATTACAGCTATGGCAAGAAGAACCTGCATATAGGACAAGCTGCAAGGAGCTGAAGAGTAGCTGAACCACCTGGATCATTAAACGAGGCTGTGTTTTGGGAACTGTAAAATGACCAAAAACTTGAGAATATTGCAGAAAAATGCATTTTCCCTAGCTCTGTCTATGGACATGGAGTGGCAGCAGCAAATACGTCCATAAGCTGAACAAAGTGTGGTTGGAGGAGATGCAGGGCAGAAGAACTTGGCCTTGTTAAACAATTAGTGCTTTGACTAAGTGAAACTAAAGGGTTTTTTGCCTTTGCATTGATGACCTATTCTGTAGTTGCGTGTCAGAGAAAATTTTTGCCATTTTTGGTACCCCAGTAAAAAGATTACTGGAAAGGAAATCATCAGTCTTTGAAAGCCAACCTTGACTTCTGCTTGCAAGTCTAAAAACAGGTTGGCAGACTTGAGATGAAGGATGATTGTGAAGCTTCTATCAAATTTTAAGATATCTCCAGGCTTCTGGATATTGAAGAATGCTGACCAGATGATCTAAAAGTCATGTAGAATCGTAGAATTATAAAATGATTTAGGTTAGAAGGGACCTTAAAGATTATCAAGCTCCTGCCATGGGCGGGGTTGCCATCCATCAGTTCAGGCTGATCAGGGTACCATCTAACATGGCTTTGAACACCTCCAGGGACAGGACATCTACAGCCTCTCTGGGCAGCTATGCCAGCACCTCATTGCACCTCTGTCTTACCACAATCAAACTGTGTAAAGTCAGTTCTCCTCCTGCTTATCCCCTCCTTCAGTTACTGGAAGGCCACACTGAGGGCTTTCTGAAGCCCTTCTCTTCTCTAAGCTAAACAAGCCCAATTCCCTCAACCTTTCATCATAGGAGAGGTGCTCCAGCCCTCTGATCATCTTAGTGGCCCTCCTCTGGACCCGCCCCGCTCCAACAGCTCCACGTCCTTTCTGTACTGGGTGCCACAGACCTGGACACAGTACTACAGATGGGGCCTCACAAGAGCTGAGTAGAGGGGAACAATCACCTCCCTCTCCTTGCTGGCCACCTCTCGTTTGATACAGAGCAGCTCTTCAGTGTTTGTTTTTCTATGCTGACAAAAAACATTCCAGTACTTTCTACTGGGTGAAGAAATCTCATACTTGTGACAAAGGACTAAGCAATAGTAGTAGTTGTTGGGATAAATACATAATTGTACTGGGTACACTGGCATCTTTTACCTTGCTCATATTCAGCAGTTGAACTGTGTTCCACTCCAACATTTTGCTGAGTTTCACTTTAATATTTACAACTGCTGGAGCCTATTGTGTTGAATCATGCCTCCTCCTCTGGGTGAGACAGACTCAGCCAAGGAGACAGCTACTTCAACTGAGAAGTATTTGTCCTTCAATGGGAAAAATATCTTATGATATCACATTTTGAAGGGGATTTTGTCAGACAGGAAGTTTGTTCTTCACATTCATTCCCTTCTAACAAATTTTGGAATGTGGCATGTGAAGTACTAAGAGATTTCAGTACATCTGACAAATACATTTTGTATACTAAAGTGATCTCAGCATTGAAAACAAAATGACAAATGTTCTGGTAATGCAGAGAAGAACTGTGGGTTTGAGGAAGAGAGGTAGCAGTGGAGGACTCTGCGACACAGCATGCTGTGCAGGTCCCAAGCATGACATTGCCTTCAAGTAATGTCTGCGTAGCTGTGTCATGTCCTGGGAAGGAGATGTCCTTCCATGAGGGCGTTGGGTCTGATCTGGGCTGCAAGAGGTGAAGGCTGACTCAGCCCAGCACGGATCTGTTGAGACACAGCTTTGGAGCTTCTAACAGGTCCTTTGTGCCAGAGTCATACTGAACCTGCAACAGTACATTAGAGGTGACTTCCCAGATGGGCAGATGTCCCACACCTCTCCTAATGCCAGAGCCATGTTCCGTGGCTTCACTCACCACCCCCATCCCACAACGCTTTTCTCCTTTCTGGTTGAAAACTTTTCTCTTCTTCCACTTGTTAGCCCTGATGGCTTTGTGTAGATGCTGAGTTGAGTCACCGGCAGAGCTGGTAGTGATCATCACCCTCAGGGCAATCTCAGTGTCTGAATATAATATTTGCTTGATTATTTGTAACCTGCTAAACTGCGCGCTTCACAGTCCTTGCTTTTATTCAGTGCCATAAATAGTGTTAATGCAACACTTATCATCAAGCCTGCACAATGCTGATAGTCTTTCAGATCATCAATCACTTGCCTTTGTCGTTTCTCTAAGCCACTCAACATGACAAATCACACATTTCTTGTGTCAAACTGCCCAGAGTTAACAAGCTATGCTTACTTCACCTGACAGAAAGTTCAGCTCTACTTAAAGCCAATTTATAGATACACACACAACTAATAGAAGTGTCATTACAGAGGGATGTGCGGCAAAGCTCAGAAGAGCAGGTGGATTTTGCTCTATGGGCATACAGAGCTGGGGCCACAGATAGGGACAGAGGTCAGTGACAGACAGAGTGCTGCCTTCTGAGAGTTGATGAGTGCTAGCTTCAGCCTGGATCACGTGTTGTGGGAGACCTGCGGACCCCAAACCAAAGGTGGACTAAAGGAATAAAGTACAACGCATCATCTTGGACTGGGTGCTTTTGGTACTGGGAATGTTTTCCTTCAGTTGTCACTGAAACTGTGGATGGGTTTGTGTAGGCGAATCATATCAGAACATTGATTGGAGCAGATTAATTACTTTAGTCATTTTTCCAGTGTAGATTCGCAGCCTCACTGCTTTAACAGCATTTCCAGTACTTACACTGTTTTTTGTTCTGTAGAATGGTCCTGGTCAATTGATAATCACTGAGGCAGTGATCAAACTTCTATCTTATATGCCACAAGCAGTCCCCAAACATAGTCATGACCACAGCCACAGTGACAGTCCCAAGAGGCCTAGTAGTCATAGTTTGGTCACCCATACAACAGGCAGACTTGAGATGTTACTACACTGATTGTTTTTTGGGTATGCATGATGGCTTGCCCCTGCCTGGAATCCACTGCAGTGGGGTGAGGTGATGTGTATGTGTGCTGGATGCATAGAGTGATCTGGCTTCAGGTCCTGACAGTTAACTGGCCCTTACCTGCCATGATAACACACAGTATGGCATAACCTATGAGTAAGGAGGGAGTCTGGTGATTAGTGATGGGATGTGATTGCAAAGTCTCCTTCTTTCTCCTCCTTTTCCTCCTCCTCCCAGCACCTTCAGGGGGGGAGGTAGTAATACACTGAGGAGCTCAGGGCCGTGGACACCCAGAAATACGAAAATTTCCTTAGCTAACCCAGTATGGTGAAGTATTCAGTAATGGTTTGTGAGTACTGAGTGACTTCAGTGTCACTTATGGTGACTTATGGAATGAGGGAAATGGACCAGAAGCAGGAGCTCCCTCAGGCAGTTAGACTGGATGATTTCTTCCAACTGAACTTTGTTCTGTGCTGTTCTCTTCTATTCCATTCTATTTCATTCCTTTCCACTCTTGTTCCACAGTCTCTCAGGTTTTGAAGCAAAGGTTTTTGTAAATCTATATTAACAACATGGTTTCCTAGTGATCTCTGCACCTGTGATTTGTCATACAACCTTACCTTTGCTTCTTTTTGTATAGTATTTTTTTCAAAGCTGTAACCGATAAAATTTAGCAAGGACAGAACTGAAGATTTAGCCCCAGTAGTAGCATTTGTGACATTTCAGGGCCAGTAGATCTCTTTGCCTCCTTTATCCAGGCTAGATAATCCCACTTACCAGGAATAATAGGGTGAAGGAATTGTAGCCAGCTGAATGCCATACCTGTATAATCAAATGTAAATAACATGTAGATTTCTGCCATCCCACAAAGACGCAAGGCCTTCGTTTGGGACTGCTGCCACATGAGAAGCATCAAGGGCTGGATAGTGCTTCAGCTCCCAGACACTATGGATGAAAGAAAAAGCAACACTCTTTTAATTCTGAATTAAAACAGGGATGAGCATAAGGGTATGGGATGAGCATAGGTATGTTGCCTAGCAGCTGGCACAGCAGGAACACAGGTTAGGCTGAGACCTAACCGGAGGTCCTGCACTGTGCATCCCTTTGCATGTGTCTCTCCAGCCAGACTGAGTACTGGTGATGAACAGCACCAACAGCTGAGGATGGAGTGCCTGAGGCAGAAATTGTCTTTTAGTGAAATTGGTGGTGAAGCACCTTGGGCTGCTGCTCTTACCAGGCCAAGGAATTGCCTGGTACAGACACAGAACAGCCCATGGGACATGCAATGGTCTGCCACTGGGATGCTCCCTACGGTGTCTTTGTGAAGAAGTCTATATATAAATAAAAGGACTTTCCACAGAGATTCAGCAGGGAGCTGTTTGAGGAGATGGGGTTCAAGGGACACTCCTGGAGAGCCAAAGCTCTGTGGTTCACAACACCCCATTTCCCTTTGCACAAGGGAGGCAGCCCCAAAGTGTATCTACAGCTTTAGTGCCACTCACTGAATAGCTTGGTGCCAAGAGCCATGGCCTCACCGTACAGTAGTGAGGAGAGGAAAACACACTGATCACCTGCACTACAGCACAGAGCATCACTTCATTTCCATGGGGGAGGGTAAACAGTGTTTCATTACACTTTATTCAGCAGTATTTTCTGCATCTCTCACCACAGCAGGATCTCTCCTCTGAAGCTACAGCTGACAAGACACCCACATGCTCCCAGCATGACACATGGCAGGGGCTGGGGGTCCCCTAAGCACTCCACAACCTTTCTTGAGACTCTGAGGCACCACAGCACAGGGCAGGTGATGTCCTACACAGAATCCCCACACTGAGTCACAGCCACGGGGTGGCTGATGTGGTGGTGTCACAGTGAGATAACTGCCAATAGCAGGGCCAGACCAGGAACGTGTCCTGTTGTATTATCTTATTTGACATTAATAAAATTGTCCTGTGTAGTGTTAATGTGACTCAACACAACAAAAGAAAAACTGCACCCCCCTCATTTGCCTGAGGGTTTGTATCCCATTTAAATTGATTTTCCCTTCCAAAATGCCCTAAGGGACATTTTAAACACTGTTTAAACTGTTGATTTTTCCTTGGTTTGTTAGGTGTAATCACATTTCCTGGAGAGCTCGGGCTCATCCTTCACCACAGGCAGAGCTGGGACAAGGGTCTGCATGGGGGAGGGCAGGCTCTGGGATGAGGGGGCTGGGAAGGGAAGGAGCTGCACAGGGAGCATGGAGCCATGGGTCCCGGCTGGTAGCAGTTGTGTGGGAGACTCCTCACCTCTCTCTGCTCTGTGTTAGCTGGGGTATGACAGTCCCTGCACCTCGCTTGCCAGCAGCTCACAGCCCAGGGTTGTCTGCTTCCCAAGGCATCCCTGCAGGTAGTGCTGACCCAGACCTCAGCTGGCTGTTGTTATGGTTTGTCTGAGCAGATGAGCTCATAGGTGGATTATCAGACAGGTTGAGTTGCAGTGTCACATATTCTTCCCCCTTTTTTACAGTTCAATTCAACCAAGCCTTCAGTAACAGGTGAAATTCAGAAGGGCTTCTGAGGAATGCTATGGTTTATAGTGAACTACAAATGTAAGAATAATAGCAGAGTGAGGTCAAAGCCATAGGTATACAGACAAAATAAAATTTTATTATTATTATTTGATCAGCAAGTGGTGTGAATCAGCTGGCAAACATTTCTGCTTGCAAGCCCTATAAGTGAAAGTAGAAGCAACAAAGCTAAAGCTTTGGATATTTGTATCACGTTTTTTTGTAGTTGTTGTTGCTGGTTTTTGGGTTTTTTTTATGTTTGTTTGGCTGTTGTTGTTGTTGTTGTTGTTGTTTTTGCTGAACCAAAGTGAGCTTTTAACAAAAAGGCTTAGTACAGGAGATGTTAGTATGATACTGAGTTTGGGGAAGGATGGTTACTGTACACAATGCATGGATGGATCACCTGAGGTCAGCAGTGAAAAGAACGTGCCATAAAGCCAACCTCTGCTGAGTTGACAATTTTCAGTACTCTGCAGAGTATAGATCTTCACCCCAGCTTCATTTTTTGAAGGTATTTCTTCGGTTTCCCTTTAGACCAGGAATGAGAAACAGCTGTATTGGCTGTTCAGTAGGAAATCCCCTCTCCAGAGTTCCCAGGTTTCCTAATTCCAGCGAAAGCTGTGTCTGCGGCGAGGGCTGCTGGTCTTTCCGTGTCCTTTCAGCAGACCTATTGTGCGGGAGCAGGAAGACGGCGCTGGGGCAGCAGGAGGAGCCCCGGGTCCGGGGTGCCCCCGGAGCCAGCAGCGGGAGATGGGAGGGATGCTCCTCGCCTCTCCCGTTGCGTTTAGTGCCTGGAAATCTCCGTGCTGAGCGGGGATGGGCTCTCCCCCGAGAGCTCTGCAGCTCCGCCAGAGCTGTAGCGTTAGCAATGACAGCGAGGGGAGCGAAACGGGTGGGGTATTCGTGGCTCTGATTTGGACCCTCGTCATGCCCACGTACCGTGTCACTGCGAGAGGAATTCAGTTACCATGGTTTAACCTATCAGTACGGGGACCAAGTGCCTCCCCTCCCAACTGCTCTATAAAAAGAGTGTCTGAAGATGCCCCGTCGGCTCCTGCCTGCCGGCTCCGAGCAGCAGGTGCTCAGCGCGCACGGAGGGGCTGCCGCTATGCCGTCTGCCTTCCAGCTGCAGTGCCACCTCGTCCTCATCCTGCTGGCAGCCTCCAAAGGGGACACCCGCTATCTCGAGGTGAGCAACGGGGCGAGCGCACCTCGCTGCACTTCTCCACTCTCTGCTAACTTTATCCCCAGCCTTGTGCTTTGCTTTTTCTCTGTTCCTATTCCCACTGTCCCTGGACAAAGGACTGACATTAACACACCGCCCTGCATTTTCATTTATTTACCTGTCCTTTTCTCCACCTTGTGCTTTTGGCTAAGGAACCGACTCCCACTGTTGGGGCTCACCTCTCAGGGGCCGGGTTACTCCTCTCTGCAGCAGCTCCCAGCTGAGCTGTTATGCAGCTGTACCCCTTCTGGAGCAGGAATACGATCTGCCCGCATCTGCTCTGGAGAGCAGGGAGGGGCTGTGTTTCGTGTTGTCCCATCCTCTTCCCGTTGTCTCCCCTCAGGTGAGGGACGCTGGCGAAGATGAGCCCTTCCTGCTCCTCAGTGAAGACCTGAAGAGGGAGCTGTCTGCAGGGCATATCTACCGGCGGTCTCTGCGTGAGTTATCTTTGATGATCAGAGGGTGCAGGGGGAGCTCAGGGCTCTTCGGGAGTGACGGGGCCGATGGGAGAAGGGCAGAGTGATATAATTTCGGAAAGCTGAGACAGGGAGCTCAGAGCAGGGCTCTGACCAGGGCTTGGGCTGGGGTCTCATCAAGGAGAAGGTCTTACACCTGCAGCCCCAGGCAGAGCCCAGCTCCAGCAGATGGGGTGGGTGGAGAATCTGAAGGAACTCAGGGTCTGTACAGCTGTGCACATGCACTGCAGCAATTTTGCACCCTGATGTGTTCTAACGTGTCACACCATTGAGCATCCCCTGGAGCTCAGCAGCTTTTTGGTCCCCCGCCCCCCCGCTGCTGGGTCTCTGTGCTGGGTCTATCCCTGCTGTCCCCATGCCTGGCAGCAGGCACTGGCTGTGTGCTGCCCGCAGGCAGAGCAGAGCCTGGCCCTGTCTCTGCAGGCTGCATTGACATGCTGAGCATTGAGGGGCAGTTCACCTTTACTGCCGATCAGCCCCAGTTGCACTGCGCCACATTCTTCATCGGTGAACCTGAGGAGCTCCTCACCATTGAATATGACTTTGTGAATATCGACTGCCAAGGAGGTGACTTCCTGAAGGTAGGGAGCTGCTGTTTGTCTCCGTCCCTGCTCTGGATGTTGGGTGCTGGCTGTGTATGGTACAGGAAGGCAGCGCGCATGCACATGAGTGCCTGTGTGCACACAGAGCTTTTAAAAAGCATTTGTGTCTGACCGAGAAGTTCAATTTGCACGAGCTAAGGCTCCTGATCCACTAGAAGGCTTTTCTCGTTGTTTCTGTTACCCCCCAAGCTATGCAAGCACTGATGATACGCTCCCTGATGTTACTGAGCCAGGACCTCCTTTCTCAGGGCATTGGCTGGTTAGGATGTGGATGTTTGCAGGAAGGATTTTCAAATGACCCTGCCAGAGGTTTTCAGAACACTTGTTCTGATTCAGCAGGAGGCTTGTGACAAAGAGCAATTCATACTCAAGAACAGGGAAACTGTGCTGAAGCATTCTGCTGGCAGACGGAAGAGTTGGCTGAGATCTGAAGTCAGTTCTGGAAGTGAGGGCAGGCAGGAGGGCATTTGTTTGCTTCTCTGTCACCGTGCTGCACTCTGAGCACAGCACTGAGTTCTGTGTGCAGCAGCAGACTGAGTTGCTGGGGAGCCCTGTCTCTCTGCCCCTTGGTGAGGTTTCACCAGATGTTGCCGCAGGCTGTCTCAGCCTTCTGTGTACCCAAGTAGCTCAAACTCAGAGTTGCTTTCGAAAGCTGGACAAACACCAAGTGATCTCCAGGGCTTTATAACAGTTTCCTTCCTTTGATTATTGTGTCCCCAGTTCAATCATTATGCGGCTGTATTTCTACAGGTAGCTTTCCTCTGTTGTAATCTGAGCAGCTGCTTCACAAGACTTCCAAAAATGTTCAGTACCAGCAAATCTGGAAACCAAGTCCTGCAGCTCTGCCATCAAAGCATCCAGTGCACATTCACAGGGTTACTCACCAGAGCAGTGGCAGGATCTGGTCCTCAGATGCTTGAAATGCTAGAAAGGAGTGCAGAAGGAGTTGCTGGGTAGGAGAGGGAAACAAGAGGAAGGTAACTTCATGGCTGTGCTGGAGTTAATAGCTTTCTGACACATTTCTCTTCTCATGGGGAGTGTGATTTTTTTTGCTATTTTTGTTGTGGAAGAAAGATTTGTAGACAATGCTGATTAAGTTCCATCCAAGTAGGCAGAGTTCGTGCCGCATTCCACTGGCTAGAGTCTGCTGAAAGAAAAGACATGGGAGAGTGTGCCAAAAATTCCTCCCCAGAGCTTCATTGAGCTGTGCTTCTGGGCTGAAACACCAGTGCTCTGGGAGGCCCCTGGGCTCATTAAAGATAAGCTGAAGATACAGATGATGGAAAACTACAGGCCAGGTCAGTGGACCTAGTGGTCAAGGCACAAGAAGGCAACTTTTTTTGATGTGGCTTTCACATCAGGTTGGCCAGAAGCTGGTTTTAGTAGCAATGGAATTGCTATACTAACGAATCCAGAATCTGATATGAATTTAATGGTGTTGTAGCAAAAAGAACTGTTTCCATCAAAGATACGTCACCAAAATAGCCATTTGAAGGAAATAAAAACAAAATTAGGATTTATACCTGTTCTATTCCTAAGTATTGATTGAAGCTTGGATAAATGCTAGGGTGTATATAAAAAAAAAAGAATTTTTGGTTTTATTTGGAGGCTTTGAATTGGCCATTGAATGTCAAAGCAGTGCCCATAATACTTTACGCTTCTCTTCTCTGCTGGCAGGATGATACACAAAAGCTCTGGTTACAATTGTTGAACCCCTGCAGGTATTTGATGGCTGGATACTCAAAGGAGAGAAGTTTCCCAGTTCCTTGGACCACCCCCTCCCCACTTCCCAAAGGTATACAGACTTCTGTGAGAGAGGTGCTGTCCAGAGAAGCATCAGGTCATCACAGAATGTGGCAATGATCTTCTTCAGGATTCACCATCCAGGCAATGGATTTACAATCACAGTCAAGAAGAGTGCCAACCTCTTCCGTAAGTCTGATTTCATGTTACCAAGTGGCTTGTAGTTTTGGTGGGAAGCAAAACAACAGGGTCTGTTGGCACTGAATTCTCTGATAATGTCTGCACTGACGCAGTTCTGGTGAGTTTTTCCTGAGTGTTTGACTGTTTCAGTGTATGTCTGTGCAGGAGGGAGAAAAATAAAGAAGTATGGGAGAGTGCTTGAGCATTGCTTCTGTTTTAGAATAAGAAGGATCTTTCAAAGCAGATCTCTCATATTGAACACTGTTATGTCTTATGATGTTTGGTTTGAGCAAGTAGTATTAAACCAGAGATTTTAATCTGAGCAACTTCTGAATATGAGTGAACTACAAGGGAAAAAGTATTTGAAAAAATCCAACAGCACATTTAGTAAACAGAATGGTGACATGAGGAGTGTTGTGTGACTCCAAGAGTCTAGTTGTAAGTTATTTCCCTAAGCCTCTGAGCTGCCAGGGCACAAATAATGGTCCCTTGCATCGTTTTTCCAAAAGTGGTAGTGATGCAGATGACAGACGTTAAATGTTAAATTTTAAGACAAAATCAGTCTGTGTTGCTCTGGTTTCATAGAAGAGTTTGAGTTGGAAGGAACCCTCAAAGGCTATCTAATCCAACTCCCATGCAGTAAACAGGGACAACTGCAGGTAGATCAAGTTGCTCAGAGACCCATCCAGCCTGACCATGTATCTCCAGGGACAGGGTGTTTCAATGGGATATGTCATAGGGTAAGGAAACCCCACTATGAGGAGCAAGACAGGACCTGTAGGTTTGCTGGCAATATCAGGTGGTAACAAGTGAAAACAAATGAGAGCCCTGAATACATGTTTAACATTCTTCAAAGTGGTGAAAGTACCTGATGTGTGCATTTGGGGCATGCTCTCCCATCGACAGCTCATCCCAAAACTCTGCCAGACCTCATACCATGCTGTAACCAAGGGATGGAGAATTGCTAAGGAACAAATGCTCTTCGAGAAAACCTAAAAATACCACATGTGTATTTTTCAGCATCTGTCTTCAACTCTCAGCTGTTAAACTGCTCTTTGTAATTACTAGAAGCACATGATTTTACTACATGTGGGCAGTAATGACAACACAACTAAATCTTGTACTTTCTCCTGTGCTCCAGCTTGCAATGTCATCTCTCAGACTCCCTCAGGAAGGTTTACCATGGTCATTCCTCATCAACACAGAAACTGCAGTTTTTCTATAATTTACCCAGTGGTGATAAAAATCTCCGATCTCATCCTGGGACACTTAAACGGCCTCTTTTTAAAGGTGAGTTGTTTGTTAGCTGGTGAATAACTGCTACGTGCAGTTTTCCTGGTGGGCTGGAACAGGGGTGGCCACTGCTCTGGTTGTGAGGGTGTGTGTGCTCCAGAGCAGTGTGTACTCAGCCTGAGAGCTGGGCCCCCAGAGACCAGAGCTGGGTTTATCTGCTGCCTCTGTAATATTGCAGAGACAAATCACCAGTGCCCAGTGCCATTAAGACATGTAAATATTTTGTACTGTAAAAAGGATAAGAATTACATTAGAAATAAAGGAGTGCTCTGCCGGAGTTGTCTGCATTTAAACTTATCAAAGTACATAAGCTGATCCTAAAGTAATGTCTCCCATTTATTTCTATGAAAAATACAAGATACAAAACGCACAATAACTATTCAGTAGAGAAAATTCTCAGCTACAAAACACTCAGCATAGTCACCACTATTGGCCAGTTCATGGGGATGAGTTGAGATTCTCTTCATTTCATGATGTGACAGCTGTCACATGATATGTAAATTTCACGTCACTGTTGCCACTGCTGCAGCACACCGCCTCGCTGTTCAGTCTCCATAAACATTCAGCAAGCATCAGTGAATGTCAGTGGGTGCCATTTTTCTGCATGGAGGAACTCAGTGCCCCACCTTTACTTCATGTTCATTTCCATGTGAGATATCATTTTGTCAGACTGCCCTTCTGTTGCCACTTGTCACACAGCAACAAAATGCAATGGAATGTTGGTGGGAAGGTTCAGCCTCCACTGCTGTTCCATCAACAGCTGCCTCTGTCATTGTGAGCCAGCATCATAAAGCAGGAGACATTACTTTTGGAACAGTTCTCAGAGCAAGCACTCTGAACAGAGAGGAGACATGGATTATGCAGCAAGGTATCATCACAGTGGGAATCCAGCTACATTTGGCTGATCCTCTGCTCATTGTGCTGGGCATCCCCTGTTCCACGTGCTCTGGCATACATCATTTGGTGCTCTGTGATGACCAGTAACAACATGTCAGAGGGAAAACAGCAAGGATGTTTGTGTTCTGCTGCCAGTGAGACTGTAGCCTCAGTCCTCACTGAGGCTTGCCAACATCTGAGCAGCAGTCAGGGCCCATGACCATTGTGGCAAGGTGCTAGCAGGAGGCAGGGCACGAAAAGGCAGACATAGAGGAAGCAAGCTGGTGAACAAGCAGACAAGAACCAGTGGCGGTGTCTCTGTCAGTGGAAAACATGGGCTCATTCATTTTTGATTTTGAGAGGTTTGCCTCAAAGGAAAGTTTTAAAGAGTTTAGAGCAAAATGAAGACACAGATATTTGGTTTTGTGTGCAGTACCCCGCCGTGAAGGACAGCATGAATGAAAGTGCTAAGAGTATCTATTTTTATTAAGGTAAGGAATGCATGATAAATATTAGCCACGTGTGTGCTGATTGGCAGCAAGAGCTGATCTGCTGATGCTAGAGGAAAAGAAAACAAAAAAAAATGAAGGAACAATGTATTAAGAGGGTCCAGGCTTCAAAACTTGGGTGGAAAGAGTAACTTGCACCAAACCTGATAGAGGAAGAAGAGCTGTTAGGGGCATCTCAGAAGTCTGATTGCAAGGCCTAAGACTCCGGAAGAAAAAATGACAACCCTGGTGGAGGTTGGACCGCTCTGGGCAGAAACAGGGAGCTTTTAAGAGATGTTTAAATCTCACTTGCACCTTCATTTGCAGTGAAGGAGAACAAGAAGTGTGAAGGAGTGATCAACGAAATGGCAGAGTGGGTGGGAAGAGCTCAGGAACAAGGGTCAGCCTTGCAGTGCTGGAGAATGGCTGCTGGCAAGATAGTGGGAATTTGTTTTGCAGCATGGTGCCTGAGGACAAAACCAGCCACAACTTGTTGGCGTCAATCACCCTTTTTTATCTCCTTGCCTTAAATTCTGCTTTCACAAGGACACTTAAGATAGAGAGGAGATAATTCACTGCATGGCAGCTGGGTGTGGGCACATGTGCAGCACTGAGTGTTCATTTGTTGAAGTATCTGAGCACTCAGGACAGATTGCTTACCTGTGCTGGGAGCAATTGGATCAACATCTTAACTACATTCCAGTGATTTTTCAGAGCCCACTTAGGTCTTTATTTGGAGTTTCTTCAAAAACTTTATTTATAAATGTCAGATTGAAGTACTATTGCTTGAACAGCCTAACTTTTAACAGACTTGAGCATAAAGTACTTCTGAATCCTGGTGTTGACTGCAGTCCTGTCTAGAGAATTGTTGTTTTCATCAAAACATGGCAAGTAATTTTTATTTCCTGTCTTCTCAGAATCCGTCAGTGGGCTGTGCAGGAGTGGGGGACTTTGTGGAGCTGTTAGGAGGAACTGGCTTAGACCCATCCAAGATGTTTCCACTGGCTGACCTCTGTCATTCTTTTCATGGCTCTGGTGAGAGCTCCTCCTTCCTCATCCCCCTCTACAAATGAACATGTAACCAGAGGGGCCCGGCACAGCTCTCCTAAGCCCAGGTTTCGTTCAGACAGGTGAACCTGACATGTAGCAAAACGTGAGAGCCAGCATCCAGGGGCGTGATGCAGCACACCCATAAACAGCTCTAAACAGCTGTTGCAGTAAACAGCCCTTGCAGTAATTATGATAATAATAAACAGCCCTTGCAGTAATTATGATAATAAGATTAAGTTACACATATTTTTAAAATACTTATGACACATATGATTATTTGTGTCAACAGACAAGCCTGGAAATTCATAATAAATGCAGGTAGAGTTCTTACAATTCAGCTATGGTATTTATACTGCTTTCCTGGCAGTTTAAAGAAAGGGAAATCACACTTCAACAGTCTGAGTGCTTCCAGCATTGTGATGTTGCTGGTTTTGGAGATCTCCATGGTAGGATGTCATTACCCCTCACCTTTGACTTCTAGTATCTAACTGCTGCAAGTGCAAGCGCACACCATCCTGTGTCCCATAAATGCATGAGACTGTAGGTGGGTGGGGGAGTGAGCAGCATCTGCCAGAACGAAGGCTGCAGCACCTGATGAAATAGCAAGACTGTTATAAAGGAAGACTAACAAACATAAAATAAGGTATTTAGACAGCAATACCAATGCTGGCCAGTCGTCACTATGCTCAAATATTCTTTGTTTCCAAAACCCTTTTATTACCTTGTAATTCTCAGTGCAACAGATCATTTTTTCCCTCTCTCTCATATAATTTTCTCTTAATGTTTTCTCTCTGTTTTTTCCCTAATTAGCCCAAATGAAGATTGGTTGTGACAATACTGTGCTACGGATGGTCTCCAGTGGCAAACACATCAATCGTGTGACATTTGAGTATTATCAACTTGATCTGCAGGAAATAGAAAACAGAAAGGAGAATAGCATTGAAGAATTCTGCTTCCCTGGTATCTGAAAAACCAGGCAACACATTTTCATGTTGCTAATCATAATCATATTCTGGCAAATAAAAAAAAATGTAATTTCCTTTAACCAGCTGTTGGTTTCAAGCCTTTCTATGGTGCAAGCATTTTATTTTATTTTCTTCTTCATAAAAATCAATCATTCATATGAGCAAGGAGAAAAAAGCGTATTTTTCTTCATTACTACAATTATAATTTTCTGCAGTATTTAAAATCACTTACTATACCCCAAATCAATAACAAGAACAGAAGGCTAAGTTTCCAGTATATGTATTGTTAGGGGAACAGACACAAATCCTCTGTGTATCCAGTCAGGCATACAACAGTATGTATAAACTGAATGCAGAAACTTTATCCTTTTATATCAAGAATGAACAAAAATATAAGGTGGTTGAATACATTTTCAGTTCTGTAGCAGGAAATCCAACATTAACGTGTGTAAAAATGACTTGTTTGTTTATGACTATAAATGTACTATTTAATGACTTGTTTTTAATAAAAATGTATGGCATGGATACTTCCTTACATGAATCCAAATATGAATAAATAAGTTCAAAGAGTTGGCAAAACATTATCATGTTGTGTTTTTCTGAAGAGCTCTTTTAACGGTCCGGTTAAACTTCTTCAGTCTTGTACAGTTTTTCGGAAATGATGATTTTGAGCATATGTAGCTGTAAAACTGTGGAGTATTAAAGTGACATTAGGGGCAGAGCTTTGGTTTGCCGATTTTCCATATCCATTCAGGTGCAGTAGGTGCCAGCTGTTCACTTACCTGCACCTTCCCTGTTACAACATTTTTAGTCAGGTGCCCAGCAGACCTATGGAGGCAAGTTATTTTTCCAGACCTTCGGTGATCTCTAAGAGGAGTATAAGCCTGGTGAGCTCTAGGAAGCACAGCGGAGGACCAGGGCTTTGAGCTTGGAAGCATTAAGATGGATTTGCATGCTTTTTGAAGGTGCTACCTGGCAAACACTGGGGTCAACAGTTCCTTCCTTGATGTTCAATAACAATAAATGTTGATTGATCCAGTTGCATGCCCAAAACCTTCAGAGCTGATCTGTGGCTCTTTATCTCACACTTGGTCACCAAAAATCAAGTGTCTTGAGTTTTCAGCAGCTGTGTAGTTATTTCTCTTGCCCCAGCAGAAGTAGACAAAAACCTCAGGATGCCCTAGGCTTTCCCTTGGTAGGATTGTGTAAACTCAGCTCTGGATATTAGCTGACTTAATAAAAGAGGTTATGAGCCATCTTACAAACAGATTGGCAGCATGGTCAGACTTGGTGAATGTGTCAACACTGCACAACTGTGCTAATGGGAGAGATTATGTGGCTATTTTACTTTTTTACCCCAAAATCAGACAAAACCTTTTGAAATTGCCAGCATTTTGGAAACGTTTAGAGAGAAAAGCACTCCTCAGGAAGGGCAGAAAGGGGACCCAGGACACCAGCAGCACTGAAGCCATACTGCTGCTGGCTACTCCAAGGAAAGGAGGCCCTCACTTGTGCCCTGGGAGAAGGGCTCTGGGCCACCATGTCACTGCTCCAGCCCCATCTGACCCTTCACGTGTGTCCTGGACCCCCAGTGTGGTGCTAATTGAGGGGAAAGAGAGCAACAGCTTTAAAGTATTGCCTCTTGGTTTCTGAAGAGTACTCAGTGAGGAGGAGATGAAAACACAATGACAGACTTCAGGTCAACCAGTTCAGGACTAGATCACTGATGGAATACACTCACAATCTCTTGCTTAGTTCTGCTGAATTGCAGAATTTTCTATCTTTCAGCTTTGTTTGATTTTTTCCCCAATTCTAATACACATGAACTACCTCCAGAACAGAAAATCTGGATAGTAAAGACACTTAATACTTAGAGACTGAAGATTTTTCTTTCCAAGGTGTTGTTTCTATTACTAATAATATTACTATTCCAAGCAGTTGTTTTTATTACTAAGAAAACTTACCATTATAGATAGAGGAGAATGAAAACCAACACTTTGCGGATGACAACACAATCTATTGCTATTACTTTACACTCAAGCCTGTGGTGCTGCTGGAACAAGATGTAACTTCACCTGTTCCTTTCAATCCATGTAAGTCTGAACACCAACTATCAGATCACTCCACTATGTTGTATGTCTTGAATAGAAGACAGACCCCACCCAGTTAGTAGACCTTTAGTCTGTGTTTTAAGCTGTTCTTCATGTACAAATGTACAAAATCATGTAGCGTGAATATATGTTGAAAAGGTAAAAAAGAAAACTTTAGTTAACAAGGTATAGTCTGTAGGCTTACAAGAGCTGGAATGCCTCCTAATAATAAAATAAAATACAATAAAAATAAAATAGATCAAGCTCCTAACAATACAAATTGAACAAAAGTCTTTGAATGGGCATCGTATGCAAATATTGGCTTTGAGAAGTATTTCTATCTCCAGGAATTAGTTATTCTTACATCTTACGTTGTGGGCAACATACTCAAAACTTGCAATTAACATCAAAACACACAAAATCGTTGGGATATGTGACTGACTAGTTTAGAGCAGACTCTGATGTCCGAGACGGAAACACTTTTCACCATGTTTTTAATCTGACATCACTACTGGTGTCCCCCTCGAAATGGTAGCTTAATACCGCACCACATAGGAGCGCCATGCCAGATTTGCATGGAAAATTGCTGAACTTGAGCTGATGGGTTGACAATGACTGAAAAATTCTTCAGCACCACAGGACCTGCAGAGAAACCTAACCTTTGTTATTTACATTGTTATTGTTGTTATTTTGTTATTGTCGGAGAAAGGGGAAAAATCAACAATTACCACTGGAATCTCAACTGTAAAAAGCAGCGATATAAAGGAAATGATTCAACTCTCACATTTCTGTAGCAACATGAAATCCACAGTGGCTACTCAGAAAGAATTGTCCAGACAGTGGCTAAATTTCCCACCTTAAATAGGTTTTAATGATTAAAAGTCTTGTATTTAAAGACCACACAATATATCTTCAGCTTCAATGAAATAAATCAATAACAATTGCAGAGTATTTGTAAACTGTAATCCTTTGCTGTTAGAATTACCCAGAGAAGATGGAAATGCCCTGGAGATAGTGGGAAGGCAACCAAGAGCACCTGCCATCACAGCAGTGCTGCCTTGCTTTTGTAAGGATCAGTCTGCCAAAACAACTTTTGCTGCAAAGTTTCTGGCAATAGAAAGGGAAACATTATCATGGGACCTGCCTGCTCGATATAGACTTATTCAAGTATTTTTGGTCTTTAATAGAAAGAAAACTCTTCAGGAACAAAGGTAGTTCTTAACAGGTTAAGGTTTGGTATATTTAAAAAAATTATTTAGAATTGCTTCTTTCGGAGGCAAAAGCACCACAGAATTACAGAATTGTAATTTAAGAAGACTGAAAATAGTGAGACTTTTCAATTATTTCCTACCTTGTGAGGTGTCCTTGTTAGTTTTTTTGCCAACGACACAGTGAAAAAACTTAGAAATTCTTTTGCAGTAATGTGCAACTCCCTGTAGTAATATATAATAGCTCTTGTTAGTTAGAATTGTTCTGCTGAACTAATGTTGATTTTATCTTTTATGGCTGATAGTAAAAATAAATGCTCAAAGACAAGTGCCATCTTTCTGAATGGCACTTTTTTTTTTTTATGACTTTTAAAATGTCTTCTAACTACATGCCCTTCTAACACTGGTTCTATGAGGCTGTGTCCTGCCCTCAGCAGAGAGCTGATCTCATGAAGTTTAGATTAGTAATAAGAAGGAGGTAGAACAGCAAACAAAGTAGATTTGTGGAACACATTAGATGCTTGATCATATAACCACCTTCCTACTGAATATCTAATCCTGAAAATTTTTAATACATCTTTATGGCCATGACTCTGCACTGACTTCATATGCCAAGCAGATTATATGCTACTTAGAGGGTTCACATGATTTTGTGCATATAGGGTGTAGAAGGCTCTGAACACCAATGCTATGCACTGGAATGTATGTGGCAGCAGTTATGCAACAGCAACCAAATTCATTTTAAAGAGCTTAAAGAAATTTCACTTTTTTCCATGAAATGCATACTTCTTAGGACCTCAAAGCTTTACTTGCTCAGTTCTAAACACAAGCTAAATTATACTTCAAGGAAGTGATTCATTATAGTCATTTCTATTCAGTGCCTCAGTACTTCGGGTATCTGAGTAACTTTCTTGTTGATAAATTGACAGAGTTTTCAATTTCTTTCCTCACACTGCTTCTTATCTTTAAAGATCAGCAACAACTAATCATAGCAACTATG
The DNA here is from genome assembly GCA_035772895.1 of Perdix hodgsoniae. NCBI lineage: Eukaryota > Metazoa > Chordata > Aves > Galliformes > Phasianidae > Perdix > Perdix hodgsoniae. The sequence continues at coordinate 18,035,567 of JAPSGF010000003.1, forward strand.
GATTCTGTATGCACATCACTTCCTATTAAAGGAAATGCAGTATATTACACGTGAGTCACTACAAAATGAAATTTTCATTATCTGTTCTTTTGAATAAAATTGATATTCATGGTACCGTGCTGCTGTGAATTACCATCTAACCATCAATTACAGTGTTGACTAATAGTTTTTTTTTATAACTTTTCCCTCAACATGAAAGCAAGCAGTTTTATAACCAGAATTAGCCTTTCCTCTATACTTAGCGCCCCATAGGAGGACTCACACAGCACTTTGAAAGATCCAGCATGTCCTTAACATCAAGTAATCAGTGCCCATTTTATGCAGGACATGTTGTCCACAGATGTCCCACCATGGACAGTCCCACCCTGGTGCAGGTACTGGAAGTTTTCCAGAGGCAGCATGGTGCTCTGCAGCATCACCTGCTGGGACACCAGAGCTGGAGGAGTAAGTGCTTCTGGCCTTCAAGCTCACAGGCAAGAGCTCAGATGTCCAGCTCTCCTTCTTCCATGCTGTCATATCACCGGCTTTTCTTTGCTTGAGAGCCCACAGTGCATCACAGACCTGAGCATTACAGCCTCCCACTCCAAGTCTGAGCAAACTGTTATCATTAAAGTCAATCTCAGCTCCTGTCCCATGGCAGATGCCGTGTCCTGCTGGTGGGAAGCAGGCAATTGGGAAGGGCTCTCCTTTGCGTGTGAGAACAGCAGAAGCTGTCCTGTCATCCAGTCTGGCCACTGAGGCCCAGTGACCATTGTACATGCCTTAGAAACTCACAGTTATGGGAAGGCACTGGCATATAATTAATTAAAATATTATGTAAAGCTCAGTCATTAAAACTATCTGAAGCAGTAGTAAAGAGTATGATTGAGTATTTATCACACAATAAAGATTACAGAAACATCACAACTGCAGGTGATGAAAGATCATAATAATTTGTCTTAAGAACAATTATTCCATCTTTGGAAAACTCAGGTTTAATTAACTGACAGATGCTAGCAAATATCTCCAGCATGGTAGAGCTGACTGAGCTCAGACAGAAGACTTGGTGATGATGATTCTTTCTGACATCTTGTTCAGATGTCAAAGTTTTGATTATGCTGATGGGGAACTTGCTGAGATCCCTGGTGGATCCCCCCTTGCTGACTCTGTTCCTGGTATACTTTTTCTGATGGGAAGTAATCACACAAGGTATCCAGCCCAAGAGAAGCTGGAGAACTGCAGCTCCACAGTCTGCTGTGTGAGGTTTGGCACTGCAAGCCAAATCAGGTGCTTCGGACATCAAAAGTACTTAGATGTAGGCTTTGCAGATCTGAAAAAACTTTAAGGTATGGAGCTGAGGATGCAGGCAAACAATCAAAACCTAACATTGCTAGAGGCTTTCATATGCTTGTGAAATAGGAAGTCTACATTTACAGGGAAAATTACACTCCTCCTATGAGTTTTGTGGCTCAAGAATTACATACAGCAGATACTACAAAAACCAGACATTCTTGTTGTGGCTTTTGTGAGGATGTCACAAGATGTGATAAAATGAGCAACATTTTAAGTAACTCTTGACTTCAATCTTCCTCAACTTGAGGTGTTATAGTAAGCTGAAATTTAAACTGGACATCTCTTACAGGAAGTCTGAACACAGCCCTGAATTTCTGGCTTCTCTTGGAAATATTTTGGCTTGGATATATATATCTTCTGCTAAGCAGAGGGGACTGTAAATCTGCTTTCAAGTTTTGCCATAATTTGATTGGATTTAAATTAAATCTTCCTTCAGCCCCACTGCTTATGACAATAAATTGGAAGACAAAAGGAAGTGTCACAGACAAAAAGCCAACCAAATGGGATCTCTGACTGTTTAATCAGTCAAGCTGCAGCCTTACCTTGGGGAAAGTGTAGGCAGCTCCTTAATGAACAAAAGATCCTGAGTCTTCATGCTGAAGGAAGCTCCCGGACTGAGCTGAAGCTTTGAGAAGAAGCAACATTATTGGCATTACAGGTTAGAACAGGCTCCTGATAAAGCACAGAGGATTTCTTTATATAAATTAATACAGAGTCACTTTAAGTGAAAATTAGAAAAGATCAGTTTAGGAGTTTAGAGACTAAAAGGGAGGAAATTCTCAAAACAAAAGGGAGAGAAGGATTCAATCTGGGAAGATTCACAGAGCTATCCCCCATGCAATGCAGTCCATTCTTAATGCAGCTGACGCACATGTTTAGCATCTCATTAAATCAAAACATGTAGCTATCTTTGGAGAGAGATTTTTTTTGCTGATCCATTTGTCACGATAGTGTTATCAGCCCTACCTGCCCAAATATAGTATTTTTTTTTTGTTAGAAATAGATTTGTCACAAAACATAAGAATTGCTGTATGTTCACTGTCATAATTTTGTTGGTTTAAAACAGATACTGGGAGTTTAAAAAAAAAGAAAAGTGATCACTCTCAAATCATCTGAGCCGCCAATCTCTACATTCAGACAAATGTGCAATTTTCTAGTGAGCTGGGGATGCAGTGGAAATGTCATTTAAATCAATCAGTCTAATCCGAAGAACGGGATAGACCGAATCACTGGGGATTTATTCCATTGTTTTTTGCTTGTTCTTGTCCTAACCCTGCTTAATTCAGAAACGTGATCCATCAGTTTGTTCCCATCTCTCTGCTTGCTTGGAGAATAATCCTACTTCTTTGGAGGGAAAAGGTGGAGCAGAAGAGGAAAGATCTGGCAAGTGATTATTTCTATACTTTACGGAGGACACATCAAAGTCAAGTAGACTTCAGAGCCTGAATTGTATCAAATGCAAAAGGAAAATCAGTGGGCTTGTACATCATCACCCAGGGGTATAATTATAATACTGTACAGATGCATGAGACCCCACTGCCAAAATACCCCCTCATTTCAATCTACTTAACTCTCAATAAAAAGATAATTTAAATGGATAGTACACGTTCTTCAGTTTCTTGTACATTTGATTAATTGCTAAGCATAATCAGTTATTGATTACAAGTGGATTAACTACTTTTTCCTATACAACTTCTTGTTACTATTAATTAATGCTGTTTTCTGAATATGGATGTTATTTCACTGAAGGTTTCTAATACAGAGAGATGTACTATAGTATGCAATAATCTTGCAAAACTCACAAGTGTGGTAAAACTGAAAGCAAGGTAACTTCACCAAAAAAAAATGAAAGAGGACACCATAACTGAATTAGCAGGTATTTGTAACAAAAGCAACAGAAACAAGCATTCTGGTCTGGGGCACAGTGTAAGCTGTGTAGAGATTGCTTATGGGTTTGTAAACTCTAGCAGAACATCAGCAGGGGAGGCTGGTGAGAAGGCTCATAGTGAAGCAGAGAAAGACAGAACCATGACCATGGAGAAATTCTGGTTCTTCTGAAACTGAAATGGGGTTGGGTATAAATGTCAGCCCCTTACTGGGAGCCTCTTAGAAGCACCCATAGATGACAGCTCTAAGCACACTGTGGTCTCCAACCTCACAGGCTTGTCAGCAGAACTTCTGTGTGCTGGCTTCAAAGATGCACAGGATTGTTCTATACAGACGTGCAGTAATGGTGTCTCTGGTTAGCAGCAGCTTACTCAGCCTCAGTGTAAATGGAGACAGTCTGCCAGTGACACCAAAGAAGGCATCCTTGACTTCTAGTGCAATCACAGTCACTTCAGTGGCATCTTACCATTCACATTCTGTAGGGCAGATGCAGACAGGGATGCCATTGCAACACACAGCATAAGCTGCAGCCTTCATGGTGGGAAGTTGTTTCCTCTCTGTAGTGGCTACTGGAATGATGCTGGAACATGTGTTCATGTGATGTTCAGGAGAGGCAGTGGATATGCAAACACAGGGACCCGGGAAGTGTGCATTGAGACCTTCTCCAGTTCAAACACACTGAATGATCTCCATGACTGGAGCCATCTGTAGTGTCAGGATGTGCTTGCTGTTCAGTGAACAGGAGCAGTGCCCAGGAACTGTGGTTCAGGCTCCTCTGGAGCTAACACTCAAAATCAATCAGCTACCAAAAATTTGCCTGTGTGTCTAACCAGAGCACCCAGGATCATCACCTGGTTTGCACGTGCACTGGAGATATTGCTTGGCAAAATCACAAAGTCATTAAACAACTTGTGCACAGTCTTAACAAAATGTTAAGGGTTATTTGCCACTTCAGGTTCACAGTTAAAAAGCTTTAAAGAAAATGATGCTGGATTGAGATTTTTGAAATATACAGCGTGGGACAAACCCTCTAAATGAGTATGAAATTTCTGAAAGCATAAGAAATGCTGCACAGCCTCTGAGGGAAGTATTATCTTTAGGAATGGAGGGTTTATACTGTTCTGTGGAAAGAGAAACTTAAAGAAAAGGCATTGCGCATACATGGAACAAGGGAACTTACGTAAATTCAAAGCGATGTTCTATTTTTGCTGCTGTTAATTAAATGTTATCTTGCATGCTTCATGCTTACAAATCACTTCAGCTATTGTCAGATCTCAAGTAGCTTCCCTTCATTTCTTCTTCTTCACAGAAATCAATTTGAAAGTCTCGTTCGGTGATTTGCTTTTAATTGGAAAGCACTCCCAAATGCAAGCCTGAACAATGTGGTTTCTGATGTGCTTTGATACTGATTATTTGTCAAGCCAGTATTTAAATGGAAACATCTGACTGGAATCTGTAGTGTGGTTTATTTTCATCCTTTTGCTTTTTCGCCCAGGTTTGGGTGAGCCCCAGGAGAGGTATGAAGGAAGGCAAGCACTGGGACTCTGCTGGGAAGCTGCAGAGACTTCATACCACTCCAGGTGATGAGCTGGGAGCCTACAGAAACAAACCAGTTACCGAGCTGGCAGGTAGGTTTTTTCATCTCATCATCCCCCCTCATGATTCTGGGGATGGAGGGAGGGAGATCTTAATAGCTGTTTGTTTCATTCTCCTCTAAAAATAACAGAAGTCAGCAAGTGGGTAGGTTTTGACTTTCAGTGAACATGTGGTTCCTTTGCTGAGCAGCCAGAAGATGCTTGTGACTGAGGCTAGAGCCATACTGCTCCCTGCTGAATTCCCTCCCTCTCTGCCTCCTCTTCCTCCTGCCTTCTCCATCCTTTGCTGGACTCTCTTCCCTGTGCTGCTCTCCTGGCTGACTAATAACATCAGTCTTCTGTGGAGCCAGAGAGATGTTCCAGTTCAAAAAGAAACTCACCTGGCAGTGTGGGATGGAGGCAGGTTCAGGCACCACCAAACAGCAAGGAAACACTGGAGCAGCTGGAGACATTCGTGGTTTGTCAGAACTGGTTCGTGATCTGCTAGTGCTTCGTAATCATGCCATGAACTTTACTTTCAGACAATGACCTATGAGACAGATGGGATATATTAAAGGAGAGAGCTTCTCTCTACAAGTCACAGGTTTGTGCTATATGTTAGACATCATTTTATTTTCTTTGGTGTTAGCATCTAGGAGAAAAGATTCAATGTCCCTCTCATCATCTGTTTATGTTGTTTTCCCAGGAAAAGTGGAGAAACAAAGTTATTGAGCTGCAAGCTGCAGATTCCATAAGGAGAATGGCTCCACCAACAAATGGCATGTTAACTTTGTCCTCATATTGCATATATATTTAACAAGAGCTATCAAGCAGTACTAAATTGAGCACTGGAGACTGGTCTCTTTTTAGTTAATGTTTTCTCCTAGCTTAATACCACTCTTGAATAGGTTATCTGTTATGTGTTTTTGAAATGAATGCATAGCAATTACTGTTGTTTTTTTTTGTTTTTTTTGTTTGTTTGTTTGTTTTTTGGTTGTTTTTTTTTTTTTTTGCAGGACTGTCATGAAGTGTCTTTAACCCAAAGAATACATTACCCAAGGAAAATTATCACTACACAGATAGCTTGGTCAGTTTTCATTAGAAAGTCAAGTCATGACTTCTCTAAATTGCCTTTATGTGTCCCTGCCTTCCCCATAAGCTCCAGCACGTGAAGGGTTCATGGATCACATAGGTCCTGTGTGCCTGCAGAGACCACTGTCAAGGAGCAGAAAGGCTGAGCTCCTTAGGACATGCTCTGCACCCAGTGAGACCTTGCTCTGACTCAGCTGCTATTACTCACTCCTCTGTTAAGGGATTAATCCCACCTCTGGTTTACCACAGAGTTTTCCCACTGCTACTTACATAAACCACTTTTTATCCCACTGGTATTTGTATTTTCCACATTGTTTGCTAAATAATGGAAAGCAAATTGGTCCTTAACAGGGACTCTGGCAAAGGTCCAAACTCTCCCACCCTTCTTCCCTCAAGGCTGACTTCAAGAGAATGAGCTAAGGGATATAAAGTGAGATTATCTTCTAGTTATAATGGCATTAATTTTTTTCAGTCTGTTTATTTTTCCTGATACTTGGAGCCAGTACTTAAAGTTATGTGTAAGAAGTGAAGTCCACTGTCATGTGACTATTTTTAAACAAAGAACAAAGATATTTCAGAAAGATACCACAGAATTAATCCTAGCCAAAACCTGAGCTCTTAGTCATCAAATAAGGTAATTGCAAGATGGGAAAATCTATAGGCCAGAACTGGGTGCTGAAATACAGCTATTCCTTGATGAACAAAACACAGAGTCTCCATTTTTCTCTTTTTATGATATTCACTTGCAGGCACAAGCCAGGAGAACATGTGAGTGGAATGGCACAGATTTACTATCCTGGATGCTGACTAGGATTCACTGAAAATATTTATCCTACTGAAATAAGAAGTGCCAGGGACTCAACCAAAAAACAAACCCACCTGCCACCCACACAGGGCAAGTGCTGTTTGGCTCAGCTTCAGACCAGATCCCTTCAGTACAAAACTTGGGCATGCTGCAGAGAGTGTTTCTTTTCCAGGCAGTGTGAACCAGCCTACAATGAGACCAGCTTACTCTGCTAAGACATCAGCTTTCAGCAGGAGCTATACAGTCACAGGACCCTTCAGCACTGCCTTTGTGAGCTTAAAAACCATATCATGTTTAAAGGCTAGAGTAACATGCCCAGTACTAAAGCAAAAAGTGAATCTGTGTGATGGCCCTCATCCAGGAAAGGCCAGTAAGAGGTGTTGTCTCCATGCCCCCACATACATCTCTGCTGTCCCCTTTCTACCAGCCTTGCTGAGGATGATGCTGAGATGAGGTAAATGTGGTGAAGGTGCCCCAGTATACTCTGGAGAAGTGACTGGGTAACAGGGACTGGTGACCTCAGAAGCCTGCTCCAACATAAGGGCTCCCAGACCAAGTGGCCTTGGTGACATAGAAACATAGAATATGTATGTTAGAAAAGACATCCAAGGTTATCAAATCCAACCATCAACCTAATCTAAAGAAGGTTTTGGGTAACAAAAAAGCAGTTTTCAGCCCTATTAGTGTGTTTTAGAGTTGAAAAAGAGCTCCTGTGCTCTAGAAAGGATGGTTTGGACCTTGATACGAGGTTTCGAACATTTCACAGTGGGGCTTTGGACTCTGCAGTTCAGGCTGGATCCAAAATTGATGCTTTTATCTCTCAGAAAAGGTATTTGATCCCCCATAAGGAGACTTAGGGCCCTGAATATCAGGCTTTGGCTTTTGGCAAGCTTTGGGCACTAGAACGGCCATTCCTGGATGAGGGCCGTCACACACGTTTAATGCACAGCACTAAAATGAGGCTTTGGGCCTTCACAAAGTCAGGGATTGGATATTAATAGATATCTTGGGCCCAAAAATTAAGCCTCAGCTCCTTGAATGAGACTTTCTGCACTAAAAAGGAGGCTTTGTCTTATTAGAGAAGTCCATGTACCCCCAAGAGGAGGCTTTGTGCCCTAAAAATAACATTTGAGACTGTAAAATAAGACTCCAGGCCTGAAAACTTAGGCTGCAGGTGATTAAATGGTGGCTTTGGATTCCAAGTGAAGGTCTGAACCCTGAAAATAAGAATTTGGTGCTTAATGACAAAGCTGTAGCCTGTAAAATCATATAATCATAGAATATCCCAAGTTGAAAGGGACCCCATAAGATCATTGAGTCCAATTTCTGGTTCCCTATAGGACCACACAAAAATTAGACCCTATATCTAAGATCAGTTGTCCAGGCACAACCTGGGAAGCCTGTTCCAATGCCCAACCAGTGTCCCAGTGAAATATCTCTTCTCAGTATCCAACCTGACTCTCTCCTGCCACCACTCCATGGTGTACCCTTGCGTTCCACCCTCCATCAGAGAGTAGATCACTGCCTATTTACCTGCTCCCTGGGATGAGGAGGCCACAGACTGTGATGAGGTCTCTCCTCAGTCTCCCCTTTCCCAGGCTAAATACACCAAGGTCTTCAACTCCTCCTCATATGTCTTCCCCTCCAGACTTTCATCATTTTTGTAGTCCACCTTTGGACACCCTCTAAGAGTTTTATGACTTTTTTGTTCTGTGGCATCCAGAAGTACACAGTGATCAAAGTGAGTCTGCACAGCACAGAGCAGAGTAGAACAATCCCTTTATTTGCTCAATTGGCAATGCCATGCTTGACACACCCCAGAACATGGTTGGTCTTCTTGGCTGCCTGGACTCGCTGCTAACTAATGTTCAAGTTGCTGCTAACCAGGACCCCAAAATCTCTTTCAACAGGGCTGCTTTCAGTGTCTCATCCCCTATTCTGTATGCATAGCTAGGGTACAGATGCAGAATCTGACACTTGTTCTTGTTAAACTTCATGGAGTTGGGATTGCCTAGCTTTCTAATTTGTATGGATCTCTCTGTAAGGCCTCTCCACCCCCAACGGAGTCAACAGCTCCTCCCAATTTAGTATCATCAGCAAATTTGCTTAAAACGCCTTCTAGTTCTACATCAAAATAATTAATGAGAAGATTAAAGAGAACTGGCCCTAAGATGGAGCTGAGGAAACCCAACTAGTGATTGGCCACCAGGCTGATGCAACCTCATTTACTGTAACCCCTTGAGTCTGATCAATCAGCCAGTTGCTCACCCACCCATCACATTTGTTTTTTCCTACCTTCATGTTGTCCAGAAGGATACTGCAAGAAACAGGATTGAAAATTGATGAAATCCAAAAGATAAAAACAACTGGCTTCCCTTTGTCAACTAATTGGGTGACCTTTTCACAAAAGGAAATTAAGCTAGTTAAAGAAGACTTTCCCCTCATGAACCCGTGTTGGCTGTGATCGATGACCATATTGTCATTCAGGTGATTTTCAGTAACTCACAGCATAACTTTCTCTATAGTTTTACCAGGCACTGAAGTGAGACTGACAGGTCTGTAATGACCAGGGTCTTCCTTCTTATCCTTCCTGCTTCTTCTGTGCCACCAGTGATGTCACCTCCCTCCTGGTGCAATGCAGACACAGTTGTTCCAGCAGCACAGAATATGCCCCGCAGTGAGGCAGCCCCAGATGTGTGATGGCCTTTAATCTGGCAGCAGTGCACAAGTTCTCCAAGCTGATGTTGCGGACAGGGGAACGGGCTACACCAGAAGTAGGCTGGCCAGGGATAAGTGGCAGCGGTTGGTGGTGTTAGGGTAGGGATGGCCCTATCCTCACTCCTGGTGTAATCACCAACTGGTATGGGCTGGAATAGCCGGCATCATGTCTTCTACTACAAGCCAGCCATGTGCCCAAAGGAGCTGGCTGTGCTGGACACCACTGTCCCCCTGTCCCCCATCACCAACAGTGAGATGTCCAAGCTGTTCTTTAAGGCCTTCAGTGTTGCCAGCCATGTTTGGAAGCCTCATTTCATGCTGCTCCTATGGTTGCACTGCTGGTGTGGCACTGGGCTCTGGTGTTTGCATGAGATATATGGCTCTGCACTATCTCATTCCTCCTTCCACCTGAATATGTCCAGGGAATGCCTCACACTCTTACCTCAGCCAGATGCTGGCAGCCTGTGGGGTCCAGCCTCCACCAGAGACGCTTCAGCGCCTGAAGGACACATTCTGCTATTGCCACCTGTCCAGTGCCCACCCCAAGCCTGTGACACTCCTCCAGCAGGGTGAGCTCTCCCACTGCCTTGTGGCCCTCTTCATCCTCTAGGTTCTGGGGGTGTTGGTCCTGGACCTACTGGAGACAGCACTTCCTCCACCTCAACAACCCCCTACTGCTCCCAGTCAGGAGCACCATGTAGCTGTGAGGCACTGCTCAGCGCACGGCACAGGGCATGGGTAGGGGACCCCTGCTGCAGCCCCCAGCCACCACATTGCTGCCTGGCTGGGAGGTTCCATTGTCTCCTCTCTCAATGCCTTCCAGGGTTCATGGCTCCCACAGCATGTCTACACCAAGAACAGGCCTGACACTGCAATGCTACTGCTTCTGACCCCATTAAAGAGCAGCAGGGGATGACATGCAAATCTTTGTCTTTATCACATTTCTGTGTGTTTTTTTCTGTTTGTTTTGTTTGTTTTAATTCTGTGCCTGCCTTAGTCTGTATCTTTTAACAGACACCTTGATGCCTATGACCCATCAGTCCATAAAATGAGTGGGTTTAAAAGCTTCATGTATGTCTGTGAGATTATAGAAAGTCTAATAGAATTATGTGCTTTACACCTGCATTTTAGTTGCACTGAAGATGAGAGTAAGAAATGATTATCACCAACAGCACAGCTGCATTTTCTGTCTCTGCTGTTCTTCACCATTCCAATCCCTGCGTGCTTTTCTTGTCTCAGACTTCATAGTCAAAAGGACTATTGCACTGACAGCAACTCCAAGACTTCCCTCAGAAACAACCAGCATTACCCATGCTGCCACTCCAGGGAGCAGCCAGCAAGGGCCCTGGTAAACCTGTTGACAGCAGAAGTACAAATGCTGTTGCAATAACAAAAGTCTTGACATTTCAGATGCCTTTTATAGAAAGAGATGATGGGATTAAAAAGCGTTCTGTGTATTTTATAAGAAATCTTTTTTAGTAGCAATTTCTTTCAAACTGATGAGCTGTAGCAGTCTCTACTAAAATCTTTAAATCTTCTCTTTCAAACAAGTTGATGGTGTCATACTAACATCTTATTGAGATACATGATGACATCTTGTCCAGCACTGGTGAAGACAAAGCTTCAGACATGAGAGCATGGACGGCTTATGGTTTTGCCATCGTTTTGAGTGCCAGAATTACTAACCACATTATGATCAGAGCTATGATCAAAGTTTTGTTCTGTTTTTTAACTAGCTGCAAATACGTTTTTTATTGAAAAAGTAAGAAGACCTCCAGTTTCACACAAACACTGCATAATTATTTGCTTGTGATCACGGAAATAGTTTTTGTTTGTTTTACAGAATTGGGGTGAATGAGATCCAAGCCCACACAATCAGCAGCATAAATGATGAAGAATATTTAAATCTTCTGTTTCTAACCACCCTTCAGTGAATTTCTTAAGAAGTACGGGTGAAAGGCACATTTATGACATTTTGAACTTTAAAGAAAACAAACACATTTTGTGTTTGAGAGAAGGGAGAGGGCTGTTGTTGACTGTATCTGAACTGTTATTTCAAAAGGCTGTAAGATATTTGTTGTTCAATTAACTCTAATTTTTTCAGCTTAAGGTATTTCACTTCTAAATTGTCTGTGCATAACATTTCAGTGCTAATTTATTGTAATATTTTCATCTGAGGAGAACCTAAAAGGCCACCACTGTTCAGGTCTGCATTAAAAAAATCTCCATTTATATTTTAGTATTAGCACTATTGCAGTTAAAATCACTTGGTCACTGATCAAGCACTAGAAATCACCAGTATATTAGTTCTGGAGTGGACACAGAACAGGACACATATCAACCATATCCTTGGAACAGGAAATGTTGGTGCTGATGGGAAATGAGCAACTTTAATTCTTTTTCTGACCAACACCCCATCTTCCTGCACTAGCTGTTAGCAAGAAGCACTTAGTAGAGGAGAGCAGACAGCTTTTCTGTTTCCTTTAGACACCCTCCTGAGTAAAAAAGCTTTGAGGACCTGCTGCCACTTGAACCTGAAATATATCTTAATATTAGAATATCTTAATATTAACTTTAATTTTGAATATAGTTAGCTTACTGATCATAGAGTCAGGGCTTAAGGAATCAGGTAAAACATTTGCACATGGAAGCTGAGGGCAGTGCCTTTCCCTGCATTCTTCCATATGGCTATGAACGTAAAGTCAGATCCTCCCCAAGAGTGCTCATTGGGAATGTATGCATACTCTGGGGTTTTCTGATAATTGGTTTGTCCACAAATCTGAACTCATGTCTCACTGCATCACAGCAGTAGTGCTTAGAGCAAGCTGCCTTGACATCCTTCTTTCTACGACAGAGGACACAACAGGGTTCATCATCCCTGGTATATACTATAGAATTCCCTGGCTATACTAGAGATACCTCTCAGGCACTTCCTCCTCCCCTTTTGTCTTTTCTAGCTATCTAGATATCTAGCTTTGCTGACACAGGTTTCCACAGACTGCACTGTAGAGCAGAACAGAAAAATTGGGCAGGATAAAAGCAACCATTTTTCTCTTCGTCAGAAAATTCTGAATAGACCCAAAAAAGTGGGTGCACAATGACATGGGAATACAGTTTTCTGTGGAAGGTGGAAAATCTCTTTGTTGGTATTGCAGCACACTGTCACTGGAATCTATGACTGAACAACAAAGTCCTTCCAAAATTCAAATTGATGGCTTCTCTGTAGGTATGGTAAAGTCTTCCAGTCCCACCTGATGTCCTTGCATTCTCTGAAGTTTAAAGAACTGATATGAATTAAAATCCTGAAAATTTAACATGAGCTCACTTCTCCTGTGTCCTTTCCTGAATGCATTCAAATGCTCACAGCAGACTAATTATTCATGAGTTATTGATGCTGCATTTGTATATCTGAAGTGCTGGGACAAAAAAAAAAAAAAAAAAAAAAAAAAAAAGGACTATACATTACAGCAATATTTTTAGATAATCAGGCATTCTCAGTCACCAAGGCATACTTGAAATTGGTCTGTTTGGTTTTAGTTCTCAAAACAGTCAAACACAAATGCATGCAGGGTGTATACGCAGCAGTGTACTTTACCCCAAGAGAAATAATTGGAAGTGCATTGGATACCTTCCCTTGAAATCAGCATTCAAAAGGAAAATGTAAACTCCAGATAGACATTATCCTCCTCATAAACACTTTCTGAATCCTTTTATAATCATGTGACACAATAAGAAAGGAAATAGACATCCTTGCTTCTATGAAAAAAAACACACAAACAAAACACCTCAGGAAAAGTCTTGGAAGTATGATTTTGTCAGGTACTTAATTATGGCTATAGATTCACATAATAGGATGTAGCATGTAACTTCCACAGCTGCAGATGTAATTTACTTCCCCTTTGCCTTGTGAACTCTTGGGGTTTATCAACTGATGTCTTAAAGGTTGAAATAAATGTCAGATGAAGGATCAGGTAGAAAGAATGGAATTTGATCAGTCAGATTATAGAGAAAAAGGCACAGAATTTAGTAACAAAGGCCTTCACACCCCTTTATTCCAGAAGCTACTGAACACGTCTTCTACAGAGCAAACTGGAAAACTGCTGCATACTCACATCACCTAGTCTGAAATTGAGCCTGTTTTCTTCAGGCTTAGACAAAATCTTACCAAGTAACTTATGATTTCCATATAGAAAAGCATTTAGAAAAATATAATGTATTTCTTGGCATGTAGCCGTGTCTTTAATACGAATGCCTCCAAAGAAATGTATTTTTAAACAGCATAATTACATTTTATCACAGTATCTACTTCTCAATTCATTTCATGTATTTGCTGCAGTGCTGCCTCCTCTGCTGGCCCAGGTGATAACTTTGTGATGGCATTGGTGAAGCAGATAAGAGGAGGAAAAGGATTCTCTAAAACTTACAGGTTTTGAAAATGATTACTTACATTTCTGTTATCATACATATTGTGTACGGGTTTCTTTTGGAAACAATTATCTTAGTCACCAGAATGAGATTTCAGCTTGAATCCTGTGTGATTTACCTTTCTTCTTCACTCACTATATTGAGTAACCTAGATTGTTTTCACTTTGAGTTTCAATTAAAATGCTGGTAGAAGCTGGACTTTGTGTAAGCTTTTCTATTATTCTATTAATTCCCCCGGGTACCCATAAAAATATATTTTTCACTTCTCACCAACAAACAAAAACCAAAAACAACCTCTTCTTAACATCAATTAGGGAAAAAATTTAGCATTCTGTTCTCATTCTTAAGTCAAATGCATCAGACCTCCCCATGCCAGCTTGCAAATGCTGTGTGCAAACCATGTACATAGGTAGGAATGGCAAAGGCAGCTAGCTCAGTGCTGTGGTGGTCCAAAACAGCCATGCAGGAGCTGTAGGCATTCAGAGGCGTGGCATCATTTAAAGATATTCTTCATGCAAACAAAGAGAGGAAAGAGTGGCTCAAATTTCCTGTGCAAAAGGACAACCATTTCAATTCTGAATGTTTGTGGTCTGCTGAAGGGTAAATGTTTTACAGAAGGTATCCGTATTTCCTTGCATTAGGTCATTCTATGTGTATTTTGGTCTCGTCCAGATGTTTGATTGTGAACAGAGAACTGAGCTTTTCTTCTAAAAAAAAATAAAAACACAACTTTGAAAGCTCCCTGACATCTGGTGGAGGGTAATGATTAAGACTCATGAGAATATTGAAATACTTCCTCACATAGGTCTGAGTCATGCCTTTAGTCCAAGAGGAGACTATTCTTGGTATACAGAAGCTGGAAAACAGGCAAAATAAACAATCTGACTGCATTCTCTTAACACTGGCAGCGTTAAGCATTAGCACTGACTTTTGCACTTGGCCTGCTTTAAGTTAGGAGAAGAGCACATCCATGAGCCTCCATGCAAAGCACCTGTATCTTAAAATAATGGAGATATATCCCTGAAGGGCTTGTAACTATAAAATCATCTATTCAAGATTTTCTCAAGAAAGATTAATGATGTGGCAGCCTTGTAATCAATGGCCAAACTGCACTGTGGTATCCACAACAGATGATTCTGATTACATACAAAATAAACTGGAAAGCTCCATCTGAGGACATAAAATACATGTGAAAGAGCTGTCAAGCCAATTGCTCCAGACCTGCTGTTATTGCACAGCTTGGAAATTTAATTATGCTTTATTAAATATATATATATTCCTTCTGAGGCATTGATACTAAAGCAACAGTTACATGCTAAGAAATACACTACATTATTCTAAACACTTTGTTTAATGCAGAAATTGAAAGCTATGGTGCAAGATCCTAACTAAATCTGAAGAAAAGTGGTGAGGCAAGAATCAAACCTAAGGGTGAAATGAGCAAACCTAATTAGGTAAGAGCGAGTACAGAGACATTTTGAACTATGTTATTCAGTATTTTAAATTCAATAAGTCCATGCAAACTTATGACAATGTACTGTTGTGTAACATCTGTTTACACATTACAAGTGTAACATCTGAACAGGACCCTCAAATTGGAAAGGAGAGGAGAAAAGGGCGAGAACCAAACCAATGCTGAGTTGAGCAAAACTCTGCTCTCGCTGAAATCAATGGAAGGAAATGGATAAAATTCTGCATAACCTGGCCTGACCTCGTACCACCTACTCTAAGCATAAGGTTGCACTAGGAATCTCTAGAAGACCCTTCCAACTTGAATTGTCCTGAGATCCTGTGGTCACATGCAGAACAGGCAGATATTACTTTGAAAGGTAAAAACCAGCCGATTTTTCTGAAATAATTCCCCACACTCTGTAACCAGTACATTTATACTTGTATTTTCTATATTCAACCTAGTGGGCAGCTACACTCCTCATAACAGTGACAATTCTGGTGATGGCTACCTCAACAGACAGCATCTTGCTTGTGTTGGAGCTGGAGACAGATTTGCATTCAAATACCATGTAGCCTATCAGTACCTGTCATGGTTTGACAGAAAGAGGCTTTACCACATCATAAAATTTTATGCATCTGACTCCTTTTTAAGGATTATTTTAAGAAAGGAAGACACCTACATTTGGAACCCTCTTTGTATAATTTCTTAATTTAACTTTCAATTAAAGTAGGCAACTGGGAATTTAACTAGAGTCGTTATAAGCTCCAGCAGTGTCGCGGGTTAAGCAAGATCTACCTGTGCCCGTGACAGGGGGGCAGCTGGCCCAAAAGGGCCGCTGGCCCAAAAAGGGAAGGGGAAAAGGGAATGGGAAAAGAAAACAGCGGCAGCGATCTAAGGAGGAAAACTTATTTTACTAACTATGATATTGGAAATGCAAAATAACACAATATAATAAGATCTAATTGAAATTGAGACTAATAAATCAAAAAAAGATAGGAGAGAGAGTTCCCGAGACCAAGTCAAACCTGAAAAGTTTGGGATGGCCGGAAAAACGCTGCCTCCAGGAGCCCACTGACAAGCAGTAAGTGAGCGTTCCCCCCCCGGAAGGGTCAGATCTCATGACTTCCGTCACGTACAGAGATAGGTACATGGAGCTGGAGTATTAACACTTTAGTTCCAGTGCACTACATGATGTGTTGATGTGGAATACTGAAAACCAAAAAACGTAAAACCATGACAAGCAGTGACCTACCTGTCATCCACAGCCTCAAATTCACTTGTGATTGGTAGAAAAACTTCCCTGCTGATTTTCGGTACAAATAGACACAGCACAAAACACAGTTTTCTTTGGTCTTCCTCAGAGAAGGCCATTCCCAGCTCTGCAGCTGGTGCTGGCCTGAGGCCAATAAAACGTCTGAAGGGATGGATTTAGGGACAGAGTCATAAAATGACTAATCAAAACCACAGCACTTAACTCCCTCAATAGTCACATGCTGGGCTGACATTTTCAGGCAGGTCAACTGTGGATGGCCCAGTTGCTCCATGGCATTCAAATAAAATCTTACAATGTGGTCCTATTAGGGCCAATCATTAATACCCAATTTTGCCAATGCTAAAACACTTAGATGAGAAGCCAGGTGACTCTGCAAGCACTTGAGACAACAACCAGTAATGAATGTGTGACCTGCTGAGTAATGAGGCCATTTCTAGGTAAAGATGAATGTTTACTCCAGAGCAATCTTATGGTTCACTTCACCTGAAAAACCTTCTCAGAAAACTGCAGATGCTGCTTTACTAGATTCCAAGGGATAACATCACACAAGGAATTTTCCAAGACTCTCAATTTAAAAATGCTTTCTTCAAAGGATTTCACAGGGGAATCACAAGGGAAGGAGCTTTGTAGATATTTTCTTAATCAGATTTTTCCAGGATGTCTATGAAGCATTTTATACATAAACTAATAGAAGTCATCTCAGCCACAGGAAAGCGCACACCCTATTAACATGTTCCATTACCATGATGCCTGAAAAGATGAGTTAGGAACTGGTCACATCTGCACAGAACTGAACATTAATGATTTACAATTTCTCATAGCTAAGCTGGATTTCCAGTTGCCCTGCGTTTATGTTTTGAAAACAAAACCAAAGAAACTGGAGCAGGAATTTTAAATAGCGAAGATAAGTCTTCTCAGTAAGACCTGTAAGAAACAGAATTGTTTTCAGTGGGTGCATTAGGTATGCAGTGTCTGGTTATTTCCTATCTGCATAGCACATAACTATCAGACACGGGCATTTCAGCTCAGCATCAATGAGCTCTTTCACAGACTGTTTGTATCAGGTTTTTGCCAGTCTTAGAGTCATAGAATCACAGAATCATTAAGGACCTGTAAAATCACCCTATCAAACCACCATCCCATCACTACCATAGCAACTGATTTTCTCTTTTGCATCATGCTTGTGCAGCAATGGAAGGTGATGGTAGAGCCTTCTACTAGGATAGAGCATGCTTGTGAAGGTATTTGTCAAGACACAGTTTAGAAAGCTATTCTGAAAAAAGTGGCTTACCCTATCCAAAGTCTGGTGGAGTCTCAGAAAGAGCAAATCTCCAAATAGAGATGATGCTTTCTCTAGTGGTTGCTAACCCTTAAATGAGGGTGAGGAAGGGTGGATCCAGGCTTCATCTTTTCTGGTCACTCAGATGCATTGCTTCACCTGAGCTCCCTGGATTAGCCATGCCTTCTCACCTGGTGCTCAACCACTGTTTCAGGCTGTGACATAGCAATTCACATGCAATGCCTCAGCTTTCATTTTTCTTTCTCAATTAGTGACTCTCATATTTTCAAGCTATAACTGAAAACACAAGCCCAAGTATCAAACAACACTCCCATTTTGATCCCTTTAGAACAGCTGCAGTCCCACTGAGCCTCACAGCTCACATCTCAGAGGCTGGAGATCAGTTATACAGCCTGAGCAACTCAGATAATCTTGGAAAATCATAATGTCTACACCATGTGATTGCAGTGTAATCTGTCAGCCCTTGACTGGATAGAAGGCTCTTCTTAAACAGTCTGACCTTATTTTATTTTCAACTTCTGTATTCAGGTATCTCAACACATCTTGTGAACTATGATGTACTTACAACTGAAGCACCTTCATTACTACTCTAATGAAGCTTCTGTTATTTACAGGATAACGTTGAATGTCAGTCATTCGTGACCATTACTGCTTTTGCATACAAATTCTGTACATAACTTGCTGAATAAGATTCATACTTTAAACTTTATACTTAATCTTTTGTTTTGAAGACAAGTATGAAGAACTTTTCAAAAACTGCTTAAACTGGCAGGCAAAGGCAGAAGATAGACACACAGGCTGTCAAAACATTTTCAGCATTTTAGCAAAGGCTTTCTCATCTGATTAGAGGAGCAATCAAAAGGGGATGTTGCCTGTGAGTAGTGGGTGTTGCAGAATGGCTCGGGGAGCAGGGCTATGGCTCCCAGAAAGTACTGTACAAGCAGGGGCACGGAGCTCTGATACATAGAATAATACCAGATGTGGTAAGCGACGAGCTGACCTCAAGCTAAGTTGCAAATAACTTAAGTGGAACTGTTTTAGGGTGGAATCAGAAAAACAAGGTGTATGCTTGGGCGGGATGCACTCTGGTCTAACTGCAAGGCTTTACCAATGAGAAAAGGACAAGTGGACAAAGGGACATAAACAACTCATGTACTATATAAGTGAGCTATCTGCACAATAAAAAAAGGTTTTTTTCACTCTCCTGGAATCGAGTCTGTGTCCCGGCGCCGGGTAGCGATCGAGTATTTGGTGGGGGCTTCCCCCCACAAGTGGGTATTCTGTAAAATTTGCTTCTGAAACTTTACCTGCACTGTGCAATGAGTCCTGCATTAGCAGATTTTATGCTGGTTCCAAGCAAACAAGTTTCTTTTCAAAGTGCTAGTATTGGTGACAGACACTAGCTTGGCTCTTAGAAGTGGCTCACCCTTTTAATGTGGTACCTTTTCAGGTTAAATTATGTTTCTGTGTATAGTCCAGCTCCAAGCAACAGTAACAGCTAGCTCTGGCTCTGTCTTAAATCTGTCACTATGGAATATGGATTTCAGCTTAATCTTTTTCGTCTCTGAATGAAGATCTGAAGCAGGTATGTGTGCAAGACTGTGTTAATTATTTAAAGCCAGTAAATTGTTGTTCATTTCATTAATGCTTTGGACTTAAAAATCCTATCGTCCAGGACAAAAAAAAAATCTATGGAAAAACAGTTATTCAGTTAAAAGCTGGTGTTGATCAAAGATGAAGCAGGGAGACAGCTACATCTGTTCTGTACTCAATTTTAACAACAGTCAACCTTACAGCAATAGTCCTGCAAGATCTAGCACATCGCCGTGCTGATAAGATCTCATGCTTTAAGGAGCAATCTATTCTCTGGGAGAGAGAGCTACAAGGTTGTAGCTCCCCAAGACCAAGGGCCGTAGCTGTTCCGAATGCATTCACTACTGCAGCTGCAGCCTAAGCCTACTGTGCCAGTTGCCCACTGCCAGAGGGACTGTCTTTCTCTGCAGGAATTTCCTGTGCCAAGGTACTTGAGGAAGATTTCAGTTTTGCAAAGGAGATTTGTGTACTTTGTTATATTGTCTGTGACCAAACCATAAAGCAGCTGGTTGCCTATACTAATAAGTATTCCTGCTTTGCTTGTTAGCATAGCCCCAGGACTATGTCTTTTGAGAGCATCCCCCTTCTCTTCTCCTGAAGAACATTTCTTGCCTTCCATCCAGCTCAATCCTTTTCCCATCAGTCAGCCTCTGACCCAGGTTTCACACACACGTTCTAGACCTGAGGGGTAAATTCCTGAGTGTAACTTTCCAAGAAACAAATGTTTGGCCCCAGATATCAGCCATGATGGGTTCAGAGAGGGTCCTTTCCCTCAGTCATCACTGCCCACAGGTTGGAGAAGACTTTAAAGATCATCAAGTCTTACTGCAAAATAACCATACTACCATAACTCTAACAACCCACCGCTAAATCACATCCCTGAGCACCACATCCAAACGTTTCTTAAACACATTCAAGGATGGTGACTCAACCAATGCTATTCCAGTGCTTAACAACCCTTTCTGTAAAGAAGTGTTTCCTGACAACCAACCTAAACCTCCCTTTGTCCTGTCAACTGTCACCAGTGAAAAGAGACCAACTCTGCCCTCACTGCAATCACCTTTCAGATATTGGAAGAGAGCAATAAGGTCTCCTTTCAGCTTCTTCTTCCCCAGAGCAAACAGCCCCAGTTCCTTCAGTCGCTCCTCATGGGACATATTCTCCTAGCCCTTCACAAGCCTTGTTGCCCTCCTTTGGATCTGCTCCAGCACCTCAACCACAGAATCACAGAATCGTAGGGGCTGGAAGGGAACTCCAGAGATCATCAAGTCCAAACCCCCTGCAAAACAGGCTCCCTACAGAAGGCTACAAAGGTAGACATCCAGGCAGGTCTTGAATATCTCCAGAGAAGGAGAATCCACAACATCCCTGGACAGCCGAACACAGTACTTGAGGTGAGGCCTCACCAGTGCTGAGTACAGGTTAGAGTACTGATTACTTCCCTAGTCCTGTCCTGTTCACCATACCATTTCTGATACAAGCCAGGTTGCCATTGGCCTTCCTGATCACAGGAGCACACTGCTGGCTTATATTCAGTCAACTGTCCATCAGTACACCAAGATCCTTTTCCATCAGGCAGTTTTCCAGCCACTCCTCCCCAAACCTGTAGGGTTACCTGGGCTTGTTGTGACCAAATGCAGGACCTGACACCTGACCCTATTGAAACTCATGCAGTTCACCTTCATCCAGTCTATCCAAGTCCCTCTGCAGTGCCCTTCTCCCCTCAGGTGGCTCAATACTCCCTCCCAACTTGATGTTGTCTGCAAACTTATTGAGGCTGCACTCAATCTCCTTATCAAGATCATCAATAAATATGTTAAATAGGAGCAGCCCCAGTACTGAGCCCTGGGGGACACCACTTGTGACTGGCCGCCAACTGGATTTAACTCCATTGACCACAACTCTTTGGGCCTGGCCATCCAGCCAGTGTTTCACCCAGCAGAGCATGTGCCCATCCAAACCATGGGCAGCCAGCTTCTCCACGAGAATGTGGGGGACAGTGTCAGAGGTCTTACTGAAGGTGGACTGCACTGACAGCCTTACCTTCATCCACTAAGTGGGTCACCTTGTCATAGAACGAAATCAAATTTATCAAGCAAAGTCTACCAGCAGCTCCTTCATAAAGGCCTGAAAAGAGATAGAGCATTAGCATGAATAGAGAAAGCTTTAACACCCAGAAGTACAGAAGGATCTCAGGTCCTTGATTATGAAGGAGAAAAAGTACATTCTGTGATTTTTCCGGAGGTTCATTAAAAAAGGGCACGTGAATCAAAGTCTCAGAACTTTGATACCAGCAGGCTGTTTAGAAGCTATCTGACACCTCTGAGAGTTTTAATGGCTTGAAAATATATTTCCTTCTCGGAACACCATAGTTATGGAAAGAAATTCCTAATTCTTACATATTCAAAATTGCCCAAGAAAAAATTCTAGGTATTTTCATATCTTTGTCCCTGATGGCTACTGTGGAAAAAGACAAACTTTTATTACTATTATGTTCTGAAAAGCCAAGCTAGCATAGACAGAGTTTTTCTCCTTACAGATGAAAAACTGCTATTATAATCCTTAGAGAACAGGCAATTATTTTGTATTGACAATGTAGTAACAGAATTATCCCCTAATCTCTCTCATCAGGTAAGTAAAATTTCATTTTCCTCAGGATTATGATGCTGGGACTTGTTAATGACTAAGAAATCCTTTGAACAGTGAGTGGCATTACACTTTATGCTACAGCATTCTTGACATGGGTAGCTAGGTTATCAACAGACATGAATAGATTTACAGACATGAATAGAAACTTTCAGAAGTGTTTGTGCTCCATCTGCAGTGAAAAAGACGGCTGCTGAAAGACTCACCCTAGGCAGCTCTAACAGCAGGGATTGGGGCAGTCAAGAAAAAGTTAGGAAAAAAAAGGCTGGTAGCATTATATATAATTTAGGTCTTGAATCAGTTTAGGTGTTTTTTCAAAGTTGCTTTATCTCTGCTGATTCAGCGGCTCTACCAGCTAATGAACATACCAGTTCCAATGAGAATCTTGGTTTTCTTTTGGTCTCACTTCTAGCTGGTCCATAAGCAAACACACACCTTCAAAAACTGGGCTTGCATATTAGCAATTAGCAAGGGATTTGAAGTAGTCCAAGATGTACTTTCAGTGTGGTTAATAACAAGCAGCAGCTCTGGTGCTTTTTAATTGACAAAAATGTTGTGGCAGAATTATGTACATGCACACATAAAGTACACTGGATAAAGTAGAAAACAATCATTATGGGTTATTCATTCAAGATTTTAGGAAAACAGGAGAGACTTAACATGAGCCAGCAGTGCGCTCTGGCAGCCCGGAAAGCAAATGGGATCCTGGGCTCCATCAGGAGAGGGGTGGTCAGCAGGGATAGGGAGGTGATTGTCCCTCTCTACTCGGCTCTTGTGAGGCCCCATCTGGAGTACTGTGTTCAGGTGTGGAGCCCTCAGTATAAGAAAGACATAGAGATTTTGGAAAGGGTCCAGAGAAGGGCGACTAAGATGATCAGGGGACTGGAGCACCTCCCCTATGAGGACAGGCTGAGGGAGTTGGGCTTGTTCAGCCTGGAGAAGAGAAGGCTGCGGGGTGACCTCACTGCAGCCTTTCAATACCTGAAGGGAAACTACACCCAGGAGGGGTGTAAACTCTTCAAAAGGGCTGACAATAGCAGGACTAGGGGAAATGGATCCAAGTTGAAGGAGGGAAGATTTAGGTTGGATGTTAGGGGGAAGTTCTTTACAAGGAGAGTGGTTAGGCCCTGGAACAGGCTGCCCAGGGAGGTTGTGGATGCCCCGTCCTTGGAGGTGTTCAAGGCCAGGTTGGACGGGGTCCTGGGCAACCTGATCTAAATGTGTATGTTTGGTGGCCCTGCCAGGCAGGGGGGCTGGAACTGTATGATCCTTGAGGTCCCTCCCAGCCTGGGTGATTCTGTGATTCTGTGATTCTGTGACACAGTGAGAAAATGACAATGGCCAGTCAGGTAACCTTTTAACATTCTCTTACGTATTCCTTTTCATCCCCAGTCTGAGTCACTACATACCCCTGCCTAAAACCCTAGGGGCTAGTAAAACTTCCACTGTAAGCTATTGCACTGTATACATTTGCAGAAGTATAACTGGTTTAAGTTTACATGTAGGAAATTCATTACCTTTTGTAATAAATCTGTATAAAGTTTGCACTTGTGGTGCTTTTCTAACAGACAGCAAGAGGAGAGTGCCTCCTTTGAGGAAAGGGGAGAAGCTCTCCCTGGGTAACAAACTTGCAATGTTTATTTCTGTAGTTTACCAATATTTGTCAATAGCTTATCAAGATCAATATCAAGCTAGCTGAGTAAAGTGGTGGAAAAGAAAGCTACCACAAGTTCTACCACAACACAGAACAATCCCTCCAAAACCATGGCTTCACTTCCCTCTGCTACATCTCTTTTCCCTTTCTGCAGTGTCTTCAGAGGTGAGCCAAACCTAATCTGTTCATCTGACAAATATCTTTTCCTAAGTTTATACTGAAAAGTCGCATTTCAGAAGGAAAATTCCAAATAAACTACAATTTGAAGATTTTCTTCCAAAGTACACCAACCTCCAGAAGAGAAACTGAGGAGAATCATAGGGGCATGAATGGAAACAAGACAGCATGTTGAACATTGCTTATTTGACAGAACTTTTGTTCACTTCCAAAGAGATAAAGGCTGCTCCGGATGTGAGGAATTAATCAGATTCAAGAGGCTGCTGAAAACGATGAAGAGCTAAAAACCTGCATTCCCATATTTTACTTTACCCCAGAATAGAAAAGACAGTAATTTTTGCAAGGGGAAAAAAATCTATCTATATACATATATACATATTAGACAAAAATCAGCTGTATTGCATATGTTTCAGCCCAGAAAAATGTTAAAATTAAAAATTGGGCTTTGTATTGAAACTGCCAACATCTTAGCAATTGATTTTAATTTGGAACTCATTTTATTCTCTAATAACTGATAGTAAAAACAGAAAAATCATTGTTCTGTGCTTTAACTGGATTATATCCAACTTGGCTCTTGTACAGATAATATATCTGCTGAGACTATTTTAATGCAAGAGAATTCCAGTGAAATACCAGGTCCTTCATAGAGCATACTTATTTAAAGAGTTCGCACCTAATTTGCTTTTAATTAAAATCTCAGCTTAATGCATTGCAATATGAAAACTTACATGCAACATTCCATAGTTACAAATGTCTACAGCATTTTTGATCATTCCTTCTAACCAGTAACTGATAATAAGCCTACAGAATTTCTCATGGAATATGAGTCAGTCAAACAAAGATGTCAGTTTAATTAACCTTTTGGAGTTTTCTGTTGCTTCTGCAAACCCATTCCTAGGTGCACTTTTTGTTTTGCCACAGTGATCCAGATAAGAAGGACTGCATTTGCAAGAAAAAAAAAGAAAAAAATACTTGAAGAGAGCCTTTTAATTGTCACCAGTTTGTTTACAACTCCATTAAAAATTTGAACATGCACACTCTCCAGTATTTCTGTGTTTCTTGACTTTTATTTCAACAAGAAAAACTATGCAACATGTAGCAATGACACTATGGCAAGGAAGTGGAAAGATACAAATAACACTTAAGCGATGCAGATTAGCGATGCAGATTAGGTAGGTGTAACACCTGCACACTCTTACGATGTGATCTGTGCCTCAGATAGGTGAGCACACTTGTCCACCCAGGCACTGCAAGATAACTCAGCCATAGGTGAGATTCTGGCTTATGAGGCACCCTTCTCTGTGTTGGCCCACATGACTACTTCTCTTGCCATAACAGTGACAATCATCTTGATTTCTGGGGCATGTTACAGGTAAAGAAAGGTCCTGTACAATGTGTACAGGATTGTGGAGGCTAGAGTAAGAAGCAGAAAGAGCATCATGCATGCATTTAGTTGCATGTTCTTAACCAGAGTGTTATCAATGGCTCTGTGACCAGATGGAGACTGGTCACAAGTGGTGTCCCCTAGGGATTCATCTTGGGACCAGTGCTCTTCAACATCTTTATCAACAACATAGTACCCTCAACAAGTTTGATGATGACATCAAGCAGGTTGGTACAGCTGACACAACAGAAGTGAGGGACACCATCCTATCAACAGTTTACAGGCTGTTTTGGCCTAGTTCCATGACTAGCAGGGCAGAAGGATTTTGCAAAATCCACACCTCCAAAAAAGGGAAACAGGGGACCCTAAAATAATTAAAAATAGCAGCAACAATCTGAGGAGAAACAAATTTACTAAATATGGTATTGGAATGCAAGATAACACACTATAGTACAGTATAATTAAAATTAATGCTCATAAATCAAATATAGTGAGAGAGAGTGTCTGAAAGGTGGATATGCCTCACCATAATACTGAGGTAAGATTCACGGTCCAGTTGAGCAGCAGAAAGGAGAGCCTGACGAAGAAGGAGAGTGGTCAGATGACCTCCTAAGGCCTTATATCTGCCCTGAGCAGAAATGATAACAAGACAGTGAACAGTCTTCTGGAGAATGTAGTTCTTCTCTTCTGGGACAGGTACCCAGAACTGGAGTGTGCATTAACACTTTAACTCCCAGTGCACTACATGATGTTATGATGTGAAATATCAATAACCAAAAATCATAAAACCATGACACATCCAGAAGGACTTGGACATGCTCAAAAACTGAGCAAATAAGAATCTAATTAGATTTCACAAGGCTAAGTGCCAGGTGTTGCAGTTGGATCAAGGCACTCCCAGACATGAGTACAACAGACTGGAAGAAGAACACATTGAAAGCAGCAGCTCTGTAGAGAAGGACCTGGGAGTCCTGATGGATAAAATGCTGGATATGAGCCAGTAGTGTATGTTTGCAGCCTAGAAGACCAACAGAACTGTGCCCTCTGTCACTGTGAGGCTCTATCTGGCATCCACACCTGGAGGCCTCAGTACAGGAAAGGTGTGGAAAGCCACAAAGATGATCAGAGAGCTGGAGTACCTCCCCTACGAAGATTGGTTGTTCAGCTTGGAGAAGAGAAGGCTTCAAGGAGACCTTATTGCGGCCTTACAGTAATTGAAGGGAGCTTACAAGCAAAAGGGTGACCAACTTTTTACATGGTCTGATAGTGACGGGACAAGGGGAAATGGCTTTAAACAAGAAGAGAGGATGTTTAGGTTAGATGTTAGGAAGAAACTTCACTCAGAGGGTGGTGAGGTGCTGGAACAGGTTGTCCTGAGAGTGTGCTGATGTCCTGGAGGTGTTTAAGGCCAGGTTGGATGGGTCCTGGGCATCCTGTTCTAGTAGTTGACAACTTTGCCCATGGCAGGGGGGTAGAAGCTAGATGATCTTTGAGGTCTCCTGCAATCTAAGCCATTCTATGATTCTATGATTCTACAATCAGCAGAGCTAGTGCAGAATTGCAGATGGAGTAGATAAAGGTGAGTATCTACGAAGAGCAGAGTGGGGGGCATGTTCTTTGGGTGCAAGAATAGCACACGCATTGGGGACTGTAGCACAATGTCTCAAGAAAAGAAGAAGGAATTTGTCTTACTGTTTCATTGGCAACAGGGCAGAAAGTTGGTCCATGCCAGTGGGAAATTTTTCAGAGCAAAATTTAGTAGCCCAGAGGAAGAAAGCTGCAATAATTTTTGCATCCTTAGCAGTGGATGTTCTCCATTCTGAGGTCTGCAATATGAATCTCTTGAACTGAGCTTTGCTATCTTCAGAGAATAACCTACACGTACCTGAATCATGAAAACAGCTTTTTGATATTGTGAGAACAGCCTTTTGTCTAACTTGAGTGGATACAACCTGGAGAATAGGAGGATTGCATAAATGTAAGCTCAAGAACAAAATGTGGGGGCTGAGAAACTTGTTGTCAAGTAAAGACAAGAAAGTAGAATAGATGTCCTGTTGTTGAAGATAAGACAGCAAGAGTTGCCTCAGTTCAATGTAACATGAGTGAGAACTGATATGGGCTGCTCCCCTTAAAAGGTTGGAAATTTACAGCGAGAATGACTATTAGCCTTCATCCCATGACCACCAGAGATGTTAATTATTTCTTGGAATTTCTGCCCATGTCTTTGGAGCGTAACGAATATGTATACACTATACCTTTAAATACGTAGTCACTACTTCTCTCAGTGTGCATGTTGGTGGAGCAATCCCCATGCACCCAGAGCTGTAATAAAGGGAATACCTGCTGGACATATCTGATCAGTGTGTCAAGTTACTTTGCCAATTTTCTCAGCTTCATGCCCCTATGACACTCATCTACAATAAAATTTTTGCCTCTGCAACTGAGTAAGCCTACTTGTAATGACCAAATGAAGATGTCAGATGATTGCCAGTTTTATACAACCTGGAGCAAAGTGAGATAGCTTTTATAAATCATGGAACCAGAGTAAGCACTTCAGGCAGGAGATGAAGCTGATGTTGCCCCTGTGTCCTGCCCCTGCTGATGTCCAGACACCGACTCAAAGCTACAGCTCTGTTTGAGCATGTGCTGTTTGGAATGAGCTGCTAAGGGAATAATTAGAAAATGCAGTCAATGCTACCACTTACAAAGCAAGAAGGAAGCATTCTGATTTATTCCTCTGCAGTTCACATCAATAACAAGTCAGAGAAGAGAGTTCCAACTTCCAAGTAACTTGGTTGCCCTACATTAAAGTGTCTGTTCACTCTACAGTACTGGGCACAGCAGCAGCAATTCACACAGAGAAGAGTACAGAGATGCTGTCTCTCAGCACAGCTAATCATAGAATCATAGAAGCAGCAGTTGCAAAAGACTCTAGGATGATCCAGTCCAGGTGACTCACTTTGTCTAGGGTCCCAGTTCCAACAGGCAAGCCTTAATCTGTCACTGTGCTAGCAGATCATAAATCACATCATCCCAAGGCACAGCAACAACTGACTTTGGTGGCCATCTCCAACACTAGTTGATTTAACGAAGCTAAGACTTGCTGTTTTTTACATGAACCACTGTGCTCAATTCATTAAGATAATCTAGCAGAGGTTGAGGAGCATGAGGCCAGCCTCCACAACTCATTCAACTCAGCTTTATTTATTGTCCTGTTTTCATGACTCTATGTTGTTAACTTGTTTGTGTGCCAAGCACAGACTGTGTGAGAAGAAAAAGAAAATCGGGTTAGAAATCTATCATTCTGCACAGACAGGCAGTTCTCAGGGCTGCTTTTATGAGCATTAAAAAAAAAAAATAAAATAAAAAAAATCCTTAAATGCCATCTAGTGGAAAAAAACATTTTCACATATCTGTTTTATGGAGAAAAGGAGAATGGTGCCAAATCATGGATAGACCTATTTGGATTTTTTTGAGTTTCTGTCATAATCTTAACCTTGAATGTAGTGAACTTCAAAGCACTGTTAATAAAGGAAACATGGGTCTTCAACTCTTCACTGTCTCACTTTCAAGTGAGTAGGATACCAAGTTGCAAATGACGAGCCTGTCTTTGCAGTAGGACAACAGTTAAGTCTCCTACATGCAATAGATCCCAGTATGACCCAAGAAGCCCCCGGATGCTAGACACAGAGCCAGCTACACTACCCCAAGAGTAGAAAATAAAAAAATTAAAAAAAAAGAATATGCAGAAGCTTTAATGCCAAGATATACCATAGCATGCCAAAACTAATTCAAAAGTGATGCATCAAGACCATAGCAAGCAGTACCAAACAAAACACCAAAATACAGTTTGCTGATTATATTTAAAATCTCTGTGCTGGCTCAAAACAAGCTGTCAACATAAACCGAGTCTACACACCGTGAATTAGAAACAAAATTACTGACCTCTCAGGCATTTAGGCCTCTTGCAGGGCATAGCACCTTGCAGCCTTTTGCATAGAATTTCTGGTCCTGCTTTTCAAAAGCCCTGTGCCCAAATGTTCTCAGCGTCCATCAGAAGGGGACTCACTGACCAGCTACCTCCTGTTCAGAGACAGTGCTCTGAGATCACACTTCTGCAAAAATACTCTTTGTGTCTCTAGGAGGATGACATTGGGACCTCTTGTTAGCCCAAGGCTAGGTCAAAGCTGGCTCAGTTATCTGTCCTTGATAGTAGGATGCAGACATACTTCTCCCCTGAATTTTCCACTCCACCTCACAGTAGAGGAGCCTTTATTTCACCTCCATGCAATTTGTCTCCTCCAAACCAGCGCCATGGGAGGGAGACAATATTATCTACATGTACATCCAGTGCAATGTATACTCACAGGAATAGGAAAATGATGGAAAGAAAAATCAAGACAGTTTCTGAATTCATTGCTGAAAAGAGCTACAACTTCATCAGCTGCAACTGGCTTTCTCTTTATTTTCCCTGTGGCTGAGTTCTCCTCAAGACATGTGCATTGACACCGGTGTTGTTACTAGAAAGGGTACTGAAGTCAGCACACGTTATTGCTGGATTAAATGTGATATACTGATGTTAAGATCAGTAAGTTCCAAAATTCACAGTTCAAGGCACACCATCACCACCTACGCATCTCTTTGGAACATACTCATCTTGTTGCAAGGCAGGAAAAAAGTTATAGCCGAGCTCTGTGAAAAAATATAGATTACGGTGTGAACAAGTGACTAGACTGTATGATCAATAACTATACAGATGTTGTATAGAATACAGAGAAGTTAACCTGGTAAGATTATCATGTTGGAAAAGCTAATCAGAGATAAACAGAAAGTGCTCACTGGTGTTGTAGGCTCACAAGAAGCTCCACAAGGAGCAATCACCAGAGAGAGATCCTTCCTTAGTGGCAGTCAACCCTTAAATGGGGTCTAGGAGAGGTGGAGCCAGTCTCCACCCCTTCCAGTCACACTGGTGAATTGCCTTCACCTGTGCTCCGGTGGCTGATTCAGTGCTCGCTGCAGGTGATCAATCAGAGGTTCAGGCCGTGATTCAACAGTTCCCATAAACTAGCCTGAGACAAAAGACTCCTGTTAGTTTAGGAACACAAGCAAGCTGCTTCTAGCGATGTGTGGAAATCAAACCCTATAACCATAGAGTAGTTATAAAGCAGGTATGCTTAATCAGAGCAGCACACATGCCAGATGAAGGGCAGATATTCACACCTAGCGTGCATACTGGGAAGAGAACTGGGGGGACAAGTAAGGCACATACATAAAGAGCAGTCTGCTTACATATACATTAGATATCCAAGAAAAGGCTGGGTTATTACAACAAATCCCCACAATGATTGACATCCCCCCTTTGCCCCAAGTCTGAGCTTTCTTACACATGCATATCTCTTGGTGGTCTTTCCAATGAAGATGATTGTGTTATTTTCTTGAGCTTGAGTTAGGATGGAGGACACTTGGCTGGCTCTGGTTGGTCATCTCATCAGCCACAACTGCATTCACCAATCCACTGCTTCTTGTTCATCTGTGGTTTTACTGTCCGAGCCTGCTACCTTGCATTCCAGAGGTAGGATAGCTAACGATGTTATTTGAAGAAAAACAGGAGACCCACTGTCTGCACTAACTGTCTAAGTCTGTAGAAAAAGATCTGTAATCAGCAGCAAGAACCTGGCTTAGCAGCGTCAAATCTGCAGCTGCTGATTCAACACCTCATGAAGGCATATAACTTTTACCCTAATTTGCTTTCTTTAATTCACTAGCTTCTGCATGTAGCTAGAAAAAACTTTTTTTTGTAAGAAACTACTCTGCAGCTGTAACTAAGAATCCTTGCTTTCTTTTATTGACCTTGCTTATGCTGATAGAAGATGCTTTATTCTCTCCTTCTGTTATATATATGGCCACAGAACTAAGGATCAAAATCACACACACTGAAGCCTTTAACATCTCTAATCTGGACCTCATTCAAAGTTCTGCGAGAGAAAGGTCATTGTCTTCTCTGGCCTGACTCTGGAAGTATGAACCTTCAGCTTTGTGATGTAGTGGTCACAGCTGATGATTAGTCTGGGTTCCAGGAAATCCAGAAGGATCTTTTTTTTTTATCCCAGAAGATAGTGTACATCATTTTACCTGCTGAGGGCTGCATCTTGAACTTTTTTGTTGATGGTGAATTCACATGTGCTGCTGCTTTGACTCAGGCTCATAGTGAAGATACCACACCTCATCATTAGTAATGATGTGGTCCAGAAAACTGTCACCTTCAACCTCATATTGGTTCAATAGGTCCTAACAAACTTGTGTACAGTGTTCTTTCTGTTGCTGTGTGAGCATTCATGGGATCCATGGGCTGCAAACTCTGCGATACACCAACATTGCCACTATCATTTCCAACATATTGAAGCCAACATTTATCTCCATGCACTGTTGATAATCCGACGATTTGTGCAGATGTGCTAATTGTGACGCTCTTCATTTCATGGTGTGACACCTGTGCATGGCTATCCAAAATGTGGCTTGTCTTTCAAGTTGCTGTTGCCACTGCTGCTACACAACACCCACTGCCTCATTGGGCTAACATCCACTGTTGGACTCCATAGATGTTCAGCAAGTGCCAATGATTGTCCTTGGGTCCTGGAATTCAGTTACACGCCTTTGCTTCATACACAGAATCACAGAATCACAGAATCATCAAGGTTGGAAAAGACCTAAAAGATCATCCAGTCCAACCATCACCAATACTCCCCAGCTAAATCCTATCCCTCAACACAACATCCAAACGTCTCTTGAACACATCCATGTTCAGTGACTCCACCACCTCCTTGGGCAGTGCATTCCAATGCCTGACCACCCTTTCCGAGAAGTAATATTTCCTAATGTCCAGCCTGAATCTCCCCTGGCGCAGTTTGAAACCATTGCCTCTAGTTCTATCACTGTCTACACGAGAGAAAAGGCTGACCCCTAGCTCACCACAACCTCCCTTCAGGAAGTTATAGAGTGCTATAAGGTCTCCCCTGAGCCTCCTCTTCTCCAGGCTGAACAATCCCAGCTCCTTCAGCCGTTCCTCATAAGGCCTGTGCTCCAGGCCCCTCACCAGCTTCGTAGCCCTCCTCTGAACACGTTCCAGGGCCTCAATGTCTTTCTTGCAATGAGGGGCCCAAAACTGAACACAATACTTGAGGTGCGGCCTCACCAGTGCAGAGTACAGGGGGACAATTACCTCCCTATTCCTGCTAGTAACACTGTTTTTGATGCAAGCCAGGATGCCGTTAGCCTTCTTGGCCACCCGGGCACACTGTCGGCTCATGTTCAGCCGAGCATCAATCAACACCCCCAGGTCCGTTTCCTCCACACAGTCCTCCAGCCACTCCGCCCCAAGCCTATAGCGCTGCCTGGGGTTGTTGTGGCCAAAGTGCAGGATTCGGCATTTGGTCTTGTTGAACCTCATCCCCCTGGCTTCAGCCCACCTCTCCAGCCTGTCCAGATCCCTCTGCAGGGCCTCGCTACCCCCAGGCAGATCCACACTTCCAGCCAATTTGGTGTCGTCTGCGAACTTACTGAGGGTGCACTCAATGCCCTCATCCAAGTCATCAATAAAGATATTGAAGAGGACAGGCCCCAGTACCGACCCTTGGGGAACACCACTCGTGACCGGTCGCCAGCTGGATTTAACTCCATTCACCACCACTCTCTGAGCCCGGCCCTTCAGCCAGTTCCTTACCCATCCAAGAATGTACCCGTCCAAGCCACGGGCTGCCAGCTTCTGCAGGAGAATACCGTGGGAGACAGTGTCAAAGGCTTTGCTGAAGTCTAGGTAGACCACATCAACAGCCTTTCCCTCATCCAGCAGATGGGTCACTATATCATAAAAGGAGATCAGGTTGGTCAAACAGGACCTGCCTTTCATGAACCCATGCTGGCTAGGCCTGATCCCCTGGCCATCCCGCACATGCCGCATGATCTCCCTCAAGACAATCTGTTCCATAACCTTCCCTGGAACCGAGGTCAGGCTAACAGGCCTGTAGTTCCCCGGGTCCTCCTTACAACCTTTCTTGTAAATGGGAGTCACGTTGGCAAGCCTCCAGTCTTCTGGGACCTCACCAGTCAACAAGGAGCGCTGGTAGATGATGGAAAGCGGCTTGGCTATCACCCCCGCCAGTTCCCTCAGTGTTCCCTCACTTGTGTTCCCTCACTTCCATGTGTGACACCATTTTGTCAGATTGCCATCCATCACACAGCAACCAAATGTAACAGCATACTGGTAGGAAGGTTCAACCTCTGCCGTCATACCACCCACATCTGACTATTGTACTAGAATAGTATGTAACATTATGTATACATATATATTTTATACATAAACTGCAATTTGCAGATTTAAGGCAATAGCTTTGAATGCTATTCATGTAGGTATCATTGCAGTACTTTCAGCCCCAGCATTTTATCAGAAGGATATGAAGTTTACTAATTTAGACTTGAGAAACCTCAGAAGAGAAGGAAAAAAAAAAAAAAAAGTAAAAAAAAAAGTGCTAGAGTTGCTATAATGACCTCTGCCCCATCGGGTGTTATAGATGACACCCTGGGGTACCTTAAGAGCAACAAACCCAGCACTGGTCTGACGCAAGGCAAGCAAGCAGCCTCCCGGCTCCAGGGAAGCCGCTTAAGCCCGTTTAAGGATTTTGAGCACATGCAGTCCCGACACTGCCCACGCAGTCCCGGAGGCCGACATCCCGGCTCTCTCCGGCTTTTTCCGGACTCTCCTCAGCAACCCGCCGCCTCAGCTTCCCCTCTGGGAGCCGCTGCCGCGAGCAACCCGACCGCTCAGCGTCCTTCAGACGGAGATCAGACCCCAGCGCGTCGCCCAGCAACCGCAAACCAACGCCGGGCGCATGCGCGCCCCACCCCTATGCGCGCCTGTGAGGTCACTTCCCGCTTCCCCACTTTACTTCCGGGTTGCGCCGCGTTCCCGCCCGGCGGTCTGATTCTCGCGCTTCGCGGGGAAACTTTTCCTGCGGCGCCGCCGTCGGGCGAGGTTCCTGAGCGGCGCGCGACCCCGCCGTCGGTTCTCTCGCGCCCGGCCGGGCGCCATGGCCGGGGCCGGCGGTTGGAGCCGCGGCCGCCGCTTTGTGCCGTGCGCCGGGTGGCGGCGGCCGGCGAGCGGGCGCTGAGGAGCGGGCGGGCATGGCCTCCCCTCCTCGCGGCGAGACGCGGGCCCTGCGGGACCGGGTGGCGGCCCTGGAGAAGGACCTGGCCGCCTGCCGCGGGCAGCTGAAGCGGGCGCAGCGCCGGCTGCGGCGCACCGAGCGCCTGTACCGCGAGGCGCGGGACGGCGGCGAAGCGCTGCGGCGGCAGGTAGGGCCCGGGGCTCCGCGCGGGAGCGTGGGCGGGGGAGGGCGGTAGGGCCTCTGAGGGTTCCGCGTCCGAGGGGGAAGCGGCGTTAGCGGGAAGAGGGGCTTCGTGGCGGTGGTGAGGGAAGAGCGGAGCCAAGTCCCGCTGATGCTTCTGGAAGTTTGGCCGAAGTGACGCTCGTTCAGCACGGCGCGGGGTCCTCGCTTGAAATTTAGCCTGCGGGTCGGTTCCTTGGAAATAAGCCGGGTTGAGTGTTTTCTTCGGGAGCGTCACTCGAACAGCAGTGTTTTTCGTGGTGGCACCCGTTCACGCAGAAAACTGTCTTCTGCTAAACAAAGGCTGACCGAAGTGGCTGGAAGGCAACTATATTTTGGCTGAGTTATCGACAATGAAACGGGATGAGTGTTTTTTCCCGTTGTGTGTCTTTGTGCTCTGTAGAGTCCCGTTTTTCTTTCAGGTTGAAGAACTCACTAAGGAAATCCACGGTAGGAAGGAGAAAGACACATCTAGCGTAGAAGTACAAACCGAGGACTATGCGTGGTCACAAGCAGGTAGGTGGGGTACTGGGTGTCAGTCTAGAGCACTGTTGTGAACTGACATCTTGGGTTTTTTGCTTTGCTTTTGTTTTGTGTAAAACAAACTCCCTATCAGTAGCTGTGTTAAACTTAATAACCCAGTGCCAGCTTGCACTGTATGTGAATTTGTGCCAGATTACTCTGATATGTAGTGATCTCCAGCATTATGCTAGTGTTCGTTGTTGTACCAATTCTTAAAGTGTGTTAAAACAATACACATTCGGTAGAAGTAGAATAACACGTGCAGGCAGGGCTTAGTAATGGATTTCTGGTAAACTACTTCTGTGCTTAAATTTTCAGTTAGTCTGGAACTGTTTTGTGTGAAGTATTGCTTTGCTGATTTGTATATCTTCAACTTCTTTTCCCTGCAGATTATTACTACTATGAAAATTATTACAATCACACTGATGCTCAGGACTATGCATCTGAGCTACCAGTGCAGCACAATCATGGGACTGAAGGCACTGAGCATGATTTCACAGAGGAGTCGCAGATGGACGTTAATATTCCTTTAAGGGTGAATAGCACTGAAGCAGCTGAAGGTGGAGAAGAGGAAAATTTGATCCAAAATTCAAAGGTATAAAACTTCGGGGGTTTTATGAATTTTGAAGTCAGAAATCTATTAATATTTAATTTCATTTAAAAGTTGTCTTTTCAGTCCTTATGTCAGTTTGTGGACCGATCTCTTCTGTGGTGGTGATGTAATAATGACAGCAGACTTCCTTATGCTTTGAGTTTTGTGAGTTCCGTGTATTATTAGTCCTAGATTTGCTTAAAAAATTTTGACATTCTAAAACATGTCCAGTGTGGGTTGGAAACACTAAAAATCTGGCATTTTTTTAACAGCAGGAAGCATTTAATATACCTATGGTGAATTTCACTTGGTGTCCAATTATTTTTTTTTTCTTCCATAAGAGGAAGTAGGCAACATATAGTGAGAAGAAAGTTGGTAGGATATTTTTTCTTTTTCTTTTTTTTTTCCTCATGCTTCCCTGAGCCACGTTTGAAGAGAATCAGGGAAAACAGAAGATAAAGAATGAAAACTTGGTTCCATTATAATCAACAGGAGTTTAGCAGTAAATGACAGATTTTTTTTTTTTTTTACCTTCTTGTCTAATCGTCCCTTAAGCAATCAAGTCAATAGTACGCTAATTTTTTGTTTAAAATGCCGCACTGTAAAGTGCTGAGGAGCCAAAGAGGTTTTTGGTTTTTTTAGAAGAAAGTTCAGTTTGTTACTTTCTGGTTTTAGGAAGAAGAAGATACATCTGTACCGGAGGGTTCTTTGGCAGAGAGCTTGAGAGCTGCTGCAGAAGCTGCTGTTTCACAGACTGGATTTATATATGATGAAAATACGGGGTTGTATTATGACCATAGCACTGGATTCTACTACAATTCGGTAAGTACAGTTTTCAGAATGTGTGGCATTTTTTCTCAACTGCAAATGTTTTTGCAGAAGTTGGTATAAGAAGAAAGCTAATATCCAAGCTGGGTTTAATCCAAGTCCTGTGGTTATATTCTTCAACACATTTTTCATAGGAGAATTGTTCAGTTCTCTTTTTGCCCTGTGAGGTGTATGTGTATATACAAGCACATGTAGATGCAAGTATAAACACTAACAAATTATACTGGAACTATTCTGCTGAAAACAGGTCCTGTTGGCACCATTACATGCAACTCATTTTAAAAACAATGTCATAGTAAGCAAAACTAGTTGTTTTAAGTTTTATTCTACTCTTTCTTTTTTATTTAAAGACTCAAACTGCAACAATATCAGTGTTACAGGGTGTGGATGTGATCATGTTATCACATAACCAGTGAAGATAAACACTTCAGTTCTCCAGTAGGTTTGAGTATTTTGGGGGGAGGGGGTGGACATGACACAAAAGGTGTGTGTGGCACTTAATGCCATCAAAGAAATGATAATGCTATTCTTTATTTTTTTTTTTATAAAGGAAAATCAACTGTATTATGATCCAGCAACTGGAATTTATTACTACTGTGATGTGGAAAGCGGGCGATACCAGTTTCATTCGCGAGTGGATCTGCAGTCTTATCAGACTTCTGGCTCTCAGCATGCTAAGGACAAGAAAGGGAAAAAGAAGAGAAAAGAACCAGAGTGGTCTACTGCAAATGAGTATAAGGTAACTTCAGAACTTCTAGGGAAAAAAAAAATGCAAAACTTGTGTTATTTTGTTTTTTTCATTATGAGAATTAAAGGTCCTGGCATTTGGTGTTTAGAGGATGTATGCTTCTTTTCTGAAAGAGTCAGATGTTTTTGAACCATACAAGACAAGTTGCTTAGATGTAGCTAGTGTTATTTTCCCATTGAACTGTTAAAGACAGAACTTTTAAACTTAGATTCCCTCACTTTTCAGTGTTACTTCATTAAAATACAGCTGCGTAGATCTTTAAAGTCAGTGAAGCTCTTTAGCAAACACTCTGAGGTGAAGTTAGGCTACTATGTGGACTGCTTTTGCATTGAATTCAATGTACCCTCTTAGTGTCTTTATTTTTGGTATTTGCTCTTTTTTAATATTCATGTGATGAATCTAAAAATTAAGGAAGGTTTTGAAAATGTAGAGGCTCACCAGTTTTTCTCTGACTGTACTCCAGAGCTGACTGCATTGATGTTTTCACTATATCCCTGCCATCATTTGAAACTGATGAAATGTCTGTGAAGTTCTGATTACTTTCATGTGTTATTCCGTTGATATTTTTGATCAATTTTTGTTGTCCATGGCATATAAATAAACTGAAATCTTAGTAAGTGCTGACTTACTAATTAACTTCTATTTTAAGTTATGTTTTGTAGCTTCATTTCTGTTCTCTTCTGATTGCTAAGGAAATGTACCAAGTAGTACAGTTATTAGGTATCTTGGAAAAATGTCTGTTGTCATATGCGTATTAAAACTCATGAAGCCTTCTCTTAAAGAACAGTTACTGATGTTGAATCAAATTTATATGTTGCTGTTCTGCAGATTTGTTTTATTAGGATTTAATTCATTGTGTTATCTTTGGTTTGCAGGGTTTTTAAAGCCACTATTATAACCATTGCATGTTTTCATTAGAGATTCCAGCACAGCTGATTTGTTGAAATGTGAAAGAATCACATATTGTGCAAGCATAATCATTATGTAACATCAAGAGAGAGCTTAAAATTGTGTTTTCAGAGTTCAGGTTGTCTGAAAGATTGGAAATAGAAACTTACAATGTATGTTAGATGGATAATGGTAGTTGGTCGATTACAGAATTTGTGTTTATATTGTGGCTAATGATAACTTCATGTAGACCTTTTCAAAAGATTAGGGTAGCTACGTAACAGTGCTTGTTTAGATATAGGGAGATAATGCAGTTGAAGCTAGTTAGCAATTTTACCAGTGTCTAAGTTCTGGACATGCTGTGAGTAAATACTGAATTAGCAATCTGAAACTCTCAGAAGGTATTACTAATTCAGAACTTCCTCGTGTGTCCAGAAAAGAAGTTGGAGAAATTGTAGGAATTAGCCTTCATCAAATAGTGCAATTAGTAAATTTCTTAAATTTAGTTTTGTCGTGAAATTTTCCAGATGACCTGAGTGTACAAATATATTCAAAGTTTTGTTACATACGTAGCTCTAATGTAGAAAATAACATTGGCTACTTTGTGGGATCCCATCCCCATCTGCTTATGTCATTGTGGTGAGCTACTTGTCTTTAGCTCACTTAATGTTTGAGATACCTTTTTTGTGAAGTTTGCATAGTCGCAAGGTCGGAGGTAAACATCCACTTTTGACGATGAGTTTTATTAATAATGAACTTAGCTTTGTGAAATAATTCATTTTAACCAACAAGCTAGCAGGAAAACTGTTTAGAATATGTTCTTTCGCACAAGATTTGTGCATCTCTGAACAAGGAGTTAAAGGTTGTGTCATGGAAACTGGCACTTGCTGTTTTATTTATATTTTTTTAATGAAAGAATTCAAATTGACAGTTACTGTGCTTTAACTTGGGGGGGGGGGGAAGCTTTCCTATCACTCCACTCTTGTGTAAATGCATAATTAGATTTACAAAGCAGAAAACACTTTATGGTCATATCTAATGCCTCTGAACATTAACTGATTTCTTGGACATCTTACTCTATTTTTATTTTTTTTTCTTACCCCCACAACCATTACAAATAGAGAATATATATATATATATTTTTTTGCCTGGTTAGTGAAAGGCTATCAGTGATAAAGCAATATCAGAGTCTAATTCAGGGAATGTCAAAATATACCTGGATGTTATTATCCTTTCCCAGCTAAGATTAGAATGCTTACAAGAGAACACATACAATCTGAAAAAGACAGTGAGCAGTGGATAAAAATCTTGAAGTACGCAATTACTTGTTAAGCTTGCTTGCTTTCTTTTTTAGTTAGGGGATTAAAAGTAAACAAATATTGATAGATATTCAGTACCATAATTTATATACAAGCAGTAGGGATGTTTAGTTGTTGCACATATAATTACCAAAAATATTTGTGTATACACAATATTGGTAGCTATAAGGATTTTACAAAAAATTACTCAAGCCATTTAAATAAGATTTCATCTCCTTTTAATCTAAAAATGACTAAATATCAAGCAGATAATTCCCTGCTTCTGGTAACTGGAAGGAGCAGGGTGTTTTGATTTCTGTTGTTTTTTTCTGATTCTTTTTTTTAAGTTGCAATTTTGTTTGTGGCTACTGTGTGAGGTTTTTGGTGCGCTCACTGTCTTACATATGCTACTTACTTAGAAGTAATACATTAGGATGATTGGCACCACAGAAATAAAAATTTTTCTCCACAAATATTGCAGTGTTTGTGAAAAAGCAATATAAACCTAAAGAATAAAATTAATAGTTAAGAAGATGTTCTTGTGTTTTTAACAAGCCAAATTACCACATAAGAAAATGTTAATGAGCCTCTGTGAAAAATGAATGTATTTGTAATAGCAAAAAAATATGAGAGGGAACTCATATAAATTAATGTTTTCTCAGAAGTGTTCTTAATTTGTTATGAGCTTTATGCAGAGATTGTTTTAGGTCAAACTTCTTTATTATAAGTAGTGTTCTTTCAAGCTTGCTGCCCATATACTTGCTTTTATTAGACAATCAGGTGTTGTGTTTGACAAAACATAGATCTTAGACTATACACAGCTTGCTTCTTGAAATTATAAGGCTTTAGTTCTTTTTTCTGTCTGAGTGATGGGCTAAGAAAATTGATTGATAATTACCATAATTGCTTTCTGCACAAGAAGTCTTTAAACAAATTCTGATTTAAAAACCACTAAAAAAATGCAACAACAAAAAACCTCATAGGGTAGCATGAATGATACGATCTCTGATTCACTATCTAGTCTCACATTTTCATACTAGTTGGAGAATAGGAATTATGCAATGGTCATCATGTAGTTATGTTTGCTGGATTAGGGTTTTGAGTGACGCATAGCAAAACCTAGGTGCTGTTTATAGACTCTGTCCTATGACTTTTTTTCCATAAGTAATTTTTATATTTTATTCTTCACTATTGTCTGTTGGATTTTGTTTCAGTGTGATGCTCAAAATTAACTTCCACTGTATTTTTTACTACTATAGATCTGTCCTAATTACTGCAAGAGACAAGGCTTTCATAGTAGTATTTCCCATATGACTCTTGAAACAGTGATTTTTATTTTTATCACATGTAGTTTACTTTTTGCTGATATTCATCCCATCTTTAGGTACGTCAGTTGACAGAAACCATGGCTAGTCTGAAGATATCTTCTTTTGGATTGGCAACTTCTGGTAAAGGTAGAGTTGAGACACCAAACACATTAGTCTGTGGATGTTTACCTTTAACCTTGATTTATATATTAGGAGGAAAAAGTATCTACTAGCTGATGTTTAGATACCTATTTCCCGAAAGAAATTACTCTTTTTTTTAATTTATTTGATCAACATCTGGATTACATCCAAAAAGTAAACAAAAAAAAGTAAATTAAAATGCCGTATAAGTAAAACATCTGGAGAAAACTTTGATATTATGAATATTTGGGAAAACACCTGTTTAGTATCATTATTTTTACATGAGATGTCTTGACTAATTGCACTACACATTCTTTAGGTAAGGCAGATATGTGATTTCAGCATTTCATAGCTTCCCAAAAATGTATGAGGTGACTTCACAACATGGGAAGAGCTTCACTCCCTTTATGGATTTTAGTTGGAGTTTTGTGCTGGAACTTCCAGTATTGTGTAGAGTAGAAGATGGTAATTGGAGTACTTGTGAAATGGCATTAGCAAATGAAAGCTTAGTCATCTGAGTGAAAGAGTTGTTGGGAAATGTTTCTAAGAACTATACATGTATACATAAAATAATTTAAGTTCTAACTTGTAGGTATACTTGAAGAGTTGCGTGAGCATATATGTAGCTCAGGTGTAATATAGAACAGTATAAAGTTCTTCGGAAAGAGCAAGTTGCCTTTCTCTGTCACAAAAAAGTATAGTTAAATGTTTTAAATATTTTGAATATGTAATTAAAAACACATTATTATTCATGTATGTAAGAATACTTTTTATGGTCTTTGTATGTGTAGTTTGTGACCTGTTCCTTAGAAAGCAAAACCATCAGTTCCTTCCATAGAATACATGAAAACAGTTTGCTAACTCTAAACTGCTTCACTTGTAATTTTCTCTATATTTGTCAGAAATGCAGAAATAAGAACCACTTAAACCCTGTAGTTAAGAAATAGTTTATTGTGCATTAGCTTCATCTAACCTCTCAACTATTAGGCTGACAGAGGAAAAGCATGTAGTGATAAAAAACTAATGTAAAAAAAAAAACATCATGTAGTGATATTGCTTTTCAAAGCTGACTGGTATAGAGGCAGTCTCTGTACAACTTATCAGTTTAGGGACTGTTTAGATAAGGCTAAAAAGCTAAGGCTGTTTAGGCAAGGCTAAAATTATAAAAAAAGAACATGTCTTGGTTCAGGATGTAACTACTGTTAATACTAAGCATATACTTTCATCCTTGTTACGTATCATAAATTTATCAAAATGAGTTAAATATCTTGTTACTGAGAAATGAAGTGCACTGCTGGTATTTCAGTCATTCAGGATGGAACCTACTGAATATTCTGTTTACTGTTGGTTCTGTTTGTTTTTTTAAAAGCAGTGGCTGTATGGAGGCTATATTAGCTGTTTGTGGAGTTGCACATTCATATATGCTGCATATGTTCTGTTTTATTTCTAGTGGTCATATATCACAAAATAATTTCTTCAGTAGGAGACACTGCCAAATACTTTCAACAGTCCCAGACTTAATGTTTAGATATGATCAAAGTGTGAATTTTGATGCATATATGTGAAATCATTAAAAGGTTCAAAATCTACAGTCTTTGGGAATGCAATCTGAAGATCCTCAAGTTTGTGCAAGAATTTTTAAACTACTTATGGCTAAAATATTCCAGCTCAAATGAAAGTTTAAGGCAGATCTTAAGACATGTTGACTGTGTGATAATAGCTTTGTTTTTTAAATGCTTTTCATTATCTCCTGGCACAGTCTTCCCTATAAGCTTTCAAGAGAAACAGATTTGACTAATATGTGTGTTGTTTTTCTGAGTCCAGAGTCTGTCAGTTGCTATTAAATTCTGCATTAAATGCTTCCACCTTTTGCTTGATGTTACTTGTTAGGTGACCATTCACTTCAGGTACCAGTTTTTTTCTTTGTTGTCCTCTTGCTGTTGACATACTTAAAAAAACAAAAAAAACCTTTTTTTTTTCTGTCTGATGACACAATGGCCAGTGTAAAGTTGAGCTTTTGCTTTTGTAGTTGTCTTTTCCCCCATGTGTGAACTACAGCTCTGTAGTCTTCCTGTGATGTCAGACCTTGCTTCCAGAGGTCATGCACCTCAGGTTTTTTTGCCTTTGTTCCAGAAGAAGTTCAGTGTTCATCCAGCCTGTCTTCTGCCCAGCTTGCTTGACTTGTGGTACAGTGGGATAACCTGCTCCTGGGCTTTTAAAAGGTGGTTCTTGACAAGTGACCAGCTCTTGTGGATGCCTAAACCCTCAGGAATGGATTCTCTGGAGGGCATAGCTGACTAGCTCTCTGAGAAACTTAGTCTGCTCTTTCAAAGTCCAGGGTGGCAACTCTGACCTTTTTTCTCCCAATAATAAGAGATTTTGAACTATTTCATTATTGGCTGTGGTCAAGACAGCCACCTGTTGTCACCTGTCCCACAAGGCATTCCCTATTCGCAAACAACAAGTCTGGGAGAGCGCCTTTCCTAGTTGGCTCACTCAGTACTTGTAAGAGGAAATTATCTTCTCTATTCTCTGCTCTAGGACTTTCCCAGACATGCTTCTTGTGGCAGTATGATATTCCCATTTTATGTCTGAGAAGCTTCGGGAAGGACCAAAGTTTCCAGTTAATCCCATTTTGTTCCTCATATAGCATGTGTTAGGATACAAGCTTTACAGGTGTTTCTTTCTAAACTCCCTGGAGCAGTGTAAATGCTACTGTTAGGCTTGTCACCTTCAGATGGTGCTGTACTATTGCTGGGCTTAATCTCAGTGCTCCTAATGGTATTCCCTAGTTGTTTAAAGTCTTCCTGGTCAGTCTCACCAGATTTGAGGCTGTCACAGACAATGAAAGCCCATGATGTGGATGAACTGTGCAACACTTACTTTTGGCCAGATTACTGTATAATTGAAAATCAACAACACAGGCAGTGGTTTCCTAGTTACAGTTCTTAGGGGTTTCAGAGAGGAGGACAAATGCAAACTGGCATTCTTTAAGGTAAAATGTGAGGTCATTTAACATTTGTTGTCTTACTGAATGTGTTTCAAAAGCATACGTTAAAGCTCTAAGCAATAGCTTGACTACTGGCTGAGAGGAATTCTTAGTTTTGACTTGTCACTGTGTCACTGATAAGTTTTTATTAATAACAGTCAATTTCATATTTTATCTCAGTTAAGTGCTTTAA
Organism: Perdix hodgsoniae; assembly: GCA_035772895.1. Taxonomy (NCBI): domain Eukaryota; kingdom Metazoa; phylum Chordata; class Aves; order Galliformes; family Phasianidae; genus Perdix; species Perdix hodgsoniae. Next base: position 18,079,766 of record JAPSGF010000003.1, read on the forward strand.
TTTCCATGGTATTAACATACACATTACTTCATGTATCTTGAAATGTTAAATGCTCTACGCAAAAACTTCCTGAAAATGTCAACTTTTTTTAACTTTACCTGTGTTGCAAGTTTTTGTATGCTTCAGGGTAACTGAATGTTTTGATTCTCAATCTAAAAAGGCAAATAATTATGCAACAAAATCTGATACAATTTCTCTTTCTCTCTTGAAGAAAGAAATTACTTTTTTCTTTTTTTAAGATGGTCATCCAGGTTACCAAATTTAGAATTACATTTTCAACGTACTCTGGAAAAACAGATGTAAAACTTTGTACATTTTTCAGTTAAAAAATGTTGGTCTTTTTTTCTGTTTATGAAATTAAGTGATGTTGGAAAAATCTGTAATCTGTCTGCCATACTGTGGAGATATCTGTTGCAGTCAAAAACGGATTCTCGGTAGAATCTGTTCACACATAGCACAGATTAGTCTTAGAAGCTCTTCACAGGCTTTTGTTTAAGTTACAGTTTTGAAAGGAGAGAGCAGCAGATCATTAGGCAAAAGAGAGTGAGCATTTCTTATTTGTGGAACTGTTCCAGGGAAAGAGGGGAACAAGAGAGGAAAAAAACAGGTTGAAATTATACTGAAGATTAAAGAAGCTTAAAGCAAGTTGCAATAATTTTGTTAGAGAGGGACAGACAGTCATAAAAACAAAAATGGAAATTACTCAGTGGTGTTCATAAGTTTGAGAGTAAGAGCAAGGATTGTAACTTCTTTTTTGTAAGACAAGCCAAAAGAGTTGAGATTGGAAAAGGAGTGTAGGCCCACTAATCAAGTAGAAGATGGTCTTAGTTATATCCAGTAGGACATGAAATGTGCAGAACTTTCTTGAAATGTAAGCATTTTTTTAATAGTTTTAAAATAATTACTAACGAAGAATTTAATTCCAAGCTGATAATGGATTGGTAGTGGACTTAGACACAATCTTTAAAGAATACAACTTTCCTCAAGTGTGATTTCTGTAACTCTTCTCCAGGAAATGGACACAGAAGAGCAGAAATCATCTAACAATTTGAATTGCTTTTCCACTGCTGAGCAAGTTAGTTCTACTGAAGAAGAAGAGTCTCCTAACGCAAGAAAGAAGACAAAAATGGACACAAAAATACGAAACAACCTAAGAGCCAAAGAATCAATTTCTACAGACAGTATGAATTCTCATTCACACAAAAGTACACCAGATACTGCAGCATATACAGATGACAGTAGAATAGACACAGAAAGTGAGCCAGAAGAAGGTGAAATTACAGATTCTGAACATGAACCTTATAGCAGTACAGATGAAGTAACAAGTGAAGAAACGAATGATTCAGAAGATTCAGAAAATGAAGGTGAATTATTGTACCTTTGTTGTATGATATTACTCTATTTTTTCCAAGTTCCCATTAAGAAAAAAAAAATGTGAAGCAGTTCGGAAATAATAGATAAATAAAAGCATCTAACTTGAGATACTTTGGGGTAAAAAGCGTAATATGTTACCAGTGTTTCTTTATTTTCATTTACAGTGTAGGTGGAACTAATTATAGTGATTTTTGTAAAAGTTGTTAGAGCTGTAAGTGCCTGGGCATATGTGAAAACCTCAGCAGCAGAATAAATTTGTTTACATTAGGGTTGTGACAAGAATACAAAGTCTGTTGCTAAAATTAAGATTCTAGCACAGACCTCGCAGTAATTCTGTACTAGTTTTTCAATTAATGTATGGTATTTCATAGAATCATCTAGCTTGGAAAAGTTCAACCATCAGTTTGGCCTACCCAATGCTATCACTAAATCTTGTATTTCTAATGCTGTTCATAAACAATGAAATGTAATTCAGTGAGTGATTACCTCCACTGTGGTGAAAAGGAGTACTCGGTAGTATTTGAAATCTTTTGAGTGTGTTCTTGTGGCAACATATAAGAAATAGGTATAGAAAGAAAAACATATACGTTCTTTTGCACTAAATAATGTTAGGGTCTTAAGACCTCAAGAATTGGTGTTTTCTGAAGGTGAGAGTGAGGGGAAAATGTGGAAAGATTAATACAAACAACTGGTGCATGCAAATGATACTGCAAGTCATAAGAAGTCTGTACTACAGCCTGGGCCCTGCTCAGAGTTCTGACAGTCAAGATTGTGTATTCTGCTTTCATTCCTTCATTTACTCAACTACTCCAGTTCTGATTGATTAGTGCCATTCAGAATGTCTGAATGCTGATGCTAGCAAGTGTGCTTTCTCTTACTAATTTCCTAAAAATCTACTGGAGTGCCAAAATACTTAAAAATGAAGATGATATCTCTTCTCAAAACTTTTTATCTACTGTCTCTCGCTCTTGCCAATGTGTTCCTATCTGAGACTATTGGAAACCGTTGCTGCAAATATGTGTCCAAGAACACACAGCCATTGGAACATTAATTAACAGACAACGAGGAAAAGGGAATATGCATCTGTAGGTTCGTGTTATCTGAATTTATGCTTAAGCAGATACTAAGAGTAAAATCAATAAAAATGTATTTGATAGAAATTATCTAATATAAAGTTTTATTTGTATGAGATTTGTGATGTGGCCTTCTGAAGAGTATTTGGTCAGTCACTCTACTTTCGACAAATGGGTGATGCTAGTAAATTCTGTTTTTCTTTATATTTTGTGGCTATACGTAAACAGTTATGGATGTGTAAAGGAGAAATATTTTTTGATGAAAAATTTAGTGTGGAGGCACAGAAGTTCAAAACAGTAGCCTAATCAAAGTTTTCTCTCAGATGTACTTATACTTTTGTTTTTCTGAAAGTTCGTAGGATTGTGCCAGAAAATTGCAGAGCATATATCAGTTACTGTCAGAAAACTATGGACTATAGGAGTTAAATTGTTGGTAACATTTTTTTTCTTCGTAATTGTAGATGAAGAAAAGATTTGGCCTCCTTGTATCAGAGTCATTGTAATAAGGTCACCAGTTCTACAGACCGGGTCACTTTATATTATCACAGCTGTGAAACCTGCTACCATTGGAAGGTAAAACTGAGTGAAATTTGTAACTTATATCTGAAGCTGTACTATCTTTCAGGGCAGCATAAGCCACTGGGGATTGTTTGTCCCCACTGTTCCTGCTTGTTCTGCTAGCCTTCAGTAGTTGGAGGTTTACTGTCCTAAGCTTAGCCCACAGTAAGAAACTTCAGCTGTGTCACAGAATATTGTACTTAGTATGATAACAGCATACGTATTTTATGAAGTTCAGAAGTCATGGTAGCTTGGTATTTTGACTAAGTCCTAGTAGCAACATAGCTAGAAGTTAAGAAAGAAATTATGTTTTATTTCTGTGCCACTAAGATAACTCCTTCAATAATTCAGAGTCATAAGGAAGCAAAACTTGGGCTTCTCATTTGAATCCCAGTAGGGTTGATTTTCCACTTCGAATAATATGCTGCATTGTTTGCTAACCTGCATGCATTCTTTAAGTTCTGATATTTAATACAAAATCAGGTTTCATCATAATGATGATGAATTTAATGATGAATTAATGCTTTCTTCAGTGCCTACTAAAATCTTCACTCATTTTAAACTGCTTTTATCTGATGCTGATTTATATTTTGAATTTCTCCTATATCTGGAGGTTTCTAGGCACGTTTATGTGAAATTCAACCGTTGAAAATGCTTTGATATCCATACTGTTCCTTTAGTAGCTGTATTGGTTCTTCATCCTCTATTTTAAGAACTAACGTGTAAATCTGTTCATCTTCCTTCCCAGTATCTTTGAACAAAAAATCTGCATTTTTAATAATTTGTAATAATTTATATGTATTGCTTTTATAATTTGTCTAATTCTATGAAGTCACCTTCAGCTTAAAGGCTGCTGCCAAGATGCACTGCAGAACTCAAGGATGCAGTGTTCAGACTGGTATCCACAGGTCTTGAATGAAATGAAAAGTCCATATAGAAATGTCAAGTTCATAGATTTAAAAAAAAAAATGTATAGCATTATTGTATATTACTGTGTGGTTTACACAAGGCTGAAAGCAAATGAAGTAAGGCCATACATGGTGTATATTGTAAGATAGTACTTCTGCATATGTAAAACTTGCAGATAGTGCAGAAGAAAAGCATGGTAGTAAGGTTCAATTGAAATGCACCTTTTTTAAGGTATTGTTTGAGCTATTTCTTGTCACAATGTATGTATTAACTTGATTTTTCAGAGAAAAAGATGTTGGCCACACACTTCAAATTCCTGAAGTTGGAGTCAGTAAGGTAACTCTTATTTTTCTCTGCTAAGAGGTAGATCTACATCTGGATAAAAAGCTTTATTTCTTAGTTTTTCGTTTTACCAAATCATTAGCACTTCTTTAGCAATGAAGTTAAGAAAAAAGAAAAATATGCGGTATTTTGCTCTGTGGAAATATAATGTAAACAGCAGTCTGATTTCATATTCTAGAAAAGCAAAGATTTTTTTGTTGTTTTATTAATTTAATTGGAGTTTTAGTAATGCATAGTTAATTATATTTTGAATCCTGAATATATTAGTAATTGTACTTGAGAAAAATGGGTGGTTGTGTTAGGTATTGATTGTACAGTAAAATATTGGTAACAGCTAGTTGGAACTAGTGTAGAAAAAATCCAATCCTTACAGACAGAGCTTAGAGAAACATGTGCTTTATTTTTAAGGCAACTGTGTGAATGTATAAGTGATATACAGAGTGTTTGAAAATATCACTTCAAAAAAATTGTAATGTCATAGAATATTATTTATACTTAAGAAGGATTAAAAATAAATTATTTGCTCAAGTTTGCTAATTACTGCAGACCATAAATATAGCTCTCTTAATTCAACGTAAGTTTGTAGATCTGTAATCTAAATAAAAAAGTCGGTAAAACACTTGCAAGTGCCTATTTCTTAAATAAGCTTTACTATGTCTCTTTCAGGTGATAGTTCTAATTAATAAGAAGTGTAACATTTTATACTGAAACTTTCTTAGAGATGATCTTTTCCTGCTATTAATGACATTTTCTGGCTTGTATTTGAAACTGGATTATAAAACAGCCAGAATTTTTATATTTTCTCTCTTGCTTCTTAGCATCGCTAACAATATTTACCAATATTTTGGGGATACCAAAGTTGCTCTGAAATACTGTTCATTAAAATAACAGTATGCAGGAGTTACTTCATTTTGCAAATGGAGGGGCACACACATGAAGATAAAAGGCATATCTCTAGAAACCATGACATATCTCTAGAAAGTTACTACCAGTTTATCTACTTAACTACTACATTACTACTCATATTGATAACTGTGGCACTAATTTTTCTTAAATGTAAAGCGAGATTGAAATAAATAACTCCCTGCAGATTTAGCATCTTTAGAAGTACTTTTGGTTCATGCTACTCAGTAAAACAGAGATAGAATTCTAAATACTAAGCAGATTATCTTGTGGATCTTTCCACTATTACAGATGTAAACCAAATAGTATAAATTTGCAAAATATGTTTTAACTTACCGAATACAGCAACTGCTCTGGCAAGTAGCACCTGCAGTTAAGTAAGAAGGGGTTTGGTTTTAAATGAGCACTTCCTTCAAAGGTTGATTTATGTTTTTTCACTGCTGTAGCAAAAGTGATCTTTGTCAAATTTGAAATTCACCTGTATAGATTCCCTCACTTTTATTGGGATTGTGGAAGATATTTTAGTTTGTTTAGTGGCCATTTTTGAAGGTAATGTATTTGTTTGGAAATTGGTTCCTGTGTTTTCAGGAAGACTGAGTTTTGTTTTCTCTGTTTTGTCACATGGGACCAATATTCTTACAGAATTGCAATAGATCTTTTTAAAAATTTAAATTAAAAAAAGTTTGTTGGACTTTGGTAGTCTACCTATGAAATAACCTATAATGAACAGGAAATAATGGATAATGATTCTACCCTGACCATTAATGTGCAAGTGAAAGTGAATTACGGGAAATTTATGCAAACATGGCACTTTCAGCTATTTCAAATGTGAAAGTAGTCTGTGCCCTGTAAACTGAGATCAGATCTTTTAATTGCATTTCTCTAAGTGTCTTCTTGATGTCTTCCAGAAAGAACAAAATTGAGAGTGCTAAAACATACCTTACAAGGAAAAAATACCATTTGTTCATAGGAACAGATAAAAATTGTTCATTACTGTGTCTTTCAATCCTTTAAGTGAAGCATACTTTCTACCTAGGAAGTACATGCTTTTTCAGTATTGAGACAGTTTGTAGTCCAAACAGATTATTAATAGAACATCTTAGCTTGTGATGTTACCACCCATTAATGTACATTTCAAAATGCTTAGAATGTTACTAACTTTGAGTACCAAACTCATACAGCTAAGAGGCTCCCAAATACATTTTGAAATTTTCCTTTAAAATAGCATTTAAATTGTCAAGTATTTGTTTAATGAGAACACTTCAATTACTCTTCTATTTATCAGTTCCATGCAGAAGTATATTTTGACCATGATTTGCAAAATTATGTTCTTGTGGATCAAGGCAGTCAGAATGGAACAGTTGTTAATGGAAATCAGATTTTACAGGTGAGTATTTGCTGCTACAGTGCTGTGTACATTGCAGAAAACTAATGATGGTTATTTTAAACATGTCATGGCAAATTGCTAACAATACTGTTTCTTGATTTCCTTCGAGTTTTAGGGCTATTCTTTATATTTTATGTTTGCTTTGTATTAAGAATTAGAAAAATTCTACTGTTGCTAGAGTGAAATACCCACTGTATTTTAAATGTTTACCTGCATTTGTTACTTCAGACTTTAACAGTAAATTATGAGCAGTATTGATGTAACAGCATTGGTGCCCTGCATTAGTAACTAATAACTATGGCTGCCAAAACTTTCTTTTGCTGTAGCCTAAAACGAAATGTGATCCATACATCTTGGAGCATGGTGATGAAGTGAAGATTGGTGAAACTGTGCTTTCTTTTCATATACATCCTGGCAGTGACACTTGTGATGGATGTGAACCAGGCCAAGTCAGAGCACATCTTCGCCTGGATAAGAAAAAAGAATCTTCCGGTTAGTCATGTTATCATTGAATATGGTGATTTTTTTAAATATTATTGATCCTTATCTTATAAATAATAATAAAAAAAAAAAAATATTGCAGAGTTCTGTTACAATTTTCTTCTCAAGTGAGAAGTTGTTCTGAATGTTAAGCAGTACATGATAATGTGTATTCTTTTTGACATGTCTGTGTAATAATCTTAGAATAAAACTTGATCTCATGTTGGAAAAAAATTTACAATATTAATTAGAAATTGAATCCTGTGTTCTTCTTTTTAGTTTGCCCAGCACTTAGTAAAGAAGAGAGAGAGTTAGTCAGAAGAAAAGCATTAAAACAAATACGGGTAAAATATGGTTTACAGGTGAGTTTATAGAAAATTAAATGTTTGAGATCTACATCTACTACATGATTCCTGTTTTAATCCATAAATTTCAGTGAATAAAGGAAGCTTTCAGAGTCCTGAGTCTGATGGTTTAACTCAAGCATGTCATTTGTACTCTAAATCATTATTTATAGACTTCTGAAGATAGAGCAGTGAGATCATCAGAAATAAAGAATCTAAATATTCTTTCTTTAATCTGTTTGTAAAGAACACAGAGTATGAAGACAACAAAGCAGTGAAGAATCCAAAGTACAAAGATAGAGCGGGAAAACGCAGAGAGACCATTGGAAGTGAAGGAACTTTCCAGAGAGGAGATGCTCCAGCTTCTGTACATATGTAAGTTTGTTTGGATGTGGGGGGGGGGGGGGGGGGGGAGGGGGGGGGGGAAATCCTCACAGTCCTCTAATGAGTTATACAGAACTACAGCAAATATCAATTACTTATAAGCTAGCAAACTGTATCTTAATGAATTACCTGCATACAGTGTGTCAGGAGAACTAGAAAATAGCTATTCTCACTTCCCTGTTCATATGATATTTTTATTAACTTCTTGATTTCCCTTATGGAATTTGGCTTGGCTGTTATGATGGCTAAATCACTGTCTTTTCTCAAAGGATATGGAAATCAGCCATTGCACTACTGACACCTCTGATGCCTTGAATAGCCTCTATGTTTTGTCTCGTTCCAGTAATGGCACATATGCAAGTTTTTCACCTGCATAATTTCTTTCAACTGTCAATATCCAGCCTTTCATAGTGTATGCATATTTTTACCACTTAAATGACACTTATTTTAATCTTCCTTTTAAATAATTCCTTTGCTTCTCTACTTGCTATTTTGTTTTAAAGAAACACAATCTTGTAGGTGCTTGTAACTTAGTAAAAGGAAATGTGAGACAGTGAAATGTGTGTTTGAATGATTTGGTGGGAAGTATTGATCCTGCCTTCTCATTAGTGCAGTTGATTCCCACTCACCTGTGCTGTATCTTGTTGGTCCTGTAGACAGCAAATAGAATGTGTTTTAAGAAATTTGGTATTGACCAGAGTCTTGGAATAGCTTTAATATATTCATGAGAAAAGTAGCATAGAATCATGGAGGTTGGAGAAGATCTTCAAGATTATCAAGTCCAACCCTCAGCCAGACCTTCCAAGTCCCCTAACCCATGTCTGTTAGGGTCATGTCTGCGCATCTCTTAAATGCCTCCAAGAGTGAGGACTCCACCACTCAATCTCTCTCTGTGAATTCTTAGTTTCCAATCTAAACCTCCTGTAGTGCAACTTGAGACTATTTCCTTGCTTCCAATCACTTTCACCTGAGAAAAGAGAGAGAGAGAGATCTGTGGAGAGCAGTTGAGGTCTCCTTCTGGCATCCAGACTGAACAACCTCCTCCCATTCTCCTCGTAAGTTTTGTTTTTAAGTCCTTCACCATCCCATTGCTCTTCTGCACACTTTTGAGCGACAGGCTATCCTTCTTGTAGAGAGGAACCCAGAATTGAAGGGAGCATTCAAAAACTTGTGAAGAAGGCAGTAGGGCCTTCTGCGTAGCTCTTGGTAGAAGAGTGGTCGGGTCCCGGTTTTTAGAGTTGCATGTGTATGAACATTTCTGTCCTTCAGCATTTGAGTAGAGAGCATATACTTTGACTCTTGCTTATAAGTCTTCTTAAATTTTCTTTAAAGTGAAATCAGTGACAGCAACAAAGGACACAAAATGTTGGAGAAAATGGGATGGAAAAAAGGGGAAGGCCTGGGCAAGGATGGCAGTGGTATGAAGGACCCAGTAAGTGTCTCTGGTTTTTGCTTAGCGAAGAAATAGAAATGCATTTGCAGTGGAAAATGTCTAATTATAAGCCATGATTCACTTTAAACATTTCAGAAGTGTTAGTGGGAGGGAATAATCTCACTAGGACTAGCCTTAGATCAATTTTACCTTTATCAATGAAGTATTCTGAAATTTTTCAATGCTTTCATCACCTCAATAGAAAATGACAGTAATGCTCATTGTTGTTAGGAAACTGAACAGGGGATGAGTGATATTGGATTAATCATTCCCAATTTTCGTACAAAGTCTGGAGGAAAATTGAAGTTTATATAAATAATGTGAATTCAAGATTGGTAGAATTCTTCATCTTTGAAAGTTACATAGCACAAAACTCAAACTAGAGAATGAGCCAATGAGAGGAAAAACTGGCTAAAGCCACAAATATCTAGACTGTAGATTTGATTTTAACACTTCAGTGTTAGATGTTCATGTATGATCTAGGTAAATTAGATACAGAATTGCAGGGAGGGGAAAGATTTGTATTATGAACTAAGGCTTTAAGTATGTAAAATACCTAATAGTTATGACAATCTTTAATTTATTTGACAGATCCACCTTCAGTTACATAAGATGCATGCAGGTTTGGGTACAAGTAGACCAACCTCAATTGAAGATATTCAGATCGTTCCGAGCAAGAATAAGAAGAACTGGGATAAAGCAAGAGAGAGGTTTGCTGAAAACTTTCAGGAACCTAAATCACAAAAAGATACACCTAAGAGTACACCTTGGGTTAGGGGGACTGCGGAGTAAAGTATCTGGTTCCACACCAGGGTGGGTAATACCTGTGTGTAAATAGTTGGGAGAGAATTTATTTTTATTCTCTTTTTCTTTTGCTAAAGCAGAGTTTTGGTGATATCTAAAATACAGTTGTGAAAAAAATATGCAAGATTAACTTGAGTATGTTAATTGGTTTTCTGTAGTCTTCATGCTTTTATAAAAACACATTTTTAATAAATGAATGAAACAGGGGATATTCAACCTTAAGTACTTGAAGATGAATCTTATCGTGAGCAGGAAGTTTCTTCAATTCTGTTTTTACCACAAATGTTTATGGAAGGTCAAAGTATCTGTTACATTTAAATACAATGCTTTTAACTTTTGAACAGTGTTTTAAAAGGAAGCTGAAACAAACCTTCACCTCACCAAGCACAACGAACAGAATGTTGTATTGCCTTTTCCTCTCTTGTATGTTTATTCACGACTGTCATGAAACTGCCCAACGAGAGGTACATCACTCTTAAATTCATGCAGTCCACTACTAGCCATGTCTCAGCTTACCTTCAGTGGAAAAAAAAATTGTTTTTTAATGATCCATTGGTACAGTTTAGAAATAAATATAGTATTCCATGAAATAAACAACAAACTTTGGTGAAGAATACAATGTTCAGAGGACAGCTTGTAGCAAAAATTTTCTTCTGTGAAGAATTTGCTTGAAACTTGCTTAGTAAATCTGTATCATGCCTTTTAAAACAGGAGGTATGTTTAGAAAACTGCTGTCTGTGTGTATTATTTATTAACTTCTTGTTCTGATGCATCCATTGCTGGCAATGGAGTTTCTGCCAGAAAAGAAAGCAACAACAACCACAGCATCTTTGGTGGAAAAAAGTTTGCCAAACTGAAGTTAACAGCTTGGTATTTATTCACTGTTCCTAAACATAATAAATTATTATAAATTTAAGCAGTGTGCTTCTTGATACTCTCTTGCACATATGCAGGATATGAGTGCTCTTCTAAAATGAGAAAAACTAACCTATTTTTAGTCGTGTTACAGTTCTGATACTTGTACAAGTAAGAGGAACTTGTAGACTCATCCTACTGGATCATGCAGGCAGCTGTCAAGCACCATTGATTGAAACCAGGGCAGTTTGCTGGCTACTTATCCTACTGTACCTTCAGACTGGTAAAATAACATATTCATTCTGTGTTGTTTAAATCATTTACTCCACTTTTTAGAACAACTTGACACCAGTGTACAGTTAGTGATTTAGCTACAAGCACTCTGAAAGCGTGTAGCAGTATTGGTTCATTAAAGTCAGTTCACCACTTGCTTTTTTAAGTAGCTGTTCTTTCATAATTTTAGCTACAGCTATGAATTACAATGTCACATTTTCAGAGGACATCTAGCTGAGGAAAACATGGTTCCATATTAAACATTCATACAGTAATTTTTAGTTTACTGAGTGTCTTTTACAAAAAGAAAAAAAAAAAGTTGATCTCTATCGTTTTTATGTATATCAAACTAAAAATTTAAATTTGAAGAGTGTGGGTACCTCAGCTGAACCTTACCTTACCCCTCTCCCCTGTGACTCAAGTCACAGCTCTGGGAAAAGTCCGTCGCTGTTTTATTGTTACTAAGCAAAATACAATGTTAAAAGATTTGGGTTTGCATTCTGTCCAGTTTTTGAAGTTAACTCCTTCAGAGACACAGCTTCCCAGTCCAGCACTTCATAGACATCTCCTTTGGGTAGTGCAGAAGCTTCCCTTCTCGACAAATAACTCTGTGTAAAAGTTTAAAGCTTCGTGTCAATTTATTGCTGGCATGACAAATCCCATTATCTCTTGCCGCTGCCTGGGAAAACAGGAAAAACAGTTCCATTAATACACAGCATTGTTCAGAAAAAAAGTGGAAAGGAAGGTATGACTAATGCTCATCAAGCAGTTGTGTAGCTTTATGCAGTAGAAAGTAAGGTTCTTATCCCCTACCTGAGTTACCCCTTAGTAAGTTTAAGTAAAAATGGATAGGGTAGGAGCCTTTTGTGGCATGCCAGCCTTATGTGCAAGTGCAGAATCGCTTTCCCTCATGTGAGGAGGGAAGCGTGAGTTGCCATTGCACCGTTACAATTTCGGAGGCCGTAACCGGTAAGATACAGCATCGAGTTAAGCCGTCTTACCTTCTCAGTCCTCCAGACATCCTGTCGGCCCTTCCAAGTTAGGCTACAATCATCACACAGGCAAAGCTACTTCTCTGCACGCCCCGCGCGCAGGGGCTCTGAGCTGCGTAAGCGAGGAAGGCCCGCCGGGCCGCTGCCGCTCGGGCGGCCCAGCCCCTCACGCCGCAGCCTCCGGCCACGCCGCGGGCCGCCTTACCTTCGCGCCCGGCCGCGGCCATCTTGTCCTTCCGCCCCGCGCGGGGGGAGCCCGAAGCGGGGCCGGGGGCGGGACACCGCTCGTTTGAAGGCTCTTAAAGCGGTGGGCTGCCGAGCCTGACCGCGAGGCCTGTGAGGCGGCGGTCGCGAGAAGAGGGAGAGGAAGGGGAAGGGGAAGGAGAAGGGGAAGGAGGAGGAGCCGAAAGCAAAGAGCCGCGGCTTCACTCCGCGCCTGTTGGGCGGCGTGGGCTGCAGCCGAAGGAGCGTAGGGAGGGCGGCAGCGCCCGGTGCGCGCGGCCGTTGAAGGAAACGGGGCCCGCAGACGCTGTGTTAAAAACATGCATCTAAGTGAGGTTTTGAGCAGTTGGGATCAAAGATTACCCTGAGAAGAACGGGTGGAGTCCCAGGAATGATTTTGAGGGAAACGACGGGCAGCAGCCAAGCGGGGCGCAGGCGCAGCGGCCGCCTCAGCCTGCTTGGGGATCATCTCTAAGAAAGGGGAGAAAAAAAGAAAAGAAAACGGATGATTTAATAAAGCTTTGATGCTTGACTTACTGCCATCGCACTGGTCACTGGTTTTGTTTTTCAGCCTTCCGTTTCTTTTGTTCAGTATGTAATACAGCAGGACAGAATTAGGCTCTAAGGTGTCCGGTGATTTTAAATGGGGCTTACTGCGTATCAGTATTGTAAGAACTGTTCTTTAACTTCAGGCAACACTTGGAGTCCAGTGTCCAGTACAAGAAAGACATGGATGTATTGAAAACAGTCTAGTACAGGGATGAGGAAGTGTCTGGAGCATCTCTTCTGTGAGGAAAGGCTGAGAGAGCTGGGATTGTTCAGCCTGAACAAGATGAAGCTTGAAGCTTTGGCAATCCCAGTTGTGAGTAAAACAGTCTGGGAGAAGAATTCATTGAGAGCAGCCCTGTGGAGAAGGAGCAAGGAGTCCTGATGGACAAAATGCTGGACTCGAGCTAGCAGTGTGTGCTTGCAGCCTAGAAGGCCAACAGTATCCTGGGCTGCATTAAAACTTGGGGTAGCCAGCAGGGAGAGGGAGGGCCTTACCTGTTTTTTAGCCGTCCTGTGACCTGTATTCAGGGAAGTTTTTGTTTTTCCTTAGACACTGCTAACACCTGGCAATGGTAATGTCACAAATCCTAGTATTCAACATTAAAACTAATGAGGTGTTGAATCCTAGATATATCACCTCAGGCATTACAAATAAAGATTAAGAAGGCTTAACTGAAGGTAAGGCTGATTTAAAAAAATGCTGGAGTAGATGCACTGTCAGGAGACCTTTAAGTTTCAGATCTCAGTACACTTGAAGAGGCCTCCTGTAACAGCTGGCAGGCTTATTAATGCTGCCACAACTGATTTAGGTAAAGAATTCTTCTGGGATTTTAACTAATGAGTCTTGTCATTTTGTTCACCTCAGTTTTTATTTGTTTTGCTTTGAAAGGAAGAAGCTTTTGTTATGCAGACATGGATAGGGACAGTGTGTCTGGGTTTGGAAGCTGGATAAAACAGTCTACAGAATCTGAACTACAAGGGCAGGAGTCACAACCGAGATGTATCCTTGTCTTCAGAGAACACATGCTAACACTCAGATAATGATTCTGCCTACAGTACTCTTAGTCCAGTGATAGTAAATGGATAATAGAGTGAATGGATGTCGGTGCAGAAACCTACACATTCACATGCCCTAACTCTTAAAATCCAAAGAGAAAGAAATCTTTTTTTGTCAGACATCAGAACAAACTCTGATGTGTTCTTTCCCAGCACCACTTCTTTCCGCACTGTCTATGCATCTTCACAGCAATTAGCTGAGAAAGCTGTTGCCACTCATTTAGGATCCATTGTATGTTTGCTCACCTAAATGAAGTTTACCCCCTAGTTGTATTCTGTATTTTCGATGGCAGCAGCAGTGATAGTTGGTGTGATCATAGTTTCAGCCAAATTGCAGTAGTATTATAAATGTCAGAATGCCTGCTTATTTTCAGAACACTGTACATTTCGTATTGTGCTTTTCTCATTTGAATGATTATATAGTTTAAGTTCCCTTACATGCTGTTAGAAATAGCATAGAGCCTTAAAGTCTGCAGCTCTGACAGCTGCAGTCTTGTGATTTTTTGCTGGTTTCAGCTAGAGTAGTTCACTATTGGCAGTGATTTTTAAAAGCATATTTTGGACTTTATAAGGCTCATTTGGAACAAAAATCATTTTCTGCAAAGGGAGGATAGCACCAGGCTTTCATACTGGTGTTTTTTTACCAGCTACTTGCTGCTTTAAGTTTCTGTTGGTTACATAAGAATATAACTTGAGTGATGCCTGCATCCATTTTTTTTTGTGACAATGCCTCACCTAAGTTCAGTACCGTTACTTGGAATTTACACTAGTGTTAATAAGAAAACTATGTCTCAAGCTCCAAATACTTGGAACAATCTGATGCTTACATCACATACAAATCAGTATGGTGAGTGCATTGTTGACATTGCACTCAGGCACTTGGGTGTAACAAAGATCTCCAGTTGCCCAAACATTTATCAGGATTCCAGCTACTCAGTGCTTCACTGCATGATGCTAAAAGTGTTCCTTCAATGGAGTTTTCTTGCTTTGTAATTTAATGTATAATTGTATTCTCACGCTCTATGCACTTCCAGGACTCTGTACAGCTTTCAGAGTGCAGGAGTTAACATACTTAGCATGCAAGCAAGCAAATCCAAGGTTTTACCATCCCATTTCTCCACTCACAACTCTTCTTTCTGACCTGCCTCAAAAATTCCATGGTCTTTCTTCAACCATCTCTTCTTCTCACCATTAAGATTCCCATGTTCTTTGCCCTGCACTGCCTGCACTAAGCAGTACAACTAGTAATTCTGTAGAGTAAATCTTAAAAGTGTTGCAGCTTGTGGTACCAATAACTGAATTTTTTTTATTTATTTCAAGGTAAAGGAAGAAAGTACCTACTGTTTTCAGGAATTGTTGATTCCTTAAGCACCGCTATTTAAGTGCTTTGATGTTAAAAGCAAAGATTCAAAGGTTCTGATTTGCACGTGACCAGTGTCCTACTGTATTGCAGTTACAGAAGTAAAAAGCGAAGATCTTAACTGCCTTGGGCCATTCAAATTTCAAAGAGAGACTTGCAGCCCACATAGAAGTATTTTGACCAAATTCTGAACTTGAAAATCACAATGTGATTTATCCACAGTGTGGCTAAATTGTCCCTTTCTCATGACCGGATCTCCCCTGTATTTCCTATTATTGCATCTTGTCAAAAGCAGTTGTGCATTAGCTGACATTTTATTGCTGGATTCCTCTAGGGCAGCAAGATTATTGCAGGAGTGCAAAATGCAGAGATCACTTTATCTGCAGCATAGCCTTGTAAATGCAGGTTGTAATCAGTGCACCTGCACAGCATCTCCCAGGCACTGACCTGACATGGGTTGTTACAGAGCGTTGAGTCAGGAACACCCTTCATAACTGCCTGGAAGTGCAGCTGCTTGTCTAGTCAATGGTCAGCAGCAAAAGACCAGGTTTTCCCCACATTAGAAGAGAGGCTTAGACATTTCTTCCCTCAGCCTAGCAAATTTGTTGGTTCATTCAGGTAGGGCTCACCTTATGGGTCAGGTAAGTTTCAGGCTGGATCATATCTTCAAGTGCTCTCTAGGCTAAATGGTAAATTTTGAAACACTTGTTGCTTTCTTAACTTTTCACTTTATACTGTTGTTAGTACTTCTCTCAGACTCTGTTGGTAAAACATTTTGCCAAGGCTAGAGATGCTTTTGCTTTGCTGAAGACTTTTTCAAATTCAAATGAATTCATACAATTTTATTTGTCTTCCATACTGTGCATCTTAATGGAGCCAGACTCCCTGTTTTGCATTTCAATTCAGTGCACTCTATGAGAATAACTAGAACTAACAAGGAAACTTATTTTTTCTTAAATTATATTTCTAATTTATCTCCAGTTATTATGTTTTCCATTTCTTCTCTGACTTCACATCTCTCTGAGTTCTTGGCCCCCAGTTTCCTGCTGACTGTTGTGCAGAATACATTCTTCCTGCAGAAACAGAGCTAGAATGGTGTTTCTCTTCTGTCTTCTCTTTGACTTAAAAAAATAAATAAAAAAAATAAAATAAAAATGAAATCCATATTCATATTTATCTGGAGAGAATGTGTCCATAGCAGCCTTTCTTCATTCTGAGCCTGGCACAGACTTTGGTTTAACATCCTGATTTATGTGCTTTACATGTTTCTGAGAAATAAAAACCTACTAAGCATCCATCCATAATATGTTAATCCTTTTATAAATACTTATTTGCGCATCTAAAACCTGAAAAAAAATTTTAGCTAATATAAACCAGCATAGTCCTAACTATACAATTTTACACTACCTGTTCTATTTTACACGAGCCACTCTTTCCTGTAGTCAGTCTCATCTCTGACAATGCAGAATTATATCAGCATTGCTCAAGGTGAAAAAATTCAAGGTGAAACAAATTTATCTCCTAATAAAGCTGCTAAGATTTGCTAAGACTGTTGCTGAGGTCCTCCATGAACCTAGCGTCCCATCAGTTTATGGAAAACTGGGATGAAGGGGATTACAAGAAATGGTTTTCCACCTGAGTTAGACTGAAATCCATCGCTTCTGAAAGACCTGGAAGCACATGCTAATCTGGGTTAGTTAGAGCACTCTAAACTTATATGCAGTCCATATTTTGATATGAATGGCATATTTCAGTGTAAGTTTATGCTTGCATGAAATATATAAAAATGAACTGGAGCTAAAGGACTGATCTTCAGTGGCATTTTTTCTGAATCAGCTACATCAAGTTTAAAATCATATTTTTAAAGAAGCCCCTTTGATTCTGCATGCAGACAAGCCTTTGAGCTTCTATTTGTTTGCATGATGTAAAGACTACAGATTACAAAGGGGATCATTGTTTCCTTCCGAGCTCCGATCCACATCTCTTTATTTCTTCACTTGTTATTTTCTGCTGGATCTATGAGGTCATCACAGTTGGACTACTGTGACTGCAGTAGTGATTTTGTGGAAGGGTCATCTGTGGTGAAAATACTAAGTCTAATTTTGTTAACAGTGTGGTGAAAGACAGGCAGATCTTTACCTGGACAATGCTGATCTGTTAGAAATGCTATTTTCCTTACCCGAGACTCATTTCAGTCTCAAGCCTATTTGCCTATGTGACATGCCATCAATGCTCCCACATACTCTGAGGAAAATTTTACACTTACAGCTGCACACTGATGATTGCCCCTTTCACTTCCTCTCCCCTAGTTCATTAACATGCATGTCTTCTCTTATTAGTGTTCATCATTATGTGAACAGCTGGTAACTGTTCTGTTTTCCTTCTCTTCAAAAAGAGGCCTTCACAGCCATGAGGAAAATTAGTAGTAGGTAAGAGCAATTTTTAATACTGACTCCAGGTTCATTAATTTTTTCATTATCGTTATCATCATCATGATTCCAAGGGTGGGAAGGTAGGCTGTGGGCCTGATTCTTCTGGTGCTTGGAGGAGTATACAGGGAGAGAAAAATCTTCTGAAGGCAGCAGGGCTGCAGATGAAAATTCAGGTTAAGTATGAATCAGGGTCTGATCAACATTTTTTTCATGGCTGCCTTTAAAATATGAGCATTTTCTCTTTCAAATTCCATTAAATGTAATGAAGGAGTTTTTGTTTGTTTGTTTGCTTGCATTTTTCAGATACATACTCCATCAAAGTTTTGACTTACCAGTGTGCCTCTGTGTCTTACTATCAAGGTAAGAATTATTTCTCTCACTCATTTAAAGAGAAGATGAAAAAGTAAGAGATAATTGGAAACCAGACATATTTCCTAGTTTCCCAACTTCTATTTTTCCCTCAGAATATGTCTGGTTATGCATTTCTGTGGATCATGACTGTATTTAAGACTGTGAACTATGAATATTCATGTTGCAAGACACTATGTCTGAAACATCCCAGAATTTAGATTTCTACCATCCAGGTAGAAGGCAGTTTTGGAATAGTATTTCACCTTGTTTTTTTAATCACTTAGGACAGCAATTTTCCAGCATGCCTTTCATCCAAGACATAAAATGTACTCAATTTTCCTTTCTCAAGTAATAACCCCAAGAACTTATTCATTTTCCATAGGAATCAACAGCAACATGCTCATTTACCATTTTATTCTGGTGTGGGAAACTCCATCACATGAGGTGTTAGACTTGGACTGTGTTTTCCATGCTACCTGTAGGAGGAGGCAAGAGCCCTGAAACTGTGAACACAACCCACTGAGGGCAAGAGACATCTTCAGCTACGTAATTCAGCTGAGGTTTTATCCATCTGCATGATTTCACACAGCATAGTAGCCCTTGGGTATTGGGTACTGTTACACAGCAGCCTTTCACCTTATGACTTTTTTTTTATTATTACTAGCCAAATGTGGTCACTTGGCAAGCCAGGTACTAAAGACAGATAGCTTTAGGGAGTCTTATCTGTGCTTCTTGCCTGGTGGAGCCAACATCCTGCTGTAGGATTGATTTGATGTTTCAGTGTGCTAAGCCTTCCCATAGTTATAGATATTCCTCCTTCAAGCTCGTCTATTTACACGGGCTTGTGCTGCCAAAGAGTAGCTTGCCTCAGTCCCTGAGGTAAGAGATCATTTTTTTCCCCAGAATTGCTGTCATAAAGCTGCAATCAATGGCTGACCAGTCTCCACTCCTTTTCCATATTAAATATAAGGGCAAAATACAGAGTACTATTTTCTTTAAACCAAACAAGTTCGTCAGAATGTATCTACAGTTAAGTGAAAACGTGTTGGCATGATAAGGACTGGAAATCAATTGGATTGACTTGCACTTATTGTTTCCTTTGCATATTCCTACTCTATTATTATACTGTCTTGGTTTTCATTTTATTCTAATCTGCCATTCCAAAGAAAAATAATTTAAAACAAATTGATGGGATACTTCAAAAAGAACAGAAGTCTTAAGCAGTTGGATGAATACAAAAGTTAGGAAATGGTGGAGGCACCATGTCAGGACAAAAAATAACAATATATATATACTTTGAATGTTGAGTTACTTCCCTGTCTTCCAAATAGAAATTTACATACAGCAATCAGTTGTATAAAGAAAGTCAGGCAGACACTACACCTTCTGCTTGTTTATTCCCTATGGGATCAGATTTTTCACTTTGGAGATATTTATTGCCTAGTGTGTATTTATTGCCTAGTATTGCCACAAGAGGGTACTCTAATTTAGTATTACTGGAAATTTATAAGAAGTTTCTCTGTTGTAGTCTCTTACTTCTCTGCAATTTACTGCAGCCTTAATTCTTATAGTCCTGATTCTTATACTCCTAATTGCTCTGTATGGCTTGTTTGTTTGCTTGTTTTCCTTCCCTTTTTTATTTAGAATTTCTGCAAACTGAGAAACTCCTTCTGAATGAGTTAGTAGTTCATCATCGTGATGCTATTTTAATGGCATTTGTCAGCATAGCACAAATACTCTCCCTGCGTCTCTCCTTGCATCACAGCCAAACATGACCTACAGCACTACTCCGAGGCCAGCATTAAACAACAGCTTTCAAGTGATTAAAATAGATTTGGTAGAATCTGGGAATCCAGGACTGTAAGCAAAACTTAGCTCACTCCCTCCTCCATCCTTTCCCAAAACTAAGGATATTTGTATGCCCCAGGTTTACCAACACCTATTTCCCGTGCAAGAAGACACTCCATGTCCTAAAATTACCCACTCTGTCACCCATACTAGAAAGCCTAGGCAAATACACGGCACTTGTATGAGGCATTTGAATGTCACAACTCTTACAGTAAATACACTTCACTGTGCTGTGTAATATATGTGAAAGCCTTAGTGATGACTCAAAAAAAACCTTGCATATATACTATTTATAAGTCCTCCAGGGGCAAGGAAGGGAAAATCTTAATCAGGAAAGCACAATATCTAGTAATTAACTCATAACTTGGTTTTAGTACTGATAATTAATCTGTGGAACTCCAGGCACCTACTTCTACAATATAGTACAAAACACCAAGAACAAACACCAAACATATTTTTCTGCTTTTTCTCCAGCTTTCAAGACAGGTTAAGACACGGAAAAGAGTAATTATTTAATCAAAGGTACATTTCTGCCATTAGAATCATAGAGTGGCTTGGATTTAAATGGGCCTCAAAGTTTGCTCACGTCCAATCACCTGCTGTGGGCAGGGCTGCCACCCAACAAATCAGGTGGCCCAGGTCCAGATCCAGCCTGGTCTTGAATTCCTCCAGGGATGGAGCACCCACAGTTTCTCTGGGTAACCTGTTCTAGCACCTCACCATCCTCCGAGAATATCCTCCTAATATCTTATCTAAATATATTCTCCTTTAGTTTGAAAACATTCCCTCTTGTCCTATCACTATCAGACCATGTAGAAATAAAAATTGCTGTCTTTTTATATGCTTGCTTTAAGTACTGAAAGGCTGCAGTGAGGCCTCCCTGGAGCTGTCTCTTCTCCAGGCTGAATAAGCCCAGCTCCCTCAGCCATTCCTCACAGGAGAGGCGCTCCTGACATGATGATCACAGGAAGAGGCAGAACTGTGTTAAGATTGTCTCTTTGTTAAATTAATCTTAAATTTCCTTTATTTAGAATCATAATCCAGATTGTGCTCAGAAGACTGAACAGTCTCTGGTGTGCTGTAAATGACAACATAATCCAAGCGCAATTTGATGGAATAGGGAGAAAGAATATGTTAGAAGCCTGATTTAAGGGATCATCACTTAATTACAAAAAATATATGTATAATGAAATAAGCAGAGAGAGTTAAAAACGTGATCCAAAACTTTAGAGGTGAAAAAAGGGTAAATAAAAGAATTCAATAGTTTGAAAACTAGTTATTGCAGAGGAGAAGTTTATTCAGACTGTAAGACCAAGGTGTATTCCTGTAGACAGGTAGGGAAAAGGTTAAAGTCTGTACAAGTGAAACGCTGACAGGGAGAAAAGGAAAATGATATGAAGAAGAGAAAAATAATGGGGTGAATGTGCAAGCTTTAGAGGCAAACTGAGACAGGACAGCTTCTGCAAGAGGGAATCCCTATTTTTAATGAAAATTAACTGGTACTGTTCTAAGTCCAAGCCAGCATGATTTTTCTTGGAGTATGTTTCCTTTTTTAGCAGAAGTTGTGTTATTCATTATCATCTGAAATTAAACACAATGGAAGAGTTATTATTCTCGTACAATCCAGTAAGAAACCCAATATGTCATTTTAAAGATCAGATTTTAAAGTAGATTTGAATTTGCTTTATTGAAATAAACCTGGAAATGTTGCACACAATCATTTCTGTCTGCAAATAAAGAATATTTTACCTTCCTGGATTGTGGCTGAAGGTAATCCGGGTCAGCAAACAAACTGCAAATGGTACTGTGTACTGAAATACAGTAGAGAATGAAAAAAAGAGTATTCATTTTTTCACATTTGCAGTTAATTACATTTTCTAGACGGTGTTTTCCAGACATCACTAGGACTGTCCTATGACCTGTGATTTCATATTTTCACTTTATTACTGACCCATTTGCATAGAAGTTGTAACTTCCATACCCTTTATCCTTACATCAGAATGAAGTCTTCATGCAATTTTGACTTTTATCTGTGTCTTCCTGTATTTTATGACTGGCAGTAGTGTTTTATAATCTACTCTTATCTACACTGCTGAAAGATTTCTCAGTCTTTTGTGTAGATACCATTTTTACACTCCCATTGACAGAACGTATTTTTTGCTGTGGTTAAGCAGTAGTGTAGG
Source organism: Perdix hodgsoniae (assembly GCA_035772895.1). Classification (NCBI taxonomy): domain Eukaryota; kingdom Metazoa; phylum Chordata; class Aves; order Galliformes; family Phasianidae; genus Perdix; species Perdix hodgsoniae. Next base: position 18,101,877 of record JAPSGF010000003.1, read on the forward strand.
TTCTTGAATGCTTCTTGGAGGGCAATACAAGTCATCTTCATTTCTTGTGGAAATGGGCAGATTAGAGCTGTTGTGCCTCAGACAAGACTATACAGCTCAGAAGAAGATGCATAGTCCTGTCACCGTGCCTCTTTTGGAGCTGATATGTTTTATTATTACTTTGATTTTTAAATAAAAGAAAAAAAGGTATTGCTATTGTTCTTACTAACAAGGAAGGGCTGATTGGGAATGAGAAGACTGGGGGCAGATTGGGATGCAGTGATCTTGAGATGGTGGAGTTCAAGATTTTGTGTGGAAAAAAAGCAAAGCAATAAGTAGGATTGCTACCCTGGACTTCAGGAGAGCCAACTTTGAACACTTCAGAAGACCTACTTGGAGGTATCTCAGAAGCTAGATCTTTAGAAGGTACATATGAGAGCTGGTTGACACTTAAACACCACTTCTTCTAAGCTCTAGATTGGTTCATCCCTATGAGTAAGAAATCAGGGAAGGATGGCAGGAAGCCTGAATGGATGAGCAAGAAACTCATGGATAAACTGAAAGACAAAAGAAGGTCCATGAAATGTGAAAAAAGGGCCTGTCCACCCAGGGACAATATGGGAATGTTGTCAGGACTTGAGGGATACTAAGTCCTGTTGGGATTAGATCTTGCAGAGAGGATAAAGGATGACAAGAAAAGATTTTTTTAGGATTTTTTTCAGTGACAGAAGGAAGATTAGGGAAAATGTGGGTCCCTTTCTAAATGAGATGAATGCTCCTGTGACATGATATGCTGAGAAGGCATAGATTTTGAATGCCTTCTTTGCTTCACTCTTTAACGCTAAGACTAGCTCTCAGGAATCCCAGACAGTGCAAGTAAGAAACAGTTTAGAGAAAAGAGGATTTCCTGTTGTTTGAGGACCTGGTCAGTGAGTGTCCAGTCAAAAGAAACACACACAAATCCATGGACCCCAATGGGATGCACGTACATGTGCTGAGGTAGCTAGCAGAGGTGACTGCTGAACTGCTCTCTATCATCTTTGAAAAATCTTGGTGAATGGGAAAGGTGCCTGAAGACTGGAGGATAGCCAACATCATACCAGTCTTCATAAGAGGCAAAAAGTAGGACCTGGGAAATTACAGGTCAATTAGTGTCACTTCAGTCTTTGGAAAGGTGATAGAAAAATTTGTTCTGGATACTCTTTCCAAGAAATTGGAAGAGAAGAAGGTTATCAGGAGTAGTCAACATAGATTCCCCAAGGGAAAATCATGTTTGGACAACCTGGTAGCCTTCTATGATGTCATCACATCACGGCTGGGTAGATGGGGGGGATAGCAGAGAATGTTGTATACCTTGACTTCAGGTGTGTCTCCCACAATATGCTTGTTATGAAACTTAAAAAGTGCAGGATAGATGAATAGACAGTGAGGTGGGATTGAGAGCTGGATGACTGGAAGTGCTCAGAGGGATGTCATTAGTGGCATGGTCTGGTTGGAGGCCTGTAACTAGCAGTATTCTCCTAAACCTGGTGCTGGATCCAGTCTTATCCAACATCTTCATTAACAACCTGGATGAAGAGATAGAGTCCACCCTCAGCAAGTTTACTGATGTTACAAAGCTGGGAATAGTGTCTGACTCACTGGAAAGCTGTGCTGCCATTCAACAAGACCTGGACAGACTGGAGGGTTGGGCAGAAGGTACAAGATCAGGTTTAACAAGAGCAAGTGTAGAGTCTTGCACCTGGAGAGGAACAACCACATGCATCAGTACAGGTTAGGGGGTGACCTGCTGGAAAGGAGCTCTGCAGAAAAGGACCTGGAGTTGTGGTGGACATCAAGTTGGCCATAAGCCAGCAGTGTGCCCTCTTGTCCAAGAAGGCCAGTGATATCCTGGGGTGCATTAAAAAGAGGGTAGCCAGCAGGTCAAGAAAGGTGATCCTCCCTCTCTGCTCTGCCCTTGTTAGGCCACATTTAGAATAGTGTGTCCACTTTTGGCTCCCCAGTTCAAAAAAAGAGGGATCTCATAAAAGGCTACAGAGAAGGGCCACAAAGATGATAAAGGGCCTGGAGCGTTTTCTATATGAGGAAAGGCTGAGGAACGTGGGTCTGTTCAGCCTGGGAAAAAAGAATACAGGGGGGATCTGACTAATGTTTATAAATATCTAGGTGTAGATATAACAAATAATAAGGTGGGAGGGAAATGGATGAGTCCAGGCTCTTCTCAGTGGTGCATAGAGATGGAACAAGGAGTAATAGACTAAAACTTGAGCATAGGAAGTTCCATACAAACTTGCAGAAGAAAATCTTTATTGTAAGGGTGAAGGAACTGGGATAGGTGCCCAGAGAAGTCGTGAAGTGTCCTTCTATTCAAGACCATTCTGGACAGCTACAGTGTGACCTACTATAGGGAATCTGCTTTCGCAGGGGGTTTGGACTCAGTGACCTCTCAAGGTCTCTTCCGACACCTGCAGTTCTGTGATTCTGTGATTCTCTGAAGTAAACTGTTGAGCACTTTCACATTCTCCACATTTCTTCCATCTCTTATATCAGAGGGCATACACTCTCTTCTGCCTTTCTTTTCCGACTGAAGTACCTGTGGAAACCCTTCTTATTTTTCACATTTTTTGCCAAAGTTCAGTTCCATCGGTGCCTTGGTTTTTCTGATCCCAACTCTGCACATCTGGATGGCATTCCTATATTCTTCCTGCACCACACATCCCAACTTCCACTGCCTATACAGGTCCTTCTTATCTCTCATTTTCACCAGCATGCTCTTGCTCAGCCATGATTTCTGCCAGTACAGTTCTGCCAAGTATTGTGGCTCTTGAAAGCCGCATATTTTTTTTGCTTTTTGTGATGATTACAGCTTTCTGGCTTGTAGCTTACAGATTTTCTTATGCTGGAATATTTTTACACTCCATTACTTTTGATTTACCTTGCAAGGATGTACAAGATACCAATCACACTTTCAGTGGAAAACACACTTAACAATAAACTGATTGTCTACCAACCAAATGAGGCACTCCAAGGTAATACAAGGCACTACCGTATATTTCAGCTTATGAACTGTATAGCTGACTTAAGATATTATGGCACTGACTGCATACAAATATCACACTGCAAAAGATTCATTAGGACAAATTAAAAGCAGCTCAAGTAACTGATACACTTTGAAGCCTACAAATACCAAGAGGATTAATGCAGGATCCTATCGCCTTTTCTTCATATTGACTGTCCCAGTACAGCCAAAGGCAGCAGGACTGTCTGAAGCTTGATGGAAGCTCTTTGAACTGAGACCTCTCATTCTCAAGTGAACAGAAATCTCTCCTTGCCATTCTCTTGTTTCTGAATGCCAAAGTTGAAAATGGGACTGTGAATAGTTCAGCTGTTTAGTGCTTTTTTTGTTGGGTTGGGTTGTTTTGTTTTGTTTTGTTTTGGGTTTTTGTGTTTTGTTTTGGTTTTTTGTTGTTGTTGTTGTTTTGGTCAAGAAGTTCACAGATATATGTGCAGATGATATGTGCAGATGGAATAGAATTAGGGGAACAACTTGGAAGTGCAATGTAGAATCAAGAGCCAGGCACCTAAAATGCAGCATAGAGCCCACAGCTCATTCAGCTTCATCTGTGCCTTTATTTGAAGTGGCAGTTAATTGTTCAGGAATGCAAGCAAATTTATTGCTGTTGTTCTTGTTCCTATTGTTATTGTTAATTATTATTACTACCATTATTGAATGATGTTTCCTTCTCTGAAGAATGGTTCTTTCTTGGCTAGTGACAAAAGCAATGCTTTTTTGAGTATGCATCACATGACATCTCTGTCAGGCAGTGTTGTATTCACCCAGCTGTGTTCTGCTAGAGTATTGTTAAATATTTACCACAGTTTCCAGTGTCAATCTTCAATGATTTGTCTCTGTTTCCCCTCATGACTACCTAAAAACCTGAGGAGAGATTAATACAAAGTTTGTTTTTAAGCACTGAATGAGAGAAAAATCAAAGAAAACAAAACCAACACAACACCAACAAATCATGCAAAACCAACACAACAACACCAACAAAGGATGCAACAGAATTCTGTTTAAACTCTAGTTTAGCTTACAGTCTGGTAATTTTTTGATATTAATATTGGAGCTTTCATGTAGATTATGGATGTTCATAAAAATTATTAGTTCATTTTAAACAGCTGATTTTGAATGACTTATCTATCGATATCTAGCAATATTTTCAAGGCTGGCCAAACACAAATAAAAATAGTTTTTGTCAAAGAACACAGAAATCCTACTTCTACCAAAGAGGTAGGAATGAAATCAGAGGAGGAAATTCTGATGGCAGGGAAATGAGTGAGGACTTATTCATAGGGACGAGTCAATCTGCAAGAACAAGAATCTTTTGTACTTTGCTAAAGCCAAACAAATGGTCAAGCATAAACTTAGTCTGAGCTCTGTAGTCTGCTTGAGCCCAAAGCCTCAGAGCCAGGGCAGTGAACACGGGCATCTTGTTCAGGCACAAATGGTGTGCTAAGGAAAGTCCATACAAGGAGACACTCAACCTCTTTCCTACTAGTGGCATAAGTGTAATAACTTCTCAGAAATTGGCTCCTCACAAACTAATTTGTGGAAGAGATTAATTTTAATGGCAGATTTATGCAAAGGAAATCAAGAGGGCAAAATGTTAAGAACATAACTGGTTTGTGTGAAGGAAAGAGCAAGAGAAACATCATAAGAAAGAAACAAGGGACTTCTGGAGTGATAAAAATGTTGAAAATTACCTTCTTGATAGTAACAAAAGAAAGTCCCAAAGAAATTAATATGAAAATGCAACCCAAAGGAGAGTTGAAGGCTGTGTACATTATCCACTAGGAGGCACAGTGTTTGCATACTAGAATTTAAAGTTATTACTCAGAACACTAGAGTGTACTTACAATGCTCTCAGAACACAGCAGAAGCAAATTAAGAGAGATGAAATGGATTAATAAAAAAGCAAATAAAAAGGCTGTAAAGTTCAAATGAAGGGCCTAATTCCATTCCTATTAAAATATAAACAGCCTCATCCCCATTAAGTTCAGTAAGAGTAGTATACTGAGCCTGAAGTAGAGTCCATACTACATCCTAAAATTTATACACATGGAAAATGTAATGAAAAAGCAGACAATTAGTTTTTTTTTTTTTTTTTTTTTTTTTTTTACTTCTAGATCTAAAAGGAGAATAGGCAGAATGATGGACTACATTGGGGTTGCTTCCCTGGAAACAAAGGCTTAGTTACTTTTTGTCTTCTGTATCATTGATATTAGCACCAGCAACCCATTCTCAAGTCACAGGTGAATAAAAGGCAAGCTGAGTTGTGCCTGCGCCATTTGTTTGCTCACAAAAACCTGTGCTGACAGAACAATGGAGGATGCTATCCTCTCTTGAGAGTGCACCCCAAAGGCCACTTGCCTGCCACATACTGAGCATAGTTGTTAGCAATAGGACTAATTCTGCTGTGTTTCCTGTGTCAGCTTTTCAGTGTTTGCCTGGAATTGACACTGGCTGTTCTCAGCATTCCTCTGGAAGTCCTGAAAAGCCACATCAGCTGGAAGATGCAAGGAGAAAAGCAGCGAAGATCTGTGTGGAAGCTGCAAAAGGTCTCTGCAAATGTATCTAAAACTTTATCTCTGTAAGCACTTCCAAGACCCTGTGTCCAAATGAGCACCTTGATCTCATCCTGATGTGTTCTTGGTAAGGTCTGAGCACATTCCTGCCCCTTCTCTTATCTTCCTGTGTCTTAGCTGGAAAGACAACCTGGCTGTACAGAATGGCCAGAGCAAAAGTCATCCTTTGGTTAGTCCTTGATGTGTTCATCTGGGGAAGGCAGGGTCCCAAGGCAGGCTGCGACACTTGCGGCAGTACTGCTCATGTGAATGTCCTTTGAAATAACTGGGCAAAGCTGACTCTGAGGTTTGCAGTTAAAGGCTGATTCACAGCATTTTATACCTCCTTTGAGACCGACCTGGGCTACAGGTGCAGGTGTCTGAGAATGTGGCTATAGCAAGCCTCCTATTCACCGCTGATCACTCTGAGAAAATGGAAGGGACATGCACTCCTAGACAACAGACCTTGCAGATCACCAAACGGTGGGTGTTCTGACTCCCAGTTAAGGACATTTCACTGCACTGTCTCTCTGCAGTTTCTGGGGAGCTCAAGCAGAATTGTGCCTGCTGATGGTGTCTCTTCTTCTGAGGAATTAGGGCAGCTCTTTGCTGTCCCTGTCCTCAATCTGACACAATTTGCTGACCCATACTGTTTCTGCTGCTTCTCTGAAGAACTGATTTCCTGTACAGGTTCAGTGCTTTGAATTTATTTTGTGATGTGGTCTGTATTTTGTGGGTCTTTGGATAGGCAGCAGCTGTGATTTAACTACTGTTTGTCCCACAGCTCCCAGTCATCTTTACTGTTGCTTTATTTTTGTGACATTCAGTGTCTCTCCTCTGTCTTGTATGCAAATCTTTGATTCTTTTGGTGTAGGGTTTTTTTTCTGTTTTGTTTGCTGAGCATCTTGTACAGCTCACTTGCTGAGGCACTGGGTTTCCCTGTAGAGTGTCAGTATTAACCATGGTAATGAAGTACTAAGAATCAGCAACACTCCAAAATGGAAAATAGCAACATACTACTTTTGAATCATGAAGGAGAGAGCAATGACGTGAGAGAATTAAGTCCAGTCAAGCCCAAAGATATCATTCCCAAGGGAATGCATTCCACCAACGTGGCACTTGTTGCAAACTAGAGCATCATGAAGATAAAAATACACTTTGCAGCATGTCATGGGTCACATCTCTGACGTTTGTGATTTGCCCAAGGTCAGGGTAACACTACCCTCTCTTAACCCCAGGTTGTTTGTTCTCCCTCTCTTTGACTGAGGGGCTGGATTTTACCTGAGGACCCTAGATATCTCTGGACACAAGCGATCTGCTCCATGGTCGGATTTACTCTCTCTCGAGGGGTTGTAAGGGTTTGCCTTTTTCCAGAGGCTACATAACCACTAACAACACTGACGCAAACCCAGCTCCCGCTTCATTTTACTTTTTTCCCATTCGGATCACGAAAAGAGCAGAACAGGGCGGCCGGCTTCACCTCCGTCCCGTGGGAGCGGCGGGGGCTGTGCGGCCCGGCCCCGGGGTGGTGCCGGCGGTGGGTCCCGCCCCGCTCACCTGTGCGGGTCGGCCGGCCGCGCTGCTCCCGCTCCAGCTCCAGCCCGCTCCTCGGAGGATGAACGCGCCGAGGCTGCCGGCGGAGCCCGGCAAGGAGGTGAGAAGAGAAGGGGCTCCTCTCTCCGGAGGGACGGGCTGGTTTGGGCCGGCGGGCTGCCTGCGGGTCTCCTGCGACTGGGGAGCGGGGAGGTCAGAGCTGGCGGGGACCGGTGCAGCGGGTCCAGGTGGAGGTGCGTCTGCCTGCTGCGGATGAAGCCCGGGCCCGTCCAGCGCAGCTCAGCTTGCCGGGAGCCGCGTTCAGCAGTGCTCCGTGTGCGGAGCCAAATGCTTTAACCACCAGAGCCATGTTTGCTGTGCAAATATTCCCGTGCAACAATAAATCAGTGGGGAACAGTTGCGTTATTGAAGTTGTAACAAGTGAGGAACAAGCTGGTGACGAAGAAATGAAGTGTTGCTGGGGGACTTTTCAGTGGTGCTCTGGGAACTGCGGATTGCTCGTTTTGACTCCGAGTGCTGTCAAGTACGTGGTTCACTTCTACTCTGAAGCAAACCGAAGGGCTTGGGGCAGAGCAGGAGGCAGATAGGCTCTGTAAATGTGATGTGTTCACTGTTGCCCTGCAAATTTTGCTCATAACTGCTGGCTTCTGGCCAACGTGCTGCTCCTTGAGGGATTAACAATGATACATACTGCCAGTGCAAGTGACCAAAGCATGTATCTATGTTTCTATACGTTACTTTTCCTCTTCAGAGACACAGGGTATCTGTGTCTCTCAAGAACTTGCTGATCTGTACAGTGCTGTGTTAGCCCATTTTAGGGAAAGCAACTGCAGGTGTCTGTCTCCTGGAGGTAATCTGCATCCCAGAGTTCTCTGAGGCAGCCTGTGGCTTGGGCTTCTGTCCCTGTCAGCACCAAGGTGCAAAAGCCCAGGACTGCACATTTACCTGTCCCAGGGGAGAGAAACAGCTGCAGATGCGGGGAGGTGGGAAGTGCAGCCCTGCCTCGCTTCTGCAGGAAGACCTAGAGGTGAATAGCAGGGGAGGGCCCCTGCCTTCCTGCACTCTGTGCCAAGCAGTACTTACACTGACTCAGGCTGCTCGTGGAAGGGCAAATGCTCCAGGGTCCCTCCAGCTCTGCTCCCTTGAGTGGTTTTTTGGTACTGGACTTCTCTGTGACTTAGTCTTCCCACTTGCAAAATATCCATCCGGCAAAGTATTCTATGTACTTATGGTGAAAACTGAGATAGCTGTTATAGACCAAGCCAGTCAAAAATGCCTGTGAAAGAAAACCAAATTTGCTTGTAAGTTTTACAGTGTGATCATCCCAGCAAAACCATTCAGTTTGAGCAGTACCTGCTGAAAAGGATATTACCATAGTGTGATATTTATTCATAGCACTCATAGAATTTAGTATACAAACACAATTTAGTATACAAACACATACAAATGTAATAAACTTAAAAAGAAAAAAAAAAGCCAGAGCATTATTTTTTCCAAAGTTACAAAATAGAGGAGTTTTGAACAGAAAAAAGAAATGCATTACTTGATTTTGCTTTCTAGATGAACTGTCAGAAACTATTTGCTTACAGTGTGTTACTCTTGTTTACATTGGTGTGAGAATATTCACACAGCTGTGGGTTGAAAGATACATTCTGTTCTTCCTCAGGTGGAAGAAATAACCCTCACTCCTGTATTTAAAAGCTTCCTTTTTTTTTCAAGTAACATCATTTCTTGTATTGTCAGTGAGTAAAACCATGAGGTAAGCATTTGATAATTCATTATTACAGAGCTGTGTTGTTTCTTGTTTTGGTCAGTTGTTGTTTTGTTTTGTTTTCAATGAAATAGAGGTATGCATAGAAGGCTTTCATTCTAGCTACCATGATTTTTTCTTCATACCTGTTTTGAGTTACAAACACAGCATGTGGTCTGACTAATTTAAATTAATATTTAGATATTTACTTTGCTCCCATATGGGCATGCATGTTAGTTTTTAGTGTAGTTTGAAATCCATTGGACCAATATGAAAGGGCTGATAAACTGTTGAGCCTCCTCAGAGCCCAGTAGATTTTTTTTTTTTTTTTTTTTTTTTTTTTTAGATATATAAGCTTATTTGGACCTTCTTAAACTAGTTTACAGTAAAAGAACCATGAACAGAGGTAACTGTCTTCAGAAGCTGGCTGTGAAGTACCGGATTTTCTGTAAAATGTGACCTCTGAAGTGGTATATTCTTACTGCAATGAACTCAGACTTGCAGATGCTACTTTCAACAGCACCAGCATAAGCTTATCAACCTACCTGTAGCACAGGGTTAATATTGAGGTCCGAGTGAAGCCTGTGACTGAATTTGGAAGGGATACAAAGTTTGGAGAAGTATATTTTCCTCATTATGGGATTTGCAGGTGTAAATGCCATAGAGAGTGTGCATTTCTTGCTTTTTACTGGAAAAATAGACAAGATTGTACAGATGTTCTACTGACATCTTCCAGAATCACTTGTACACTTAAAGTCACCATGCTGAAATTAGTCCTGTAAGAAACTGGTTACCTGTACAGTGTAAAATTTATTGTACAGTTGCAACTAAAGCCAGTGAAGAATCTTTAATAGTGAAAAAATGGGTGCATATGCATATCTTCCAGTGATTGGATGCACTGGCTAAATGCTGAGGCCATATGAAATACACAATTCTGAGGGCAGAATCTGCATCAGTACCTTATGTGTCCCTCCTGTACGTCCCTGGTTGAATTAGCACATGCTATTTAGAGTAAAACCTTCCATGCTAGTGGACATAAGTCAGGATAAGCCATAAGACATGATACAAGGATGTATGTGTGTGTGTTTTATGTTCCCTCTCTGCCCTGTTCAATAGATCTATGGCTGTATTCTCACAGGCAAGATGCAGCAAAAGTAGCAATATTAGAAGATAATCTTTAACCCACCTCTCCATTTCTTCACCTGTTCCAGCTGCGGGCAGTAATCCTATTCGTCTCCATCCATTTACTTTGCCTCACCCTCTGCTCACACTGGTCATCACTTGCATGTTCCATTCCTCAAAGTTCCTCCTGCTGCCAGATTGTTCTTTTTCTCCTTTCTATTGCTTTTTGGCTGTCCATGTAATTCTCTGTCCTGCAGCCTTCCCTCCTCAATCATTCTGGCATTCTACACAGGCAATTTCACTCTTTCGGTGGTGATTCTTCCCCATTAGCCAAAAATCAGTAGAACAGAACGGGGAGAGCTACTCAACAGTTGCATTTAGTCAAAATTTTCCCAACGTGTGACTTATGCTCTATTCCTACAATTAAATCTCTGACAAATATCATGCCCAGACAAAGGAAGTACACATGAGAACCAGCAGGTGCCTGCAGTGCTGTCTAAAATAAGTAGCAAAATTGTAACAGAGCTCAGTAAGAACAATATAGAATTTTGAGTATTGGGAAGCCATGGAAACCTAAGTATTCCCTGTCTGATGAAATAACTTAACAGTGAATCTATCTGAAGAAATGGACTGGAAATAGCTGAGAACAAAATCTGGGATGTGATGTGACATCTTCAAAGTCAAAATCCAGTTTACTCCTGCATTCTTTGTTTATTCACTCAACCTAAATAGCCACCAATTCTTAGGGGTCTTTTTGAGATGCTTCATTTACGGCGCATGTATAGATTTCATGTGGGATGATCCTTATTCTGTTCTAAACCTCTGGTGTGACCCACAGCAAGTAATTCAGATGCTAAGCTTGTGTTTCCCATTCATTAAAGAAAGATTAGTTCTTCAGTATAGTAACAATAAAATGAGGAAGAACTATGATATACTGAAACAAACAAACTTATTGCTCTATTCATAGAATCAAAGAATCATTAAGGTTGGAAAAGACCTCTAAGATTATCTCGTCCAACCATCAGCCCATTCCCACCATGCTCACTGAACCATGCCCCGCAGTACTACCTCTCCATGTTTCTTGAGCACCTCCATGAATGGAGATTCCTCCACCTCCATGGGCAGCCGTTCCAGCACCTGACCATTCATTCTGAGAAGAAATTTTTCCTAATATCCAACCTGAACCTCAACTGGTGCAACGTGAAGACATTCCCTCTTGTCTCATTACCTGGGAGAAGAGGCCAAACTCCAGCTCACTACAGCCTCCCTTCAGGAAGTTGAAGAGAGCGATAAGGTCTCTCCTGAGCCTTCTTTTCTCCAGTCTGGACAATCACAGTTCCCTCAGCTGCTCCCCATAGGTCTTGTGCTTCAGACCCTTCACAGCTTCGGTGCTCTTTTCTGATCATGCTCCGGGGCCTCAGTGTCTTTCTTGTAGTGAGGGGCCCAAAAATGAATGCAGTAGTCAAGATGTGGTCTCACTGGGTCTGAGTACATAGAAGCAGTCACCTGCTCCTGCTGACAACACTATTTTGATACATGCCAGCATGCCATTGGTTTTCTTGGCCACCTGGGCACACCGCTGGCTCATGTTCAGCCAGCTGTCAACTAGAACCCCCAGACCCTTTTCCTCCATGCAGCTTTCCAGCCATTCTGCTACAAACCTGTAGCAATGAGTGGGGTTTCTGTGACCAAAGTGCAGGGCCCAGCACATGGTCACATTGAACCTCTGGCCTCAGCCCACCAGTCCAGCCTACAGATTTTACAGGACATGTTCATCTGAAACTAAGTGTATTAGGCTCTGGTAGGCTGAAAGATCTCACCCAGAACTGCAGCCTAAGCAGCAACAACAGCTACACCAATGGGTTGGGGGATGAGGTATTGTTCTCTTTGTTTCACTCACAACCAAGCCTGGTTTCACACTGGGTGTCAAAGACAGCCATCAATAGGGCAGTGCCCTGCAAGCATGCAGTATGTGCAGGACATGAATCACAACTTTGTGAACTTAGACAACAAGTGGGGAAAGAAACTACTGAGAGGAATGTGTTTCTAGGGGCAGCACAGACAGGATTTCTCTGGTAAAGCCACAATTTGTCCTATAGGTTGGTAATCTCAGACTGGTTCTTGATGGATGACTGAGTGTTTGTATTGCCACAGTGACGCATGGAATTGACTGGCACAAGCAGAAGACCAAGCAGCCTCCCTGTGCTGAGGCATTTTGTCTGTGAAGCCTTCACTCCTGTGGCAATGAGTGAACTGGTCTCTGATCATCATGGGACTGCTTTTGGAGCACCAGGAAGTGAAATGACAAGCTTAGAGCATATTGTTCAGCATCACAGTACTTACACCAGTCATTCGTCATGTTTTTACTGTATTTACAATGCTTATTAAAAACTGGAGGAAGAGTGACCAAATATCAAGAGACGCTCCAAGGAGTGGAAAGGTGTATACAGGCACACTGTTTGGTAACTGGATGTTGGGTAAATGTTGCATTAGGCAGTAAGCGTAGAGGCTGGATGATAGTACCGATTCTTGAAGGATTTATGAAGTGCCATGGAAAACAGAGGAGTTTAAACTAAGATGTGGCAAAGACTTTAACCATAGTTAGCTTTACACCTTGTGTGCACTTTCACTGAGGTCAACAACACTTCACTACAGGAAGCCGAGGAGGTGTGCAGATCCCCGCCAGACTGAGCCTGATGGTCTCTGGGACAGGATGCAGGGGCATACAAGCTGAGGCTGCAAGGGCAGCCCTGAGCCCCGATTGAAAAGCAGCATTCACAGCTATTGAGCAGTCCTGGCCTTCCTCCTACACCTGCGGTAGATGCTGTGTGGCTCAGTGTACCTGCAGTCCCACAAAATAACTGACACTTGCTTAGCAATGGCTAAGAGAGGTAAACGCATTCGGATTTTTCTGTAGAAGCACTTTAGAGACCTTTCGCAAACGAAGCGAGTTGACGGAACGGGGTCGAGGGGACCGGACGGGGCCGAGAGCCGTGGGGCGGCCCCAGAGGGGAGGGAGCGGCGGGCGCGGAGACGGCCGGGAGGCGTCGCGGGCGAGGTGGGCGCCGAACGAGCGGAGCGGCCGGGCAGAGCTGCAGGCTGGGCGGCGGCAGGGGGCGGCGCCACGGGCAGCGCGGCGCAGGGCGGCGGCCCCGCAACCCGGGCGGGCGACAGGTGGGAGCGGGCCGCGGCCGGCGGTGAGCGGAGCGGGGCGGGGACGGGATGGGCTGCGCGCCCAGCATCCACGTCTCGCAGAGCGGCGTGATTTACTGCCGGGACTCGGACGAGTCCAATTCCCCCCACCAGACCACCACCATCTCGCAGGGTGCCGCCACGCTGCACGGCCTCTTCGTCAAGAGCGACGCGGCCGACTCCATCCCCGCCGTCCTCGCCTACCAGAGCCGGCAGCCGCCGCCCTGCTCCGGCCCCCGCCGCAGGGAGCCCAGGGCGCCGCGCTGCTGCGGCATCGAGGCGGAGACCCAGACCGACAGCCCCAGCTTCAAGGTGAGCGCTTAGCGGAGCGCGGTGGGAGAGCCGCTCCGGCGCTGGGGTGCAGCTGTCCCCGCTGACTCACCGCTCCCTGCCCGCCTGCAGAGCCCCGCGGCTGAGAGCTGCGCGGCCGGAGGGGAAGGGCTGCTCCCGGCGCTGCGGTGGGTGGCGGGGAGCGGGCGTCCGGGAGAGGTTGGTTCCCCTTAGAGAAACGCGCCTCCTGGATGCTGAGCTCTTCCGTTCCTCTGTCGGTCGGAATGAGCTGTTGCCGTCCGCAGGAACTCAGCCGCCCTCATCCGCGCGGCCGGCAGCCGCGGGGCTCCAGCAGCGGGCGGACAGCGGCCGGCTGCCGGCTGCGTTCCGAGCCGGGGCGTCTGCGGCAGCGGCCGGCGGTTCGGCGCCCCGCGGTGTGCGGGCGGGCAGGGCGCTGCTCCGGGATGCTGCACTGACTCAGCGCGTGCTGCCGGCGTCGTGGGGCACGGCTTTCCCTGCGAGTTCCCTATAGGATTCTGTTTTGCGGCGTCGCCCCGCTCCAAAACTTGCTCACAAAACAAGCGGTGTGGTGATTGCAGAAGCACCCCAGGGTGCGCCTCCTCGCTCGTATTAATAAAGCCAGGTATCGTGCTGTAAAGTTGTTCTCTGGGATTAAATAGATTCTAGTACTCGGTTATAATTAAGAAATTAGGAGATTAGGTAAACTTAAAATATACTCTGTAATTAAAAAAATAAATCAGAAAATGCCTAATGAAAACGTAGGCTAGGTCACAGGAAAAAAAAAAAAACAGGAAAACAAACAAACAAAAAAATAACCAAAGAAACTGAATCCACTTCAATCCACAAAGTTTAAAAAAAAAAATTTGATTTTTTTTTCCTATGCACAGTGGGATGCTTCTTGAGATAAACTACAACTCTTTTAAATGCAGAATAAAATACTTGTGCAAATTAGTTAGAAATTATTGCACAATTCTTTAAGTTGAAATCTGGATGGAGGTTCTGAAAATGGCAATACCATTTTTTGTAATTAGAGATTGTTTATGCTTTGTTTACATTTTTACTGTTACACCATGCGCTCATGTAAGCAAATGTACTTGTCAGCTTTCTGGTTGTCAGAAGTAAGCATATTTCAGATGTTTCTCAGCTTCGTAACTGGCACCCAAATGTCACTGCTTCAGCAATTTGCACAAGTGTGGGGACCCATGCTCAGGGAGAATCTGTAAAATATTTTTCGTCATTTTAAAACCAAGTCAGAGCTCCCCATTTTCGCCACCATTCCTTCCACTATTTCCTCTGGGAAAATATGTTCTTTTGTGACCAAATGAGGTCCAAATATTACAGAACTATCACAAAAGCAAAGTAATATTTGGTATCTGGCTATAAAAAAAACAAAAGAGCATGGAAGTACTGTTCTTCAATTAGATTACAAAATTTACTAACATTTGAAGGATTCTTCTTTATTTTGGTAGAGAATATGTGTCTAGGAATACCTGAGGGCTTCAGCTGCTACAGAGCTTGGTTGCACATATTGGCAGTGTTGAAATGCCATCTAACTGTTTAGGCAAGGAAACAAAGACAGAGGTCAGAAGGCTGGTAGATGTATGGCAAATTGATACAATATTCCAGTTGTGTAACTGATCACCCCACTTAAGCCATGCTGCTTCATCTGTCTTCATTTTCTGCTCTAAACTGTTCCCTACTTGTTTACGCAATTGAGTATTGCATTATTTGCATTTGAACTTATATTTATAGAATGTTTTAAAACTGGTCCACATCTCAGTATCAATCTGGCACTGAAAGAAATCAACTCATAATGACTTCACCTCTGTAATACAAACAAAAGCAGAACATATCACTTGTCTCTTACAATGTCTTGCCAAAACTTTAGATTTTAATTCTTTATAATCTGTTCTTGCTGGGGAGAGATCTGTATTAGAAAGATAATCTGTTTTGCTCTTATTTCTTTCATTAAAAAGTTCTGAGTTGTTCCAGCCATTCAGATGTGTTGGTCGCATCCTGCTTATAAGGTTATGAGTAGTTATTTCATATTTCTAGCATGAGTGCATTGCTTTGTGGATCTCAGAAGCTTACTAAACAACACCTTAAGATCAGCTGATGAGAGAAGGTAAGAGAACTTGCTGAATATTATAGCTGATAGAGATAATAGATTGTGTAAGATGAGTCTGCATCATAATAGGAAATAGGACCCCCAATTTGAGGTTCCCAATCATATGCTGTACTATTAAAATATTTACATGCAAGCACTCAAGTGAAAAACTGACATCCCTTGCCTACGTTTAATTCTTAATAAAACATGTGCTTTATGTATTAGTTATGGCCAACTGATAGTCATAATGTACTCACTGCATCATATCACTGCAGACAGTAGATGCAGTCTTCTGTGAAGAGTTGACTGCAACACCAAATCCTACTTGTAAACAATGCAAACGGTCTCATGGCAGCAAACTATTAACATCTCAAACCTTTCATTGGCCTTTATCAAGATACGATACACTTAATTTGCTTAATTGAAGGCTAACATTGAATATGAGATGATACTAAGGGAATAATAGTTGCTCGATCCTTTGTCTAAATATCACCAGTTTTCAAGTGCAAATATACCAGCTGTTCAGCAAGAAGAAAACGCTTCTTGGGCATTTCTTCAGTGATTTGAAAAGATAATTAAGTATTTCCACCATAGGACTTAAAGAATGCAAATGCATATTTTTATTATGGCCAGAACAGATCTTGAGCAAAAGTTTGTGGATGGATGGACACTTCTTGCACACTGTAGTACTTAAGCATTGGCCAGAGGACAAGAAGAACAAACAAACATGACAGCTCTTATCACTAAAACATAGCAACACTTGGGAAAGCAAAACAAACAACTCCACAGTCTTTCATTGATTACTTTATCCTCTTCTTGAAATGACAGGAAGCTTCTCTGTGGAAGAGAAAAATGTGTTTATGAATCTCCAAAGCTTTTGACAATTTTCAAGCGTTTCCATATCAAAACAGAAGCAAAGCTCAGGAACAATAAGAAATGAAATGGACCAGTATCTCTAATATTAGTTCATGAGAGGAGACCTTATTTCTCTTTTGCAATATCTGAAAGGTGCTTACAGCAAGAGCGGGGTTGGTCTCTTCTCATTGGTGACAGGATGAGGGGAAATGGCCTGAAGTAGTACCAGGGTAAGTTTAGGTTGGATATCAGGAAACACTTCTTTACAGAAAAGGTTGTTAAGCACTGGAATAGGCTCCCCAGGGAGGTGGTTGAGTCACCATTCCTGGATGTGTTTGAAAACCATTTGATGTACACAGGGACATGATTTAGTGGAGGGTTTTTAGAGTTAGGGTAGTGTGGTTAGGTTGTGGTTGGATTCGATGATCTTTAAGGTCTTTTTCAACCTGAACAGTTCTATGATTCTATGACTCTATGTTAAGTTCTGATGTAGAAGCATGGAGAAGATGATCATCCTCAATATATCAAGCACCTAGCTTTTCTGATTTACTTATTTATGTTTTTATTCTATTGGGAAATATCAGAAATGATGCAGCTGTCGGTTACAAATCTGAGGACATCAAAGTGCTAGGGAGAGTACTGAGAAACCCAGGTACAGACAGTGCTGTCCCAAGGTCCACAGGCCCTGATGAAATGCAGCCCTGTGCACTGCCTTGATTTAAAGTACGTTTCTTCTTTTTATAGAAGTACCATGTCCAAGTGTGCAAAAAGCCTATACTGCACTGCCAGCACTTCTTATTTTGTTTAAACTGTACTACTGTGTAACTACTGGCTGGTAGTACGTTCTGTAGAACATGGGGCATGTTAGACACAGAGTAAGTTTGAAAAACGAAGCTCTAGACAACACAAGGAGAAGCGGTCTCAGCGTGACAATCAGTTCACAACTTGATTTGACATCTAAGACATCATAGTTCTCTTGAACATACTGTGGGGCTTCAGAGCTGGGAAATGAAAATTAGGGGCTATCTGAAAAGTGTTGGTATGTTGAAGCTATGAGACAGTGCAGGCTATTTTCAATTTAGCCCAACTGGTCTGTGAGAGGTGCTGGCTGGAACCAATAAAAAAGGTTGCTAGCTGAGAAGTGCTTTTCTTGGACTAAGACCAGACTTC
The DNA here is from genome assembly GCA_035772895.1 of Perdix hodgsoniae. NCBI lineage: Eukaryota > Metazoa > Chordata > Aves > Galliformes > Phasianidae > Perdix > Perdix hodgsoniae. Next base: position 18,119,522 of record JAPSGF010000003.1, read on the forward strand.
CTATATCAGCACACTGAAGTGACTATTGCAAAGCTTTGCTGATCCATATTTGACCTTTTCATTCTTCCTTAACAAGTGCTGTAGCTGTATTCTTACACACTGACAGTGGAAGTGTGTAGACTGAAGAGTTAAGAGTGGAGGAAACAGTGTCATCAGAAAATAATAAGCTGCTTGGCAAAGGAAAAAGAGCAGACAGATAGATTAAATTTTCTTGGCATTGAGTCACACAACATTCTGGACTTCCAGAACTATTCTAGGTGATAGACATTTCTATCATTTTATATAAAGCATGCCTCTTTTTTGTTTCTTTGTTTCCTTTTTCCTTAGCTGGTATAGGAAACTGTAATAGGAAATTGTAAAACTGTAAGAGATCAATTTGACTCAAACATTTGGACACGGAATCAACAGTCATCGCAGGATGACTGCACCCCCGTTAGTCTTTCAGATCCCGAAGTAACCAAGTAATAGTAGCACCTGTTTCCTACTTTGTACCATTTGCTATGTGCAAAATAAGACTGTGAGGCTTTATTGTTTGAGGAGCCTGATTTGGATCATTTGTTAATTTCTAATACTCCTTGACAGCACTGAACGCAGAGAAGAGGGATTTCAAACTGACCACACAGGTGAAAGAAATAATGCAAACTGAGACATTATGCAGTACATCCTGAGAATACTGCATGTTCTTGGGATGTAGAAGGTAACTTGAATCCCTGTAGTTGATAATATCTTTCAATTTCTGTGTGCTTTATAATTGCTAGGGTGTCATACAGGAAATGGGTGCATCATTTCCCTTCTACTGTCCTTGAGGGGAGGAATAACCTAGCAAGCTATATACTAACTGTGGTGGATTGGTTTAGAAAGTGAAGTAACTCAGCAGTTTTAGGCTGTACAACTAAACCTCACACCTGCTCTGCAGGTACTTTAACCCAGAGCAAATGTGTCAAACAGCTAGCATAAACCCTTCCTTACAGGTGGCTTCTCTACACCCATCATCAGTTTGCCCTACTGCTGTAATCAGTGTTGAGGTGCCAGACTCTCAGCTGTGCTTAATCCTCTTGAGGGTCTTTCAACTTCTCTATGCTTTATTTCAGGAAGGTTGCTGTTCCTCTTCTTGTTCCATGGGTATGAGTGGTCCTAGATCAGGTAGCTGCACACTCAGTGGAATAAGAATTGGTGAGCGTGAGTAGTGAGGCAGATGCAGTGTGGAGCCAGGAGTGAAAAAGCAGCCATGCTTTGGGCTACATTTTCCTCTGATGTCATCTGTGGTGCTGCCAGATTTCAGTGTATTTTATTTTTGTAGACCATTCTCTGCTTGTATTTCCTGGCTGCTTGTTGATCTCTCCTCCTTTTCCGAAGGTTCAGTTTTGTCTCAGTAACAGGCTTATTTAGTGAAGCCCAAAGCAAAGAATGCATATAATATGTGAAACTTGTAGGTGTTTCTTTAATGTATGTGTAACTTTTCTGAAATTTCCTTTGACGAAGGCTCGATGTACCTGTGTGGTTGCTAGGAGATAGCATGTGAAGTGTTTTGTAGTGTAGCAGAGTTTGCCTCTTTTGGGGGATTGTTGTCATGGTAACCAAGGCCCAGAATTTTCTGGACTTCAAAATAAGTCAATGGTAGCAAGGTTGTGGCTTCAGAAAATCAACTGTTGCCTTTACAGATGCATAAATAAGCATAGAGTGCATCGTGGTATGCAGCACGTGTGTTTAAAGTGCACTGTGTTGTGGCTGAGGACATAGGTTTGCAGCAGTGAGTGCTACACAGTGATCTCTTGTGTGTTGCTGTCTCCCTCTGGCCCAGTTTAGGAGCTGCATTTCTAGCCCAGCAGGACACCTGTCCTGCAGGGCCACAGCAGCTGGCTGTGCCTCAGTGCTCTGTGGGATGGTGTTTGGGGGCAGTTCTTACAGGCTATGAAGTACAATGTACTCATTCTGTAGGAGCTCCTGCTTCTCCCCAAAACACCGTGGTGCTGTGGGCTCCTGGACCTTGAGCCACCTTTGCTTCTGGGTGAGGGAAAGGCACGATATTATCTCTGAGTCAGAACGCTGCACAGCCTTTTGGAGGCACTGCCTAGTGCAGCTAACTCTCTTCACATGAGAAAAGCAGCTGGAGCAGCTCATGTTCCCTCACAGGTCAACCATTTGTGTCGGCCACTGCTTCAGCCTTCTGCATCCACTTATTGTATGCTTCTTTCTCACCCATATTGACAGCCATAAAGGAAAAAGAAATGCATTAATGATAATTCTGTTCCTTTAGGTTACCTCTGTTTCTGTTAAAAGAGGATTACTCTGGAAAATTGAATAAAAATAATCCTATGTACCTCAACCTATTGATTTGCCCATCAGGTGCCAAATATTTTACATCTTCAGTATAGACGTGGAACTAAGAACTTGTTGCAACCCATCAGCTAAAAGGTGCTACTTTAGAGGCAGTATCAAGTATGAAACTCTTGATAAAAATTTGAGTTATTTCTTTGAAAATACAAAAACAATTTTGTAGATTCACAATTTGTTGATTTCTTGTCCTGGATTCCTGTTGCCTCTTAAAATGACAGCATTCTTTCTAGTAGGGGAATGAGAAAATCTGGTCAGAATCAGGTGGTTTCATAGCACGGAAGGGAGGAGCAGAAGTTGCACAGATATGGGCCGCTACGACTGCACACCACACAGGTCCACAGGGATTCCACAGAACCACTGTCTCTTCCTGGTTCCTGTGAGTTTTCAGAGTGTGTGCATAAATATTACAAAATTATATTTAAATGAGAAATCCAAAGAAATGGCTGTTAATTGAGAGACTGTGCATTGGCAGAGTCTGTAATGTTCACTGCAAGGTAGGGGAATGAGCTGAAATGGGCAGAAGGGAGCTTTGAAGTACTGTAGCTATAGGAAAACAAGCTATTGAACAGCTATTTATAAGCCTAGGACAAACTGTGCTCATAGCCAGTTTGCATGTGGAGCTGTAACCTGTTAGATTTAATTACAACTTATTTATTTTTGGAGGAGCAGTGTCTGACTTCCTTCTTATTTTACAGCCATTTTAATCAAAATATTGGTATACTTACCAGTGGCACATGGTCTAGTACTATTAAAAAATAAGTTTAGTTTAATATGTAATTGGGCATGAGGCCTATCAACTTAACTTTGGAGCTTCTTCCAGCAATCCTTTTTCCCTTTCTTTGGAGGTCAAAAATTTGGCTACAGGAGCAGCAGAAAGGCTTTCTGTTTCCCTTGTTACTGGAGTAGATGGCTTTTGGAAGGTACCGTGAACTTGAAAGTTGTCAATAATTGTTCTTGTCTTGCAGTTATGTTTAGTAATCATTGTGTCTGATCAAAGACCACAACTCAGCAAGGCACTGTGGAGCCTGGAAACCAAGAAATCTCTTTTAGAAGAGGAGAAAAATGGAACTTAAAATTTCCTGTTCATTTTCAAATTGAAGCAGATTTCTTTTGAAACTGATAGAAACTTTCCTCAGGGTTGGTGATAATACGACAGTTTGGCTACCTTCTGGAGAACAGACACTCAGGTTGAGTCCTCTGATTTCAAAGAAAGTGTATCCTGCCTCCTGAAGTGCTGACAATAGTGGATTCCTCTTTCTGTATGTCTGAGACAGCTTCCCTGAAATCCACCATTTGTAAATAATTCTGTCCTGCTTACCCACTTGTGTCACAAAGAAAAGAGTTACCTAAGTGTTTCGCTTGACTACTTTGGAAAATAACACAGACTTTCAGGAGAAAGTGTTATGTTCCATCTCAGAATAAAACTGTTCAGATGCATTAAATAGTTAATGATGTGTTTATGTACTGAACTGTGTTGTGACTTGTGGAACCAGTGAGTTAATTGATGAACGTCTGAAGGCACATTTCTGCAGCCTATCTTCAAGCTACTTCTCTTTACTTCAGGGAACACAGTGAGGAAAACCACGATGACCAAAAGTCTCAGAAGGTCCAGTTTCCTAGGTTCTTGCAGACTTGGTGAGGTAGGGACTTGCAGAGGCAGTACTGAGTAGGATATCAACAGCATCCAGTGAGCACTGCCTTTCAAGGAGACTGAAGGACCTGCTTGACTGTCTTTGCTCTGGGGAGGGGTTCATAGAATCACAGAATGGTTTGGGTTGGAAGGGACCTTTAAGATAACTTAGTTCCAACCCCTTGCTATGGGCAGGGACACCTCCCTCTAGACCAGGTTGCTCAAAGCCCCTTCCAGCCTGGCCTTGAATGCTTCCAGGGAGGGGGCATCCACAGCCTCACTGGGCAACCTGTTCCAGTGTCTCACCACCCTCACAGTAATGAATTCCTTCCTGATATCCAGTCTAAATCTACCCCCTTCCAGTTCAAAAACATTTTTCCTCATCCTCTCACTATATGCCCTTATGAAATGCCCCTCTCCAGCTTTTCTTCAGCTATTGGAAGGCCACTATAAGGTCCCCATGGAGTCTTCTTCAGGCTGAAGAGCCCAACACTCTTGGCCTGTCCTCATAGGAGGGGTGATCCTGCGCTCATCTTCATGGCCCTCCTCTGGACCCACTCTAACAGCTCCCTGTTCTTCTTGTTTTGGGGGCTTCAGAACTGGACACAGTACTTCAGGTGGGACCTCATAAGAGCAAAGTAGTGGGGCAGCTCCCTTAACCTGCTGGGTGGGAGGCACAGAAAGGTCAGCAGAACACTACAGGGCACAAGAGTCCAGTGGGTGCTTGGAGGAGAGATGGTGAAGATCTGAGATTGGTTAAAGTCTTTAATACTTTTTTTTTTTTTTTGCCTTGTATATAAGTATATATGAGTAATGACAAATGACAGCTCTTGGACTGCCCAGACCTCAGAGCTGGAGGATTAGAAGTAAGGGAGCACATACTTTCCATCTGTGATCAAGGAAATCATCAGGGAATAGCTGTAATAGCTCAGTGTTCATTAGTCCACAGGGCCAGAGGGGATTCGTCGCAGAGAACTGAAGGAATCAGTGGATGTTACAGCTGAAACCCTCTTAACAGTTTACTGAAAGCTGTGGGAGTCTGAGGAGGTCCCTGTGGCTGGAAGGTAGCAAGCGTTATACCCAGCTTCAAAAGAGTATGAGAGAAGGCCCAGAAAATTACAGACCTGTCAGTCCAACTGTGTCAGGAAAAGTTACGGAGAAGGCTGTCCTGGAGGATATTGAAAGCCATTCAAATAACAAAACTATTATCAGATGTAGCCAGCATGGGTTAGCGAAGGGAAAATCCTACCTCAGTAATCCGATCTCCTTCTGTGATGAGGTCTCCCACATAGTGGATGAAGAGAGGCAGTGGGTGTTGTCCTTCTGGGTTTTAGTAAGGCCTTTGATAATTTCCTCACAGCCTCCTTCAGTGGGACTGTGAGATTTGTTCTTGTTGCCTTGGGTGATGAAGGGGCTCAGTGGCAGAGCATGAAGGAGTAATATGGGGGGTACACTATGGGGGCTACATCTGGTTGGCTGGTTGGCTGACAGTCACTAGCTGTGTCTGGCATTCATTCTAAGGCCTGTCCTGTTGCATATTTCAATGATTTCTGTGCAAGAATGGAGTACATTCTAAGCAAGTTTGCTGATGACACTGAACTGGGAGGGGCTGTTGCCTCCATGTAGGGAGGAGAGGCCTTGTAGAGGGATCCAGAGGCATTGGAGCATTGAATAATCATCATAAGCATGAAGTTCAACAAACAAGAATGCTGGATGCTGCACCTCGGGCAGAGTGATGCAGTACACAGGAACAAATTGGAAACTAATGGGGAGCAGCTCGGGAAGAGGGGATCTGAGAGTGCCGGTACCAGCAGCTCAGCCTGAGCCAGCAGTGTGCCCTGGCAGCCAAGGGGCAAACAGCATCTTGGAGTGCATTAACACAGCACAACCACATGGTCAAAAGAGGTGACTCTCACTGTGTTCAATGTTGGTGTGGTCTCACCTTGAATACTGTGTGCGATTCTGGGCTCCACAGTATAGTAAGGGTTTTAAGGTCCTTGAAGATGTCCAGAGGAGCAATAAAGCTGATTAGAAGACATGAAACATTTCCTAGTGCAGTGACTACACCTTGCGGATGTTAGTGTTCAAGAGGCATTTGGACGGTGCAATCAATAAATGCTGTAACTTTTGATTAGCCCTGATGTGGTCAGGCAGTTGGTCTTGATATCTTTGAAGACCACTACCAGCTGTTCCATTCTGTTCCATTCCATGCAAAGCAGGACATAATTGTTTGAAAGAAAGTTAATTCATCTGCAGCATTTGTGGAAGGACCATCTCTTACAGGGTAGAAAAGGCCTGGATTTAGACATAAGATAGGGTAGTGGGGCTGAAGAAGCATATGGGAAGGGAAATGTTTTGGGGAAAAGTTTTTTCCTTGTATCTCTGATTGCTGATGACACCTAGAAGTCTTGAGGATGTCTGAATTTAGATATTCTCACACAAATCTTATATCTACACCACAGGAATGTAGTTTGCAACTCCCTGCTGAGAAGTTTGTTTTATACTGGTCTTCTTGAAAATGCTACTTTTGAACGTTTATTGTGGTATTCTTAAGATATTTCTAAAGCCATTCAGTTATGCATCTGTTTCACTGCAACAGGGAATTCATAGATGGGTTCACTGTTGCCTGAAGTCACCTAAATAGTCTGTGCTTTTTCTGTGCTTTTATTTTTCCTCCTGCACAATGATGTAGGGCTACTAAATCCACATCATCTTGTATTTGAGAACAAGACAAAAATACCTAATATTTATCCAGACAAGTTGGAAGATTCTGATCAGTCTGTTTGGAAGATGTACATTCTTGAAAGTAAAGTCTTTTTCAAAGTATTTTTTCACTGGAGTACTGCCCCAAGCAAACCATCCTGCTTTACCATAGTGTTGTACCTGGGAGACACCTGGGGGAAAAGTGCTGGTAGCTCAACCACTGCTTTTACAAGAAAAGCAGCTTACTGCAAGATCTGGTTGACCTAAAGAGAGTTTGACAAAAAGGGGAAGAAAGAAAAAAAAAAAAAAGGTATATAAACAATAAAAATAAACAAGCCAGGCATAAGGATGGAACATGTAAATATGGAGATACTTCTGGTATAAGTTTGTAAAATTACTCCTGTGCTCTAGCATGAAGGATTAACACAACCTCTTAGCTCTCTGGGAATGAATTTGATGTTAGTGTCAGCTTTTCTTCTAAAAGTGACTTTGTATTAACATCACTTTATCTGGTGCAATATTTTTTCCTGGTGCATTCTGCTCATTTTAGTGACAGAGCCACATTTTACTATGCTGGTCCTTCAGGTGAACTTGGAGTGAGCAACAGAGCTTATTTACTGCACCATTAGTTGAATTGTTCTCGTTTCAAAAAGATAGTTTTTTCAAATGCAGTTGAAAACAGTAGATTTGATAAATATTGTTAAGGTCACAAGCTGGAGGCAAGCAAGATATGTACCAATTTTAAAATACACTTAGAATTTCATAATTGTAAGTTAGATTCTAGGCATTCTGGTTTTAGAACTGTCAGATTTCCTTCAGGTAGGCAACAAGCTTAGTTGTTTAACTGAAGTACTCAGGTGTGAAGCCAGGTGCTTAAGGAAGTCAAATATCTTAACATTAGCAATAAAATAAAAACTAGAGAGCTGATCAATGTTATATTCAACTGTAAAACATGAGGATATTGTAGGCCCTCTAGTAAGATCCTGCAATGGATTGCATCTGTGTGATGGCCCTTAGATCCTCATTAATTTATGTGAAACTGTGAGATTGTGAAAATGTGAGATTTCTGTATTTCTCTGTGTTCCTGGCTTTTGCCATAATAATTAACAGCTTGTCCAGGCAAATCCTTACAAAGGTAAGAGATTAAAAAAAAAAAAAAAAAAAAAAAGCAGGTGAAACTCTTACAAAGAAACTCTTACAAAGAAACTCTTAAAAATAGAAATAGTTCAAACCAGCAGTTTTAGCCTTCAGGCTTAAATTTGTTTCTTTCCTACTCTATCAACTTGGAAGACTCCTTTGTTGTCTCTTTGCAGATATGTGTTAACTGGAACAGCTGATACACACGTAGATCTTTTTTGGCCCTCTGGCATTTCAGTGGCTTAGGGACTATCCATATAGTTCAAAGAGTTCAGTAATGAATAATCTTCAAAGGAGATAATCTTTTTCATGGGTTCCACCAAATTTATACAAGAGGCTATTTTTAGATCAAAGACCTTTTTTTTTTTATTTTTTTTTAAATTTTTTTTTATTTTTTACCCTTGGGACTTAAAGGTATCTGTGGCCTTGCATAAAATTTGAAAAATCTGCTTTTCTGAAAGTAGGTTCTTCAGGGCTATCCTTTCATGTTCACATTATTGCATTATTGTTATTTTTCGTTTAATTGCAAACAGTCTGCAGATAGCTTAAAATTGTGAAGGGCTCTGTATTTCTATAGCTTACATGTAAACCACAGAAGGCTGGTTCCCTGTACTGTGACAGCAGATATCTGCCTGTGGCAGGATGGTGCTTAATTACCATACTCATGTTTATTCTCTGATGTCATTAAATAATGCAGTTTATCTGTCCAAGCCTAATATACACTTGTGTTTACGACTTGGTGCTTTATGATACACATATGGTTTTGGAATATAGCTTGTTAAATATCAAGTGAGTAAAGAGTATCTTCAACATAATCTTGTTTTATTTTTGAATGCAAGTAGTATAGTTGTACAGGATCTGCTGGGACAAAATGGAGTAAAGTGCAAGCAATTTTCTGTCATTTGCAAGGTGTTTCATCTGTGTAATCAGTGTTTTGAAAGGATAGTAGTGGTATATAGGATCATAGAATCACCAAGGTTGGAAAAGGCCTCCAAGATCATCCTGTCCAACCATCCGTCCATCACCATTATTTCCTATTAAACCATGTCCCAGAGCACAACATATAAATGTTTCTTGAATGCCTCCAGAGACAGTCATTTTTGAGATTGAGTAAGAACAAGCTATCCTTACAAGATACTGTCATCAGGCACATTTAGGAATACTTGAATGGTAAAGTAGATGGCCATGAACTCAAGCATAGGAAGTTCCATACCAACACGTGAAGGAACTTCTTCACAGTGAGGGTGTCAGAGCACTGGAACAGGCTGCCCAAGGGGGGTTGTGGATTCCTCTTCTCTGGAGATATTCAAGAGAATATCCACCTGGATGCCTACCTGTGCAGCCTGCTGTAGGGGGCCTGCTTTGTAGTGGGGTTGGACTCAATGATCTCTGGAGGTCCCTTCCAACCCCTACAATTCTGTGATTTCCGATTCTGTGCATTTCGAATGCTTAGGTGAGAGATTGGGTTAAATTTGATTGCAGACATTCATTTTTAAGAACGTTTAACAGGTGACAGAACTAGCTTTCTGACTGAACACCAGAAAATTAAGAAAACAAATGTGATTATCTTTTTAAGGTGCTTGACAAACAGTACTCTAGAATTTTTTGTGTATCAAGAACAATGTATTATTTCAAAAAAAAAAAAAAAGTAAAGAAAGAGATTAAATTACAAACCAATGTTCAGTAATGAAACAGTAAAACTTTTATGCCTTTTTATACTTTTCTGCCCCAGTGCAGAAATGTGCAATTTGTACGTGGAGTGCTAAATTTGAAGTTCACCACATGTTAGGATCCAAATCTTGCTTCGAGAAAGACTCCACTGGCATCAGTGAGATGAAGACTTGGTCTCTTGCAGAGAAGATGGCAATGAGTAAAAGGTTATCCATATTTTCTGAAAATGTCAACATATTTCACTAACAGTTCAGTGGAAATTGATGAGTGGACCTTGATATCTTCTATTCTTGTTAATGAGCAGTCATGCTCCAAAATCACTTTCCTCTTACATAGCCCTTAACTGTCATAGCTGTAGCTAGTAGCTGGGTAGGCAGCGTAGCATCTTCAAATACCTTGTTCTTAATTCTCCCTTGTAAGTTTTCAGCATTTGTTGATGATTAAGAGAAGGCAGTGGCATACCATCAGTGCTGTGTTCTAGCTTTGCATCAGTTGGAGATGTCACCAGTTCACTCATTCTTTCAGTACAAGATCACTGAAGAGGATATTCTGCCTTTTTGTTTGTTTGTTTATTTGTTTTTGGATGATGGCAGGTCCTTTTGTATGTTTGCTTAGTTTATGCTCATCTTCAGGTGAGGATGATCAGCGTGAGCCATTTTCTGGTATCTGCAATCCAGTTTTTGTGGTTGTTCTTTTTTTCTGTTCTTGATCTTGTTTTTTCTTTTCCACACAGCCAGTTGCAGAGGTGTTTCTGCTGCTGAGGATGGGATCAAATCTGAACACTTTTAGATGTGTGAGATTCTTGGTTCTTTCTGGTCACAGTTCACATCTTTTGTCTACTCACTGCCAAGCCTCTGCAATTATTCTTTGATGATCAATTACTTTCTCACTATGGAGGAGGGGAGTTCTGTCTCCTTATTCCAACTGTTATGAAAGTGGTGAGTATCTGCCAGTAGATCTTATCCTACCAGCTTGTATACCATTAACAGCATCAGACAGGACAATATCATGTCACAGACATGTGGCTTAAAACAGTACTTTCATAACTGACCATTACAGGATTGAGTATAAAAGAGGGATGATAATCTTCCATGCATCTTATCTTAGCTCCTTCCAATTTTTTGTTACTTTTCTCTCAGAAATTTGCTTGGCAAGTGACTTGTTTATGGGAAATGTATACTGTAGGGAGATATCACTTCAAAAAGAGAAATATTTCTGAGATAAAATTTTGGAAATAAGTGTGAAGTCAATCAAAACTTAGTAAAGTTAACCTCAGATTCTGTGTATAGTTACATGAAAATGTCCACCTGAATTACTGCATCTACAAAGGTTTTACTCCTGGTGGAAGGGAAGAAACTTCCACCTGTCTGGCGGTGCTAACTAACTTAAATCATTTCATGCTGCAGCTGGGAGGTCCAAAGACATGTTGTCATAGAGATACACATGTTCGTTTTAAGCCAGCTTTACACTGCTACAGCTTGAGGCTTAATGATTACAGCAACATCAACTGTGAAACAGACACCGAGAAGCTGATCCAGTGTGGAAACTGATACGCTTCAGCAACTTGCTGCACTGAGTACGCATAATTACTGCCCTTCAGTGAGCGATCTTGAGGTTGGAAGCAGAGGACACAGCTCAGTTCTTGCTGAGACACAGTCAGCCTTGTGCTAAGGAGCCTGACCAGGTGCCTTCATTTCTCAGGTGTGTCACCCCTGTAGAGACAGCAAAGTGGCATTGGGCAGATGGATCAGATCTAGCTGGAAAGGGCCACTTATTCCACAGATGGGATTGTTCTGCTTGTTGCTACTCCTCTTCATGTGGTGACTTCTTATAAAGTTGGGCCAATAGGCTGCTGTTTAATCCACTGATGTTATGCTTCTTTCTATGGAGAACCTAGTCATATGAGGGAAGCATAGGAATGGTTATCTGATGTTACTGTCACAACGGAAATGGAAAGTGACTGACGGTAGTGTGTCACTTCTCTACTTAAAAAATCATGAAGACTCAGTACTGCTTCATGCTGTACACATTTCAATGATAAGTAATCTCAGAAGGAAATGTCTGCAGTCTACCTTTCAAGAGTAGCACAGGCACTCATTAAACCAAGCCTTCTTAAATAACAGAGATGTTCTTGCAGCTGTTTCATTTTCTCAGAATCAGTCTTTTCACTAGAGCTCATTTATTAGTCCTTGCCTAGTAAAGTATATTTATCCTATTTCTGTACTCAGTTGCAGCATCTGCACTAGTCTTCCAAGGATAATAAAATAATTTGTGGTGGCTACCAGTGAAATTAGTTTGTTCATGCTGTTCGTGTTCATTGAAGTCTCTGGCATGCATGAGAAATGGAGGAACAGTTCTTATCTGCTGAGTGCAGAGGTGAGGTTTCCATTCTGACATCCTATTTTCACTTTCTGAATTTGTTAAAGTGATTGATAACTACAAAATCATAAGTTTTATTAACTGTTGAAGTAAGGAAACCTTTTATGTAAAGTAAGTTCAGGAATTAAGGACTCAAAATTCTGAGATGGCCTGATGTCTTTAATGCTGTGGCTTTTGGCTCCTCTGAGATGTCTGGCTGCAGAAAAAGTTCCTAATTTGTAATCATGTATGTATCATGAGTGAAATTAAAATATCAGCTTTGGGGACAACTTTTTATTATTATTTTTAGGGGCAAAGCATATAAGGATATGTCTTGGGCTCTTTCTATAAAGTCAGACACAAAAGTGTTGGCTATTATGAATGTGTTTCAGTAGAACCTTTGCAGGAAGAACTGGATCTGCAAATATATGTGCCTCTTTACTGGAAGCTGTGAGAGGAAATGGAACAGAAGGAACTTCTAAAACAGGAAATATTAACCATAAACCAGTACTCAAACATTTATATGGAAATGGCACTTTTTCAGCAATTTGTGTGTTTCCATTCATTTGTTTGTTTGTTTGTTTTTAAACTGACCCTGAAATGGGTCAACACTGCACTCTTACTTAAAGTATCTACAGTTCTCATCGCCAGGAAAATGACTTCTCACCTTTCTCACCCTTAATGCTAACTCATTTTGGATTCCTTTCCCAAGGCCTCCTAAAATCAAGTAATGGTCATAATTTGAACCTGAGAAGCAGCATTCGCCTTTCTATAGGGAAAGAAAAATCAATAGCTAAAATGTACATAAATGTTCTATCAAGGCCATTTTTAGACTTTGAGAAGCAAACTCCCGTTCTTCAGTGTCTGCAGGATAAAGTAACCATGCTGGCTGTTAAAGGCTGTTAGAGCTATTGTCTCATGTTGTCTCATACCTGCTGGAGATCTAGAAATATGTTGGTTCACAGAAACTTTGAAAATGAGACCTTTTATCTAACTTGAGAACTTCAAATGGCTTTGCTTTATTGGTAGAAATGGCTGTTTCTATGAAAAGTATGCTAACTGATATATGATCCAGCAGTGTGGAAGGCCAGCTGCATCCTGGGCAGCACCAGAAGAGAGGTGACAGCAGGGAGAGGGAGGTGGTTGTCCCCTCTGCTCTACTCTCTTGAGGCCCCACCTGCAGTACTGCATCCGGGCCTGGTGCCTCTGTGAGACAGACATGGTGCTGTTGGAGTGAGCCCAAATTATTTCCTGAGGTACAGCCAGTTGTCAAAGAAGTTAAGAAGTATTTCATTGACATAAATGGAGGGAAAGAATTTTCCAGGAGGGGCAGAGAAAGTTATTTAGGCAACCACAGATTCATCGTGTTGTCATACATGGTAAAAAGCAGTGCCAGAGTTCCCAAAGACATTGTGTTATACTGAACAGAAGATGCAATTCACTATAATGTTATTAAGCTTACTGGGTCAGCCTAATGTGAACGCTGATAAAAGCAAAGAGATTTTTCTAAAGAAAGAAAAGTTAATAACCTTCAATGTTTCGGGAAAGAATTTGTGTTATCAAAGGCAAAGCTATTCAAAAAGCTACAGCAAATGGGATGAAAGTAATTTAGGTAAGGTAGCAGAGAACCTTGAGGGCACAGTAGTAGAAATGGACTGAAATTCAAACAATATGAAGTGCTGCACCGTGCACTTAGGTTTGCTGCTGTATGCTGGAAGACTCTTGGATGAATACATCAGAAAAATCAGAGGTGACCTGAGGAAGGAGTAGCAGGTTTTAAAAGTGAAAGGAAGTTTCTCTTATTCGGAGTAGTGTTCCAGGACTTCAGTCAAGTAGTGACAGAGATTAATAAAAACAAACTTTTCCAAAACTGGTGAGATTAAAGGGATTATGGAAGATGACTTCCCACAGTTGCAGGAACCTGCTCTCTGGCTGTTTAATCATTTCTTGAAAATGCATTTGACTTCACAGGTTTCTGTTAAAGTTCAAATGCTTCTTGTGAAATAAAAGAGATATTGAGCAGGAGGCCTCCTAACAGAATAAGTAGTGAAATATCTGTAATTGTTATGATCATGGAATGTAAAAAGTTCCTTTGCAGTCATACATGAAAGTCAGACTGGCTTGTTGATCAGTTCTGTGGAATCCCTATGATGAACTGATAGTGCAGTAGGAAAGCTGAATTCTCCGCACTGAGTAACACAGGCATATCATTGGTTATTTCAGTCGTGGTATTACAAATATTTTAATACTGCTCACGACAGAATCTGGGTCTAAAGTCTTCAGAGTCACGTAACACAGTCTGAACAAGAAATTTCCACATTCACAACTCCTCCCAGTGAAGTAGCGCTTTTCATCTGTGCTCCTTTTTAGACCTTTGTAGTGTCACAGAGCTAACCAGTTGTTCTATATTTAGCTGCCAGACGCAGGTTGTAACCACCTCAAGGTTGTTTAAGGATTCTTCCAAGTGCAATGACCGTGTAGAAATGTAAGTCCAGCCACTGCTCTGGTTTTTCCAGTCAGGCTGGATGGTTCTACTGGTGTGCTTAAATATCTTGCTAAGTTAGGCTTCAGTGAAGGGCAGGATTGCAAATACATAATAGCAGGTGTAATGGATCAGATCAAACTGCCAAGATAATATCGTATCTCTCAGAATGGTATAATGGGATAATAACGTGATGGCAAGCTCATGATACCTCCTGCAGCCACTGCTGACCACAAAGTACAGAGATCTCTTAAATATATAGAAGTCAATTTTTATTTATTAATCCTCAAAAGGTATGTATATTTTCAGTGTCCCCACAAACACGAGTTTTGTGTTTTACAGAACACTTGCTCCTTTTTGTATCTGTAGATATAAAGCAGGGCACAGTCTGATATACTTTGTGATTTGTAGTCATAGAATCATAGAAGGGGTTGAGTTGGAAGGGACATCAAAGATCATCCAGTTCTATACTCTCTGCCATGGGCAGGGTTGCCAGCCACCAAATCAACCAGCTCAGGCTGCCCAGGGCCCCATCCAACCTAGCCTTGAACCTCACTGGGGATGGGGCATCCACAGCTTCTCTGGACAGCTGGTGCCAGCACCTTGCCACCCTCTCAGTAAAAAAAGTTCCCTGACATCTAATCTAAATATACCCCTTTCAGTTTGAAGCCATTCCCCCTTGTTTTTTCACTATCTACCTGTGTAAAAACTTGGTCTCCCTCTTGCTTATAAACTCCAAGTATTGGAAGGCTGCTTTCAGGTTTCCCTGGAGCCCTCTCTACTCCAGATTAAACTAGTCCATCTCCCTCAATCTTTCTTCATAGGAAAGGTGCTCCAGCCCTCTGATGATCTTTCTGGCCCCTTTCTAGACCCACTCCAACAGTTCTGCACCCTTGTTGTGCTGGGGGCCCTAGCCTGGACAAACCCAATCCCATAATCGATGTCCTTGATAAAGATGTGAAAGAGTACTGTCCCAAGACAAACCTCTGGGGAACACCACTCATCACTCATCTAGACCTGGACATAGAGCCACTGAGAACAACCCTCTGGCTATGACGATCCAACTAATTCTTTATCCATCAAACAGTCCAGCCTTCAAACCCATATCTCTCCAATTCTCAGATAAGGATGTGTAGGAGCGTGTCAAAAGCCTTGCGCGTGTCAAGGTAGATGACATCAGTTGTCCTTCCACTGTCCATTGATGCTGACACTCCATCACAAATGCTACCAGCCTTGCTGGCTCTTGTGGATCACCACCTCATCCCTCATGTGCCTTAACATAGCTTCCAGGATGATTTGTTCCATGATCCTCCCAGACACAGAGGTGAGGCTCACCAGCATGTATTTCCCTGGATTTTCATTTCTTCTTTTCTTAAAAATGGAACTGATATATCCCTTCTTCCAGTCACTGAGGACTTTGCCTGCTAGCCATGATTTTTCAAATACGGTGGAGAACAGCCTGGCAGTCACATCAGCCAGCTCCATCAGGGCCGTGAGATACATATCTTTGGCCCCAGAGACTTAAGCACATTTTCTCTCATTCTTGAGAATTCAGAATTTATGCACAAGTAGCTCTTCAGTGGAGCTATGTATAATATTAACTCTAATCCACTAGAATGGAGAAATGATACTTAAATAAAAGCTTTGTTGCCAAACAGTTTGTCAGTAAATTGGAACTGAAATCTTCCTGGCTTTCAGGGACATGATTTCTAGATAGAGGTGGTTGGAAATTTTCAGAAATTACATATTGCAGAAGAAATTAATTTTCTCTTAGACTTCACTATGTACATAATTCCTGTTGTTACTAGTTACTTAATTCTGAAAACAAAACAAAAGAAAACAAAAAAAAAAAAAACTAATCATTTGGAGAAGTCTTTTTCGGAAAGCTTTCAGTGATTTCCTCCCAGCATGTGAAAATAATGCTGAGTAATACAAAAAGTATTATTGCTTATTCCTTAAGTAATAATTTGCTCCAGTGCAGCAGGCTAGCTCAGGGCTATGTAGTGCCTTCCTTCCATACTGTTGCAGAACTTATTTGGATTGTAGTTGCATGCAGAAGTTAAATCTTAACACTAGATGTTGTTCCTACCGGTATTTGCATGAGTAGATTAGGGACAGTGAAATTAGTATGACTGAATCCTGGTGTTTAAGACTGGGCATTAAAGTTTCCAGATTTGTAAGAGTGGGTAATTAACTTTCCAGGCTAATCAGGGCACTTCTTACTTTTTGCATCTGCTACTCCCTCTTCTTTTGAGTCAGATTTTCCCCTTCTTCTGACCATTTCATTTGTACCGCTAAGCCCATCTTGTACAGATGTAATTCCCACTCTTTCTCACTTTTCATCTTTGTTTGGGTAGGTTTATAGGATCAGTCAATTTGTGTTCCCTTATAAAAATACCTAAGCTGAGGTTAAGTAGGCTTTCCCTCTGTGATTTATAAACTAAATAGATAAGACAAGCTTCATGAACACTTTAGTCTTGAATGACAAAATACAGAGGTTAATAATGCTGGTCTTGAGTAACATCCATGCGGTGAACCATTCATGCCGTTAGATGATTCACCAGGGAGCAAGGCATTGTGCATTTCCCAGGAGGTGATATATGAGTAACAGTATTTGACATCTCTTAGATTCATACACTATTGCTGCTATCTGGATTATCTGCAATGGTTTTGTCAAAGTTAAAATAGAAACTTAAGTGGAATTAAATGTGATCATTAATTATTCAATCAGTATGCAAGCCTCTGGGTTATTTTGATGAGATATGTGCTTCTTATTGTCTGCACAATTTTTTTAGTGTGAGCCATGGCACATGCTATCATGTTGGCTGTATCTGAGTAAAAAAAAATAAATGTTTAGCTGGAAGATGTTTTACTTGAGAGAGAACCTTACTGTTCATACTTGAAATGGTACAATCTAGTCGGAATATTTTTTTTATCTGGATTTCTGATAAAAACAGTAAAATAGTTAATTCTAACATGTTAGATTGGAAAAAAAAAGTGTACATACATAACTATGATGAAAACTCAGGGAGATAATGATTCTCTTTTCCAAGCTAAACAAGCCCAGTTCCCTCAGCCTTTCTTCATAGGAGAGGTGCTCCTCTGATCATCTTAGTGGCCCTCCTCTGGACCTGCTCCAACAGCTCCACGTCCTTCCTGTACTGGGGGTCCCACACCTGGACGCAGTACTACAGATGGGGCTTCACAAGAGCGGAGTAGAGGGGGACAATCACCTCCCTCTCCCTGCTGGCCACCCCTTTTTTAATGCAGCCCAGGACACAGTTGGCCTTCCAGCCAGCAAGCAGACACTGTTGGCTCATGTCCAGCTTCTCATCCACCAGGACCCCCAAGTCCTTCTCTGCAGGGCTGCTCTCAAGTGGCTCATCTCTGAGTTTGTATAAATACCTGGTATTTCTGGAATAGTTTAGACTTAGTTGCTGTATTTTTCCCTGAGACTGATGTAACAAGGTTTGACTGGATTCATCAGTAAGGCATGAGACTCATTTTCTTTCTAAGACTGGACAATAATGACAAATGGATTTATGGAAAGTACTCTCTTCAGGCTGAGATCCACAGATGTTGAGTGTATTGTGTGCACTTCATCAGATGTTTATTTTCACTACACCAAGTGTCCCCCTGCAAGGATATTAACATAACCTGAAACGTGCATACTAACAGAAAAAATACACTTTCAGAGAAACCTCTGCTGACAAAGCCAGTTATCACAATAAATGTCTTTGGAGACAATCTGTAAATGGTTTTCTTTCCACAAGTCTAAAAACTTCGCTGTTTGTGAAACAAGTCTATCTCTTCAGTCCCTTTGTGCAGCTGGATTGAAACATGGAAGATTATTTTTCTTAAGGAATATTATTAATGATGTTGGCCCAGTGAATATACTAAGAGTTGCTAAAGTTTTATTTCTCTGAAGAAGTCCATAGGAGTTCATTGTTAACTTTTAAAACTGTTTTCACTGAATCACAGAATTGCAAGGGTTGGAAGAGACCTAAGAGATTGTTGAGTCCAACCACCCTGCTACAGCAGGTTACCTACAGTAGGTCATTACAATTTAAAATGAAATATGTTTTCCCAAAACTTGGGCTGAAATTGCTTGATATTACAGGTAGGTAGAAGAAATGAGATAAGACATAATTACATTATGATAGCAGATATTTCTCTCTTACACTGTAGTTAACAAGTCAATAATTTTGGCCATTCTTTAGATTTTAATTCCTTTTTCATCATACAGGCTGGGAGGTGGTTGTCAGAGCAGCAGTCTTACTGGAAAGGCATAGACAAAAGCATGGCTGGCTTGATGTAGTGTCACAACAGCACCAGCATCAGCACGAGGAGCAATTAAGTGACCTTCAGGGGTCTCCTCCAAAAAATGTTTTTGTGATTTACTCATTGGGATTACAGTGAGTAACTCTAAGCATGAGTCAAGGCCCCTCTTCCTATTTGGGTTCTGAAAACCTAGTTGTAACAGAGGGAGTTTTCTCCTATTCCAGACCTTGAATGCCTCTGCTTTGCTGCTCTGTGAGAAGGAAAATATAGTTAAAATTTAGAGAAAACACTATTGAAAATCGATACATTAGATTTTTGCTGTGACTTGTTCCCTGTTTAGAAAAAAAAATATTGCAGCATAAGGTTTGCTTTGTTTTGTTGTTTTTTTCTTTTCTGTAAGAGATAAACAGCACCTATGATAAGTGGTGTCTTGAAATGTCACCTTCTCACGGCTAGTTTGATTTCATAAATATTTTATTACCATAGTGTAGGTATCAAGCCAGTTCTAATTAAATAGACCTTTAAAATTCTACTTAATCACAAGACTGAAAGGTTCTCTGTATCTTAAAGTAGTTTGGTGTCCAAAGGAAGAAACTCCTGGCTTTCTTATCAAAAGATAGGAAGTAAAATGTTAAGCAGTAAATCCAATAACAAATGGGATTCTTTTTTGTTTTTTCTTAAAATCAGTATTGAAATAAAAGAGAAAAAAAAAAAAAAAAAGTAGGACCCATTGAAGGTAGGATTTCTTGAAAGAAAAGTGGTATCAAAGTGTGATGCAACATTTTATATTTTGATGTCTTCCTGGGTGGAAGACATCATTTTTTATTTATGACATTTTTATTAATTTTATGTCATTGCTATAAAAACATCCTTGAGAGATAGTACTCTGATAATAACTGTATGTTATGGGGCTATGTCCTTCTCAAGCTGCACAAATGGCTGCCAAGGCAACTGAGCCAGCTGTCCTCTGGGCACACTGCTCTTAGGAGATGTGAGAAGCAGATCTGGGTATGATCTGTGTACTGCTGTGGGGATGAGAATTGCCTACTAGGGCTTAGTTGGCATATTCACCCAGGAATTCATATAAACCTGAAATTGCTGAATAACTGACTACTAATGGTGATGTCTCACCTGTTCTTTAAACTGATCTCAGTGGCAGCCAGCAGAGTGAAAACTGGATAGTCATAGATTCAAAGAATCACCAAGGTTGGAAAAGACCTCCAAGATCATCTAGTCCAACTGTCTACCTATCACCAGTATCTCCCCACTAAACCATGTCCCTTAGTACTGCATGTAAACATACACTAACTCTCCTTAGGGGGTTCAAAATGCCACCTAGGAACTACATTTTCTTTCCTTTAATCTTTACAGGAACCTTTAAAGATCACCTAGTCCAATTCCCCTGCAATGAACAGGGACATCCACAGCTAGATGTATTGCTCAGAGCACAGTCCAGGCTGGCCTTGAATGCCTCCTGGGATGTGGCATCTAGCACTTCTCTGGGCAGCCTGTTCCAGTGCCTCACCGCTCTCACTGTGAAAGACTTTTTCCTTATATCCAATTGAAATCTACCACCTTTAAGTTTGAAACCATTTCCCCTTGTCCTCTATGCTTTTAATTTTTATTTACTAGTTCCTGTTTATCTGCTGTTAAGCAGTGTAAAAGATGTTCATGACATACTGAGGGGTTAGGCTTCTCTTATGGATGGATGCCTGCAGTTTGCAGTGGCTAAATCAACAACAAGACTTTGTTTTTTCTAAGCAGTATCATTATTTTCAATTAATAAAGTAACATATTTCTACATTGACCTTAGCTATCCAAATGTTCAATGCTCTTCTGGACTCTGGGAAGATGGCAGCTGATTGGCATTGAAGAGAGGAATGGTTTTACAGCCCTTTAGTGGGAACCAAGAAAATCCAGACCTTGAGCACCTGGGAAAGCAAAACCACAAATCAACTGGAAACTGCAGGAAAGGATGAATAAAAAGTCAGATGGGAGCATTCTGAATTATTAAGGAGTACATTACAACAGAGCTAGCTCTCTGCTGGATGAGTAGCTGTGTTGGTGAGAGGAGAAAATTATCCGAGACAACTGATTAAATGAATGAATCAGGGAGGAATGGGAAAGCCATCTAGCCAGGACCAGATCTCAAAATGCAACAAAACATCTAGCTCAGACCAAATCTCCAGCAACAGGAGCCCTGGGAGGAGCAGATAGTGATCTGTTTAGTTTATTCTCCCAGCCACTGGCAGATTATGATTGAGGGTCTTACTGAGTCTGAGGTGGCATTTTTCTGAAAACATTTCATTTTTATTTTGTGAATGAGTCCTCATTTCAACACATGTAAATTGCCAAAAAGGACAAGAAAGATATTCCCTGTAACAGCTGATGCTCACAGAAGCAGCATGGGAGAGATCCTAAGAATAGCAAGACTGAGCTCAAGTGACTACACAAGAACATCAGTGAATGAACAAGAAATATTTCAAAGACAGAAA
Organism: Perdix hodgsoniae; assembly: GCA_035772895.1. Taxonomy (NCBI): domain Eukaryota; kingdom Metazoa; phylum Chordata; class Aves; order Galliformes; family Phasianidae; genus Perdix; species Perdix hodgsoniae. The sequence continues at coordinate 18,140,616 of JAPSGF010000003.1, forward strand.
GAAAGAAGGAAAGAAAGAAGAAGTGCGGGAAAGAAGGAGAGAAAGAAGAAAAAGAAATAAAAAAGAGAAAGAGAAGAAGGTTTGGGGTATAGTTCTGCTAAACAATGTGAGGCAGTGTAAAGAAGGGAAAGAAGAAAGGCACGTAATACTGCCAGATGGGAATTCAAGCGATCGAGAGAATGGAAAGTCAGAGGTCCAGTATGGGGTCACATGTGATTGTAATCTTTTTCATGGCCAGTTCTTGGTCAGGGAAAAAGGGAGATCTCTACCAGGCATGTTTTTCCTGTGCCTATTCAGAAGACTGTGCCATCCCATTTTACTGGCTCCAGCTGCTGTTGTTTCTCTGAAACAACAAAGAGTTATTCAAGAAGATTTTGCTGTGCTAATTAGTCACGATGTTTACAATAGTTGTGCTATTAATTATTGATGATTCATTAACTGCAGGGGCCTTAAGTTTTCAGGCATATGAAGAGTAAAGCTTTTTGTATGAGTGATTTAAAAGAGTAGAACTTACTTATTAAGTGGTGATTCCATTTTGTTTAATGTACTGCTTTGAAAGGAAGGTAATTGATAATCACTGATTTATATAAAAAGAAAGGATTTAAGAAAATACCATTTACTTTGTCTTTAATTCTTTGATTAGTACCCAATTCCTCTGGAGGTTATAATTATACTGGAAATAATGTTAGACAGTTTAAAATGTTAAAACAAAAATTTCTTCACAGTTTTTAAGTTCTCTGTTATCCCCAGATGGTTAGTTTATTTTTGGTGTCTGTTCTTCTGCACTATGAAAACAGGAATTTTCTCACTGACCTCTTTGGAAACAAGCTCTGCATGTTTTACCAGAAAGTTTGTCATGAAATACTGTACTAATTGAGTTAGGATGCAAGTCTATTAGCAGCCCTTCCTGCCAGTCAATAAAATAATGGGAGATTTATTTTAATTGGAAATCATCAGCAATGAGATGTTCACTTGAGCCAGGAAATGAGCAGAGGTATGGTCACGGTATCATTAATATGCAGCATCCACATCATCATACTTTGCTGGGAGTTAGGAAGATTTGAAATTAGTTCTTTCAGGCCAAGGAGAAATCCATGCTACTTTTTTGAAGGCAATGCACTTGTGCCTCTTCTAGCAACGTTTTGAAAGACAAATGAGACTGTTGTTTGTACCAAATGCAATTTAGGCATACAAATCTAGGGATTTGATTCAGTTAGTAAAGCGAAACTCAGAGGTCCAAGTTCATGAAGGAAGGCCTTGAACATACTCCTTGTTGTATCCAATGAGATGGTTTATTAATCCTTAACTTAAGGATTATTAAGCCTTAACTTGAGGGTGCCCCTCTTATTTCCATGTGCTGTATAAGGAATGGCTGAAAGGTCATTCTTTCAGAATGTCAATTTTTCAGGAAGAGCAGCACTGTTTCTACATCCGTATATGTGGCTGTGACTGTAAGTAAATCACACCTCTGCAGAGCAGGACTGTGACAAGCTTACCTATGTTGCGACTCTTAGATTTTTCTAATCCTCATGAAGCTTTCCTATTGCCAACAGAGACAGGAACGCGCTCAAATACTAAGGGGAAGAAAAAGAAAAACAGGATCTGATTTTCAGGTCCTACTATTCAAGTATTTTCTGTTCACGAGTCTGATGTGAAAGCAGCACAAAGAGAAGCTCCTAGTCACAGTTATGTGAATTTTTATTTTATTTTTTGAATACCTGGGCTAAGATAAGTGAAGAAATCTCTGAAAAGAATATGATAGACTTGATGGTGGAGATCTGTTTTTCAGTCACAGTTATTCCATCTTGGACAAAACTAAGAAATGGAAACTGAATGAACTCTGAAGTGGTAGCAAAGAAGAGATCGCTTATTTAGAATTATTTGTCACTTCCATAGTGGCACTGCTAAATGAATCATAAAATGGTTACTGATGTCCTGAGTGTACCTTATGAAGAATGATTGGCTCTTATCAATATGTTCTTTTAAAACGTGCATTTTAAAAAGAAGCTTTGGACTGATACAAACCAAAGCCCGTGTTGTGTATCCATTGAATGTTCCCCTTACTATCGATTCTACAAGTGAGACTACTTAAAAACATTTATTTAAATCAAAGTGATTCACAATTTTAAAAATACTTCAGTTTTTAAAATAAAGCACTGTAATATGAACGTACTTTTTTCTGATTTTTGTCTTTTTCTTTGCAAGGGAAGAGGAGTTAGGAGCTTTGAGAGAACTATGTCTCCCCTGCTTTATTAATTACTTCATGGCTTACGATCAGTGCTAACCTCCATTTCTATTCTAATATCTCTCCTTGTGTTATGTTCCCTTCCAACATGACAGAAGGTCAAGTGGGATGTGAAGCTGCCGTGTGTGGAAAGGTTAGCTATTCTTATATTGGAGGCAGTTTTTGCCATGGAAAACAATGGCAAGCCTTTGTGGTTTAATATTCTGGAGAACTGCCTGCTACTACCTTCTGGCATACATGGGACTCAAAAGAATCAATGCTCAGGGATGCATGAAAATCCAACATGTCATTTGTCACTATGCATAATTCCACAGTCTCAAGTGCAAGGCAAGGCTCTAATACCTGCAACACTGGTGTGTTCTCCAAGGAATAAAACCAAATACTAGTAACTTCATCCATGTTGAATGTTTATGTAAAGTCCTTTGAAAAAATTCTATATTTGAGGATAAGGTAATACCCAAGTAAAAGGCTTGACCTAACAAGCAGCACAGAGCAAAGTGGTGCAGGAATAAGAATCCAGGATTCCCGGGAGTCAAGGAAAGTTCTGGAAATATGCCTGCAGTTAGGGCTTTGCTGAAACACCTGACCTGCAGGGCAGTTGCTTGAACTACCTACCCCAAGCACATGGAGTCATTGGTATCAGGAAAGCAGTGAACCTGTCCCCTCAAATACTGCTAACTTGTCAGTAATCTTCTGTAGCATGAGGAGAGCAACATTCAAAAGGTTCAAAGACTTTTTTTAAGTACATACATCTGTGGGAGGACATAGACATTGTTCAGTTGCTTGAGAACAGTCTGTAACTAATCCAAAGTGAAGCAAATCAGCATTACAGGAGGAGTACATTGAAATGTATCAGTACACAAAAAGCATGAAGGTATTCCAGCTATTAGGAAATAAGGCAACAAAGCATTGAAAGCCAATGTTTGCTGTAATTTTAAACTGTGGTGTGCTCTCAAGTCTTCTGAAAACACCCTGATTGGGGATATCAGTGTTGTTTGGTTTTTTTACCCCTGTAAATTAAAGGCTACATTTCTGGAAAACAGCTTCAAAACTATAATCCAAACAAACTGTCTTGTCTGAAAACTGACTTTTTTTCCTAAACAAACATATTAAAGTATTATTCTCAGTATATATTACAAGATAATGAAGGTGTGTATTGCATTCAAACAAATAAGGCAATATTTGTCCAGAAAAATAATAGTTTTCCATAGTCTTAAACAAAATAAAAGTCCTTTGTAATTGAAGTGCTCTGGGGAGGGAGGAAGATGGTGGTTAGATTTTTCCTGTGTTAAGCCCTACAATGTTTAACTTAGAAGTAAATGAAACAAAATTGTGAGCATGGTTATGTGTTATCAAAGCTACATTTCAAGCAGCTGAATAAAGGCTGCATGTTGTGTGGCTTTCCTTTGAGAGTCTTACTGGCTATGCTTGATCTTTCATTCTTGCTTGCAAAATGCTATCTTGTCAAGAAGTAGAGTGGAAAAAAATCTCTATTACTCTTGCTTAGCAGGCTTCAGCTACAGAGGTACAAATTGGGCCTATGAGACTGACACAAGATCCAGTTCAGGTAAGATGTTCTCTCAGTTTCTTGATACAGTCAATTCAGTGCTAATGGGTGAAAAAATTAAGGCATAACCCTCACGGTTATGCATAGTGTTTTCATTTTACTTCTGCAAGGACTGTGAGTTGGATAATTGGTGTTTTGGTTTATCTGAGCGCTTGAGAAGAGACCTGGCTAACTTAACTTGGTAAAGAAGGTGCTCACATTTCCATTAACATCAAATTGTTTATTTTGTGTCCTGTCAGTAGGAGTGTGTCCATGTGTGTGTGCACCAGCAAGGAAAACAGCTGCTTCTGAATGTTAAAAACTGCTAAGTTCTGATTTGCCACAGCAGAAAGCAGTATGATATGGTTTAGGCACAAGGCAGGTTTTGCTGGGTTTTGTACAGCAGAATAGAGAACTGTGCTTTTACGGGTCACAGACGCGAGAAGTCACACATGTTCCAACGAGAGCACTGGATTTTGTCTCACAAGCAGCAGCTCTACCCATCCTTACTACTGTTTCTGTACAATTTGTACAGAGAGGATGCCAAGAATATTATTTTTAACATATAGTGTCATCTTTAATACTGCTTCTGTGAAGCAGTGTCTGTTAGAAGTAACTTTTTGTCTTGGTCAGTTAATTGCAAATTGCAGAGAGATTTAGCAGCCACTCTTTCTGTGTTTGTTTGTTGTTTTTTTCTTGCAACACCTGCCTACAAGTAGAAAAACCTACATACATGGAAGACATGCTATGCTGTTCCTGAGGTCATAAAGCCTTAAATTTTTCTTTATGTATTAAATATGATAATAATAATTCAGTCTTAACAATGGCTTGATCTTTTGAAACCGTGTATGTCATAAAAAGACTGCATAACTGTGGGGTCAGCAGTAGACCAATCTTCATTTTAGCAAGTAATGTGAACATAAATATGTGGAACTTCTTATGGAAAAATGCTGAGTAAACTGTGATAATCTGCAGTAAGGTGTTCAAGATAAACTCAAATAAGAGTACTCATCATCTATGGCAACATTTTATTTTATTTACTTTGTAGAAATTGGATTTGCAAAAATATACTATCTGTATTTGCTGTTATTGTGCAGTTTAATCATGTAATAGTTCTTCATGTAAGAAGGGAAATTTTTCTGGGTTTTGTTTAGAAACTTTCTCGACATTTTCTTGACATTTAGCTAGTTGTGGGTGTTATTTTATCCCTTTATTAGTGAGGAGACAAATTGTGGTGCTACAGAAATCACAGAGTGGCCTGGGTTGGAAGGGACATCAGTGATCAGGAATCTCCAACCCCCTGCCACATGCAGGGTCACCAACCTAAATCTTCCCTCCTCCAACTTAAAACCATTTCCCCTTGTCCTGTTGTTACCTACCCTTTCAAAGAATTGACTTCCCTCCCGTACATAGGCTCTCTTTAGGCACTGAAAAGCTGAAATCAGGCCTTTAGTAATACTTGTACCTGAAGAGTATTTTGTAAAGACTATGCCATACTCTAAATTAATTGCACTAAAAGAAAAATACTTTCTGTAAACTCAGTTCCTTTATGGAACAAGTGACATGACCTCAGCTTATATGACAAGGATGGCACATACCTATTCATCTGAATAATGTGTGCTAATCTTTTATTCTGTCTTGATGACTGAGGTGTGTATTTCTCTGTGAAGTGCAAAGAGCTACCAACTATCCCATTTCAAATATCTTTATGTGGTGCTTAATCATGTTCTTAATTGTCTAATAAGATAAAACACTTTTTAAAACAATTGTCACCACGGCTTTTCTTAGCAATGTTCATTGTATGCTTGTGCATGTTTAGAGCTGTTGTTTGGCACCAGACCTATTCCAGCTGGCAAATGGGTTGTGTTTTTCTGTCTGGGAGGTGACCTTTGTTATGGCTATGACTTGCCATAAACCATTTAATAGATGTCACCTCAGATTTTATGACCATCTGTGTTAGAGGACAAATCTGTTTTGGTTTGTACCAGCTTTTACCCTCCAAATGCTCTCCCAGCATGCAGCTTATGTGTCTGATCTGATTTTGTACCAGTGCTTACAAATTGACTTAATTTGGTTGTGAGACCTTAGAAGTGACTGAGAAAAATGTACATACATAGGTCACTCTGAAAGTAATGCCTCCTATTGGTTTCCATGGAAAATAAAACAGATACAAAGAACACAATAACACTATTTGATAGAGCAAATTTTCAGCTACAGAACACTATTTTTCAACACATTCACCACCATTAGCTGTGCATTTTAATTGAAAAAGAGCCTGCAGGCTGCACTTGTGAGAGTATGCACCAGTGTAAGTGACCCGCTGTTTCACAGTTGCTGTGGTGGCATTGTTGGTAGGAAAATGTTGACCACACAGTTCATCCTTTATCAGGTTTACCTATAGCAGTTAGAAAGCACCAAATCTGGACTATACAGTAAGTGCAGTACGACAGTCCAGCCATAGTGTCAATGTGCTCCATGGTCTTCACAGTTGTATGTGACTGGCATTATTGTGTTGCAAGAGAAAGGTTGTCTGCTTATCTGGCATTATTCTGGAAGTTCAGATCTTCAGTTTAGACAGCATTTTGATGTAGCAGTCAGAGTTGATGGTTTGTCTGGGTTCCAAGAAATCCAAAAGGATCACCCTTTTTATGTTCTAAAAGACAGTGCACATCACTTTACTTGGTGAGGGCTATGTCTTGATCTTTTTCTTTAGTGGGGAATTCCCATGTTGCTACTCCATGGACTGCCATTTTGACCCTGTCTTGCAGTGGTAACACCATCATCACCAGTAATGATGCAGCCCAAGAGACTGCCACCTTCAGCCTTGTATTGGTTCAGTAGGTCCTGAAAAAACTTGCATATGATGTTTGTTCTTTTCCTGTGTGAGCATTAGTGGAGCCTACCTGGCACAAACTTAGCCACATTCTAATTTTACCACCATTGTTTCCAACACACTGACACTGATATTCAGCTTTCTACACAGTTCCCAGGTCAGAATCTACCAGTTCACACAGATAAGCTGATTAAAATGCTCTTCATTTTGTGGTGTGAATGCTGTGCATGGCTGTCCAAAATGTGGCTTGTCTTTCATGTCATTGTCACCACTGCTGAAACACACCACTCACTGCCTCACTGTGCCCATATCCACTGGTTAAATGCTCAGCAAGCATCAATGGATGTCAGTGGGTCAATAGATGTTTTTTTTCTGCATGGAAGAATTCAGTGACTCACCTTTGCTTCATACACACTTCCACATCAGACACGATTTTGTCAGAGTGCCCCTCTGCTGCCATCTGTCACATGGCAACAAAATGGAAAGGAATACTGGCAGGAAGGTTTGATCTCTACTGCCATAGCACCAACATCTGCCTCCGATGTCATGGGACAACATCATAAAATAGAGGCATTACTTTCAGAGCAGCCTCATTATAAATGTGCTGCTTCCCCCAGTGACATGAGAGAAAGATGTGTTTATATGCACAGCTAGTGCATATAAAAAAGAAATACGGTACTCATTTGCAGAAGTAGGGCTGACAGAGGTTTGTATATGGGACTTTCCTGTAGGATTTTTAAGTTAGTACCCAATGTGATTTAAAGATTAGGAGAAAACAGGCTTAGTGATTGTGAGGAAAAATCAGTGGATGTGATCAGGAACTTCTGTTGGATTTAACACTTTTGATACAGGAGATAATTCCTAATGGCCAAGGAGTTGACTTGCATCAAATACCTTCACATGAAATCAAATGGATTGAATGGGAATCTTTTCAGCTGATGATTAATGAGAGTTTAGCTTATCAGACCATAGTTAGAAACTTGTTATCAACTACTGGGGAAAACGTTGCAAAACAGGAAGCCAATTTACATCTGCAACCTTAATAATTGTTAAAGCAAGGGCAGAGATAGAAGGTCAGACTACGTTATGTTTCAGCATACAGTCTGAATGTCTTTTAAAGCAATGACTAATGAAAAAACTCTTGTTCTGTTATTTTTATGTCGTATTAGAGTGAAACCATCTATGAGCTGTAGTTTCCCTAATGACCAATGAGTTAACAGTTTGGAGTGGGAAGGAGTGGAAGGTGAGGAAGGCACACAAATTATAGTAATTACCACTCCTAAAGCTTTTATTGGCATTTGAGTTGAAGTTTGCCATCATCTCCTCACAGAATTTAATATACTGGAAGTGAATATGGTTGTTTCCTGCAGTTACTGTGGTGCTTTTCTGCACTCATGGCTTTAATGCACAAACTGAAACACTTACTCTTTTTTTTCCCCTTAGTCCCTGTCTTCTATATTAATAAGTGCATTTCTTTCTTGTTTGGTCTCAACAAATACCTCTTGCTTCCTTCCAGAGAACTGCTGGAGAGTTTGTCTGCCACTTGTCATCATTTGCTCACTTCGTTTTACTGCCTAATCCCGTCCCCTCTTCATACACTATATTTTCTCCCTACTTATGACAGTCATTGGTCATCATCACTTTCACAGTGTTGATAATGAACTCCATGTCTGTTCTGATCGTGATGATCTTCCCTCTTGAGCCGCAGCTAAAGATGATGCCCAGCATCTAATTGTTTGCCCTGCCCATTTAAGGTTTCACACAGTATCCCCCTGGCTATATTAAAGACACTATTAAAATAATTTCACTGGGATACTGCAGGGGCATAAAAAGGTTTAGATATCATTTTTTATGACTTCTTAAGTTCTATTTCTGATTTTCTCACTGTTTCCTTCTGGTGTATATGCACCTGTGCTCACTGGGCTGTATTTTGAGATTTTCAAAGCAGATCTCTGTCCATTTTCTGTATTTGCATGATAAACTGGGAACAAGACATGCAATAGCTGTGGAAAACAAATTCAGAAAAATGTGGTAGGAATTCCAGTAGATTACCAATAAATAAATAAATAAATAAATCTCAAAGTCTATATTCCTATATCAAAGCAGCACCAGATAAAAAAGATCTATTCACAGCAAGGCTAACAAATCATATACCAAAACTGATATATGTTTTCCATCAAGAAATACAGATTAAATTCAATTTCCTGTCATACTGTCAGTCTGATTTACACAGATTGCTGTATTTTCATTTTGATTTTGGGAGCATTAGCTTGCAGCGTACTTGTGTAATTCAAGTTTTGCTGTGTTTTCATTCTTTACAGTAAGCTTCCTACAAATTTTAATGAGCAGGCATGGTCGTAATGTTTTAATGGTACCTTTTAAAGTTAATATTCTCTGAACAATTCACCCACTGATGTTTAGTTTCTAGTGGGGGATCAGGTGGTTTAACTCAACTCCAGTATTTTGCATCTGGTAAATGTCTGAATTTTCCAATCCCGTATTTCCAAATAGGGAATGTTGAGAGAAGAAAGATATCAAAACGTGTTCAACAAAGAACCTGTTCTCCAACAGCAGCTGGAGCCAAAAAGGATTGAATCAGAGTAGCTACCCTACCAGACTATATGCAAAGGTCTACAGAAGAACCGTGTAACTGCTTTTGGATATTTGATAACTGGAAAAGATTGTGGATTAGGTAGAGTGACAGTTGCTACCTTGGATGATGAGTGACAGTAACTCAGTGTACCCTTACTAATAAATTAAAACTTTCAGATGAATTTCTTAACAATCATTGAAGTTCCAAGCATATATTTTTTTTACTACTTATTAGTGAAATCTTGAATGATAGTCCTGCCTCGGTAACATTAATGGCTCTGTTTACTGTTTACAATTCACCATTCCAGACTGCTCAGGATAAAAGAAGGGGTATGATCGCACTGTCTAGCTTGTAGGCTGACAGTTCTGAATTTCATGTGATCATATCACAGACGTACAGCATCACAGATGAAAGGTTATTAGCCTTCCTTGTGAGCATTTTTGGAAAATTTTGCTCAAATTGTTTCAGTGAAGTTGGGAGTTACTTTTGTTTGTAAAATGAACAGGATTTTGCTCAGAGATTACCCTCAGTCTTCTGCCTTTTTGTGCAATGTGAATACCTGTAGTTGAACTTTTGACTTCTTAAAGCCTTTCTTTTTCACAGCATTTTTTCATTAATTTGATGTTTTTCTTATCTTTATCATATTTTGTCACATGGAGTGACATGGTGAGTAACCAGCTGCGATGTCTGAATCATCATTTTCCTACTATCCTGCCCTGTCCATACCTGTTTGTCTACTGTTCTTTTCTGTTTTGAAAGATAAACATAGTTGCATTTAAGAAAGTTCCTACACAATTTAAAATGTGTGTAACTCCAACAACCTGGAAATGGGAATGATGTTTGAACATCTACTCACTGAGTCTGGCAGCTGTTTAAATAGGCACCTGTGTGTCAAAACTGCCTGAATAGTTGTAGTACTCCTGAAGCCATGATGCTCTAAGAATGAGCACAGCAAGGTAATTTGTCACCTGCCAACACATTTACGTCCAGAACAATCACAGCTTATTCAAAAGCAGTAAATATCAGTCCTTTGCAGTTAATGCTATGTTGATAATCACTCTATTAATTAAGTTATCCACTGTGACAGCTCATTTACCGTCTGTAGTCCAATATCTCCACTTGCATAGTGGACTTGATCTTTCAAATAGTAGAAGTGGTTGTTAAGATTTTTGCCTTGTGGTTAAGCAAAAACTGTTCTGTATGTTTAAACTGATGGTGTTGCTCTGCATGCTTTGCAGGTCTTGCTGATCTTCGCAAAAGAAGACAACCAAAGTGACGGCTTCTGGTGGGCCTGCGACAGAGCTGGTTACAGGTGCAACATTGCCCGGACTCTAGAATCAGCACTTGAATGTTTCCTTGATAAGCACCAGGAAATAATTGTTATAGATCACAGGAACTCCAGATATTTTGATGCAGAAGATATCTGCAGGTAACTAAAGGGCCTTCTGCTATTCTTGAATTCTGGAATATATTATACAAAATCCATATTCTTGATTATAAGAAAAAAAAAAAAAGAAGAAGAATGCACAAATTGGAAATTTGGACATTGAGTACAAGAGGTTTTCTTCTCTCTTTAACAGGAGTAGAATTTGAAAAATAAGCTTTTGGCCAGGGTGACATTTGACCTGTAGAATTCTCTCTTCAATTCATGAACATAATTCAGAGCATAAGCCACAGCTGTTGTGCAATCACTCTGTGCTTTCTGCATCTGCTTCTCCCTGAGTCTCCTTTCCTGAGTTAGTGCTATAACAAGATTTTAAGCTGCAAGGCTTGAAACTAATGCTATTGTTTGTCCACTACGTCAGGCACACGTCAGTGAGAGCTCTTCACAAAAGTTCACATCACTCTTTTGTACGTGTGGAAATGGAAATGGAAAATCAGTTTCACCATGCAGCATGCTACATTTCTCAGTCCTGCATGAATTGAAATTTCTGTTCTTTATGACAAATATTTTCAAGTTCACATATTTAAGGTTATGGAAGTGTTTCTGGAAGAAGTACACATGTATATGACAACTCTTTATTCAGGAGAGGGTGACATGTTTGAAAAAAGTATACCTTTTGCTGGAGAAAGATGAATGGAGTGTTCTTGGTTGTGTTTTTTTTCATTTTCTCAGTAACATGAAGTGGTGATATGTTGCTAACCATGGTGGTCGTAGTCCTTTATAGAGAAGTGTATTTGTTATACTTTCTTTTCTTACCAGTGTGCCCCAAGAGCACTTTATACACTTTAAATATATATATATATATAAATATATAATTTTTAATAAATATATAATTTTATATAAATATCAAATTTTGTATATAAAAGGACAGTTGTGAAGGTGGGAGAAGTTGGTGGAGATTCTTGTTTAATTACTTTTTGAACTAACAGATACTGAAAGTGCATTGTGTAGACATTGCATC